>JAOUZG010008940.1:587682-667470 GCA_026289955.1 Argiope argentata | reverse complement strand
ACCGTATTATCCCGTATTGTTAACCAGTGTACCGTATTATCCCGTATTGTTAACCAGTGTACCGTATTATCCCGTATTGTTAACCAGTGTACCGTATTATCCCGTATTGTTAACTTGTGCACCGTATTATCCCGTATCGAATTAAGTTGGGTATTTTACCGTTGTAAAAACCTTTACCTAATGGGTATATTGTTTATTTTGTGGATGCCCCGACATGCACTACGTGCCAATAAAGCACTTTGAAGCCAAAATCTAATAAAAGCAACTATAAAAACGGCACTTGAGGGTTCAAAATATAGGGTATTAAATCATATGTAAGGATTTATTTAATGCCCCCTTTTTATTGTCCGTAATACTTTTCATTATTTCAAACGATATTTCAGTTATTTTATTAAAACAGTGAATTTTATTTTAAGCTTGTAAAATATGTCTTAATTTACTCATCATTTTAATAAAACAATGTATTTTAATCTACAAAATGATATACTGAAAAGTTGCACTTAATGTATATTGAGTACTATTCCGTGTAAAAGCATTGTTAAAAGTACTATTTCAAAAGTTCCTAATCCGTATAATTTCTCCACTCTCTCCTACTCACAAAATATGTGTACAAACAAATAATGTAAAGATGAAGAAGAATCAGATTAACAAATTATATGGTATCTGATAGTGCTAAATAAATAAAATTATAAAAGGTTAAATCCAATGCATGAAAATTATTGGATATGTTTAAAAAAATGTCAATAGCTTATTAAATAAATTAAATAATTTCATGCTTATAGTAATGGAATATTAATAACTTACATAATTGTTTACATTATTTTCCACTTGACAGGTCCTGAAAAATAAGTTTTTAATTTATATTTAAGCTTACTACTTTACTTTCTATGAAAAAGAAATGTACTTATTTATAAGTAACGGAATTATTAACAAATAATTATGATCCAATTTTCAAAACTTTTATTACTTTAGTAATTATTCCTAAATATTTAAAAATAAATTCCATTACCCATTACATACTGATCAACTATAAAATTTGGGGTTATTATGTGTTCTGCCTAAGGTCGCATAACATTTAAAACGGGTCCTTAGATTGATGTACTTATAAAATCTTTTTAGAAAATTATGTATAATGTATATTATCACCAATTATAATGATACAAAATAAATTCGAATAATTAAATGAAGTATTCTGTAGCATAATGAAAGAATAAGTAAAACTGAAATATTAAAAAAGATACATAAAGTATCAAAATAGAGAGGAGACAAAACCATTAGTGCAACTTATGTGGGCATACGACTTGCCGTAATTTGAAGATATATATTTTGTGATTCAAATCTGATCCTCGTAATCTGAGTACGACTTAAAGTCCATCCCAAAATAGCCTTAAAGCTGCTTTAAAACAGACCATAAATGAAACCAAATTATGCTAAATTCCTGTTCTGTAATCTATCAGTTATTTAGATGCTATATTTCCAGAAAGATCCCCATATTTTTGAAATGAAGATAGTTGCTATTTATATGCAGCTTCATAAGGATATAATGGTTGCGGTAAACCCGTGGAAATCGCAGGATACATTACAAAATAAAATAACTTCCAACCAACGTAAGTGGCAGTATTCCCAGTTGGAGGGTTCAAAATGGATGAAAAAACCACGATGAAATGTAAATGAAAATATTTTCTCAGGTAGTATATCACTTTAGTATAGATTTTATTTATAAAATAAACATAAAGGTACTTTTAAAATAGCCTTTCTCATTCGCAAAAGAAAGGCGCATTGCCTAAATAATGAAATGAAACGAACAAAAAAAAGCACATAAAGCAGTTCCCTTTTCCTCTCATTCTCTTTCATATCATAGAAGCATTGAACACTTCCAAAAAGGCCCATTCTGCATTTTTGTCGTATCAAAAATCACATTTTCGCACAGATCAAAATTCTTCATCTGTAACACTTTCTTGAATTGAAATCCCCACAGAATAAATAGCATCGAACGCTTTTAGCGTTTATTTTTCTGAAGGTTTTTGTAAGCTGTTCATCATCATCTTCATCATTCATTGTAGTGTCTGCGCTGCATTTTATTTCACTTTGCTCGATGTCATGCTCCGGAAGATACTGAATGATCGAGAGTTTCCCTTCAGCATCGAGGAAATCAAAAGGGCCAGCACAAATAAGAAAACGGTTTCCATAAAATATTTTAAGCATTCCTTCGATGTATGTATACATCACTTTGCATAAGGCGGATTTTAAAGAATATAAGCAAGTACATTTTATTTGGATTTGCATACTTCGCAAATTTTGTCCAATAATTTTTCTGATTCTCATTCTCTGTATAGTAATATATTATTGCATTGTATATATTTATAATTATAATCTCTTTCATAATATTCGTTGCTATGAGCATTAAATAAAAAATAAGCAACACTGATGTATTCTGATTCTTGATTAGGGATATGAGGGATTTTTTTCAGTTTCCGAGGGATCATAAAAAATGTATGAGATTCAAAAATGAATTAACTACCAAACCTTATGTAAAAACATGGTTATATTTTGACATACTCTTGGTGAAGGATCAAGCATTTGTCATGTCAGTGGATCAGGTTTCCTACTTCCACTTCGAAAAAAGTTGCGTAAATTTTTTTCGAAGTGGGGATAGGAAACTTGATCCACCGCTATGACAAATGCCTAGATCTTCACCAAGATTATGTAAAAAAAGTAATCATAATCGTGCACAATTTTTTTGAGTAAATTCATTTTGTTCTCTATTCTTGTATTTTTTTTGATTGTCTATCGAAGTTGGATAAATAAAGAGGCCCTCGTGTCATAAAATAAACAACGATTTTGCATATATATATATATATATATATATATATATATATATATATATATATAGCACAGATGGCAGCAAAAGCTCTTACTTGACTTCTTATAATTATGGCCGATTCTGAACTCTATAGTTTCACTGAAAGAAGTTGAAAATTGGTATTAATTTATAGAGCAAGTTTCCATTAATGGGAATCTACTTGATCTTGCTTCTTTTACGCAACCTGTACACTTACGATTTTAGAAAAAACTGTAGTTCCTTCCTTTTCGCGACCTTCAGTACCTGCAGCTTAACGGTTTCAAAGTTTACATAACTATAAGGGTTCACTAAGATTAGATATATCTATAGATATATTTGCGTCCCATTTAGATGCTACACAATAGATATTTGGGGACTGACTTCTTAATTTTGAACTAGGTCAGATGACAAGGGCCACATCTGCAATACTCTCCTTCTATAATCTTCCTCATCGCATCTAATATAGTATATATGACACCAGTGGATAAAAAGGGGTTCATTCAAGCTTATAAGGCGATTCTTCGGTGAAATCGGATTGCAAACGTGGAAATCACAGCTCCCGAAACCGAGATTTACCGGCTATCGCTACCTTGAATGGCCATAAGGAATCACCTCTTTATAAAGCTTAAATATTTCTATATTTTCAATAATAATTTGTTGAGTCAAGATATGTTAACCCAGGAAGGAACAATTCTCTGATTGTGTCTTTAAATAGAATTTTTCAAAAATTAGAGGATTCATCTGCTCTTTAACAGTGGTTGGCATCCTCATTGGCTGTAGTAGGTGGTGGGTTGGTTTCTTGACATTTTCCTGCTTTTACAACTAGTGAGTTACAAATACGTACCAATTTTTTTCGGAAGTCACATTATTCGTCAGATGTCTACTTCAGGCTGACCTTAGTGTTTTTAAGTTTGCTTTAAATAACAGATGATTCCCATGTCATCTTTATCATGAATTCTAGACTCTAATTAGAACCGATATACTAGATTAAGCTTTTCATAAGTCATGAAGACATACTATTCACTTTATATTCAGTTCATGATTACCTTATTCTCGTACCTTCTCTTACAATCAGTTTGTCTACAGTTCATCAAATTCTTAGAAAAACATCTAGTTCCCTGGTGCACGAATCTTTCTTCGTAAACGAAAGCAAGAACACACTCAAAAGAAAGTAGAAAGTGCAGTGACTTTTAGTTATAATAGAAAACCATATTCAAGCAGATTAGTTAACCGACTATCCAAATTAAGGAAAATTATTGATTGAGAAACAATAAAAAAATGAAGGAAAATTTAAGAATCTTTCCGATCTCCAGTTATCTCCCATGTATAATTATGCTTCTAGTTTAGATTACTTCGCTATTTTGTGAATGTAATGAAACTCGAAGCATTACCATTAAGGGTCAGTTCATGATCGTCATAAAACGTTGATTCCTTTTGTATACAATAAAGCAGTAATTAAACTTGAAGGATCAGAGTATTATTAGAAAGGCTCACAAAGGGATGCTAAATCGATATTTTTCTAATCAAGATCTCAACCCTACAAAGAAGGCTTTCTGATATGAAATGTGTCCCTGATGTTTTACTAAGAGCGTTAAGAGAGTAATTTTCTAATAGCAAATTGAAATATATAATTTATGTCGGTGAATTTAATGTGAATCGTTTAATATGCAAATTATTTAGTAGATTTGGAAAGGAACAAAAGTAACAAAATGAATATTTTGTGACTAAACCATGTTAAAGTGGATAATTAGCAAAATTAATAAATTTTAAACTTTGAACTGATAAATATAGTATTTAAATTTTGTAATTTTACAAAATAACATGATTAATTTATTCGATATGGTTGTAATAACAAATTTAATTAATAATTGCTTTAAAAGGGTATTTTCATTATTGTATTTTCTATTGTGTCATTAGGATCTTTTAAAAATTTTATTGGTTTCTACTTATTAATTGTGGAGTCTGTTATTTCTCAAACTGGCTAAAAGATGGCGCCACTAATATGAAGTAAAAAATTTAATTTAATTGTTGAATAATTGACGATTTAGTTCTAAAAATATTAAAATAGTATATTGCCATGGAGAATACTTGATAATTTTAAAATTTCATAATTATAGCCTAAAAGGAAAGGGGGGGGGAAACGATTACAAGATTCCATTTTTACTAAAGTGAAACAAATTTAGTTAAATAGAGTTATAAATGTCAAACTTACCTTTTTAAATATTAGGCGAATTTTAATATAACTTGTGTTTAGACCACGTGTAGTTTCTTTATCACAGTTTTTCAAATACTTGAACCATTTGATCTGAAATTAATTTTAGATTCCTCTCACTTGCAGAGAGAGCGATTTTTTTAGAAATATCTTATAAGATCATTTTCGTTTTATGGAAATACAATGCTTCAGTTTTTTATATTGACTTAAATGCAAGCTGAAAAAAATTTATTACTTACTTTATCAAAATATAATAAAGTGAATCACTGTCGTATTTCTTCCTTTCTCCGCTTGAAAACATTATCGATTTTATTTTCGTAAAGTTCACGGCAAGCTGCGCTAGAATAATACAAAAACGTATTATCTTGACGTCAGATTTTTTTCCGCTGTTTCTAATGGTTATTTATTGATGAACATCGTAAGCGATATTTCATAAATAAAAATTATCTTATTTAAATTGATAACATAACTATAAAGAAGCGCTGTTTCAAAGATTGTGATAGTTTCTGAAACCTGGAAATTAAACCCAGATCCTGCTCTGGATGGGTTTCTTTTATACAATCGCATGAAAGTGACTTGTAAGATTGTGCATGCTATACAAATGTTAAATTTTTTTAATGTCATTGTTCATTAATATCCATAGAATTTTACCTTTTAGTATTTATTTAGTAGTATTAGTATTATTTGGTAAGGAAATATTTACAGGTGTCGATGATACCCCTCGACCTAGAGATGACTGATTAGCGATATATCGTAGATGCAATCAATTATTAAAAAAGCTGGGCTCTGATTATTAAATAATATATAATTGATAAGTATTGATCGTTTGAATTAAACATGCGTCCTTTCCTCTGATGAAGAAAAGTTAGATATGTCAAATATTTTTAAAAAGCAAGGGCACAACATATAAGGTAGTAGTGAGTGAATTCGGAGTTTCTTATGAAGAGCAATAAGTCAAGATTTCCGTGGTCGAGATCGAGTGGCTACAAATGTAGATTAAATAAACTTTTATTGTGCATTAAAAATTGTTATATATGACATAAACGGACCACTGGACATTTTGGCAATCAATATAGGCTCAAATCAACATTATAATAAAGTAACTGAATATCGAATATTAAACCATGTAATTTAATATGCTCAAAATAATTTAATAAACTCATACAAAATATAATTGTCATAAATCTATGTATACAGGAACATATTTACAAGAAAATATGACAGCAAAGTAAGGAAATGACAAAATGAACGTTTAGTACTTTTATGTAGATATGCTGCCAATGACTCAATAGGTTTTTATGTAGCAAGTCACATTATAGCCAATAAGATATATGTTAGCATGAGGCGGCTTTTAAAGGACTTAATTGTAGAGCATTCATGTGGTTATTGGAAAATGCTAAAAGTCTTCCACGGTGGCTGTCGTGCTAAATGAACATGCATGGAGTTACTTAAATTATATTTTCAAAGAACGACTCGTTCCTTCTAAAATGAGCGCAAAATTACAGATTATGGACGTAAAATTCAGAAAATTATAAAATAACAGAATGAAGTTAATAAACTATATCGAATATTATCGAAACTGTAAGTAATATTCTAAAAAAGTAATATACTTATTTCATACATGATTTTTATAGAGGTAACTATTTATTCTCTTTTCATCAACTATTTTTAAAATAAAAAAAATTCAGAAGAGCATGTACTAAAATTCATAGAAATCAATTTTGTAACTCAAGAAATGCTATGCATATACGAAAATGTTAGGTTGAATTGTCACAATCTTGTCCCAGATATCTTTTATAAGAGTTTAAACTTTTCACCTTCGATTTCCATTTTTATTTATTTGCCTATCGGATTCTCTATTGCTCTTGGAAACCTTTCGATATTTCACTTTCATTTATTCATCTCTCCTGCGGCAATTCAATGATTCTAGATACAGTTCAGTAAATTTTGTACACAGCATCATGCCTTATGTTGATTCGGTATCCGAACATGTATTCATTGAACGAACAAAAAAAAACATTCTGCGATAGTATTCTTTATCCTATTTGTTTGCATTCTGAACTGTTCGTTAAACGATCACTCACGTTTCGATTTCCATTTTCAGCTATGTGAATTTACTATTTTGAGAAAAACTTGGATGCCTTCTGCATTTGTCTATCCCTTTCTTCTGAGAAGTTCCATCAGATGATAATATCGTTATTTCGATAATAGTCCTAAAAATATGGAATCATTTTTAATTTCGTTTGTGCTTTGATATAATCCTTATCAAAACATTTGTATTCGAATATACAAAATATTTTACAAAAATGTTGGCTGTCTGCCTTGACTGATTTCTTTCAGTTATCATTCAATGCACATGTGAAACTGCGTTTAATTGCGTTTATTACAATTGTTCTCCCTATCATCGTGGGATGCCCTGCAGTGTTTTCCCAATATTTTGCTACATTCTTAATGTCGAGCTACTCATGGAGATGTCAAGTGCTAAAATAAGAGCATTACTTATCTGCTTTAAACACGAAAACAGGTCTGAACAAAAAAAAATCGTACAGTTTAGCCTTGTAATAATATCAGAGGAAGGCGCTAACGGAATTAACAATCTTAACGAAATTTAAGTAAAAATTTAACCACAATTTCAAGCTATATTTCATTCAGGTTTTCTTTCTCGAAACTATGAACATCATATGTGAAATTTCAACAAAAATATGTTTCGTTCATTTGATTTTTAAGCCCAAAATCGATTTTTAACCCTATTTTCCCCATTTATTACAGATAATAAAAACGTAACCCCAAAGAATAGCTCTCTTTCGTACAAGATTCCATACATAAATGTACTTCATTCAGGATTGATTATACTTGTGTAATAGTAAGTAACCGTTAATAAGGAGAAAACTGAAATTAAATTTAAAAAATTGGTAATTGAAATTTGGCATTCTGTTTTTATATCGAAACTGGCGATCTGTATGGAGATTTGAACGTAAACGAGTTGTCTATTTTTTATTTGCGTATATATGAGCGCTATATCTCTAAAACACGATAAGTCGATGAATAAGAATTCTTTTTAGAAATCTTGGCACAGAAACGTTGGGCTTGTATTAGTTTTTGCTGGTTGGGTCAAAGGGAAATATATGTTTTTATACTAAATATTCCATATCATGTAGATATACGAGAAAATCGAAGGGATGAGACACTCATGTAGGAAATTAATTTTATTTCTCTTTATCGGCACAAAAATTGTATACTTATACTTAATTTTAGACCATATTGGTTGAAGGAAATATGTCCAAAGTTCTTGTTTTGTTTACTTCACTCTACGACGAAATTATCTGTATGGTGGAAAGACATGCGAAAGTCGAAGGAAGGGTACTATTTAATTAATTTGGTTTCTCGGTTCTTCATTAATTCAATCCTTTTTTTAATTAATGTTTTGTTTATATAAGTCATTTATTTCAGTTGTAGTTGTCACAGAACTATTTTTAATAGAGACAGACAAGGAAATCTGTAACCCTGGTGATTTTAAAAATATATGCTTTTATCTGCATCATTATTGGATGTCTAACTTCTACTTTGACGTTAAGCAACTTAGACAGGAGTTTTTTAATGTTAAACCCTTTTCAGTCCGAAAAATAATTAGATGCAAAATTATTCACCTAATACAAAGATTTGTTTATTGCTATAAAAAATAAATAAATATAATATTTTTAAGTTGAATTTCTTTGAAAAATTTATCTGTATCTCTTAACCATTATGTATGCGTTTTTAACAATTAAATTTGAAAAATAAATAAATAAAACTTCAAAATGATGCACAGTCTTGAATGTCAAGTCACACTCGACATCGGACCGCAAAGGGTTAAATTGTCTGATTTATCGAAGTGCGAGAAAACCCAAGCATGAATAAAAGCTAATTATGGGATCGTAAACTTCACTTTTTCAACTCCTACTATTCGCTCACATTCTTCCTATATATATTTATATATCTTTTTCAAATCTTCAATTGTTAATAAAATACTTTTTATTCATCCACTCATGTTCAAATACATTTTTTTTTTAAAATTTGTAGTGAATGACACTTGATGTTAATACATTTTTTAAAAATCCTCTTAATTAAATTAAATTGATTTTTAATAATTTAAATAGTTTCAGCAGTTTGTAATGAAAATTGAAATCAACAGGCAGTAGCGCGATCGGCAATATGCAACGATTTCAGTAGTTTCCAAGGGAATGTGAAGGAATGCGAGTTCAATTCTTGCTAAAATCAATAATTTTTTGATAAGTTATTTATATTAATTGCAATTATTTAATAAGAAGTAAATAATAAAAAAATTTCTTTGTTGATCCAAGTAAGAATTTAATTTAATTTTTTTATCACTTGTTTGAAAGCAAAAAGAAAATAAAAACTTAAAAAGATTGAACCTTTACTGGCATCCAGAATTTTAATGTACACTATTAAAAGCAAAGAGCGCGGTACACAGAACACCAGCTGGATGAGCAAATTTTGAGCAAAAGTAGGAATTGCCTTAAATTTTTTTATATTGCTTGTTATTTATATTAAGTTTGATTGTAACAAATATCAATGAGCTGAGTGTTAAAATTTTCATTATCTTATATATCTGTCAATTCATTATATTCTCTCCTTATAAACCAGACTGGTTTTGTAGTTAAATACATATATTTTTTAATTTTGTCTTTGGCATTGGATTTTTTTGTTAATGGACTATCATTTATTTCAATTTAAATTCAGTGGTTAGTTTTGGTCCGAATATTCATGACCATTATGGACAGAGAAGACCCTCCCTGCGAATAATTAAAATTTTTAATGTTACTATACATTTACTTATAAAAAGTGAGTTACAAATAATATATTTTTTTTATTTCTTAAGAAATCTACCCATGTGCGGGAAATTTTCTGCTGCAAGTACCGTTTGTTGATCTGTGAAAATCAGAACTAATATCTATTAACAGAATAACAGCTCATCTAAGAGGATACATTTTTTTAGTTTTGAAACTTTTTTTCCTATCTTTTTTTAAATCAAATAAGAGTATTATATTCAGTAAACTTTATCAAGGTTCATACATTTAGATGCTATTTAGGTGTCAAATATAATCCCAATAAAATAAACTTTGGAATCGTGGAACGTTAATAATCTGGAGCCTCATTACGAATGCTACAGCGTCTGCTTAGAGACTTTGGGATGTTTTGTTATATTGATTTATTTTATGGAAATGAAAATAATAAGTACTGCAGGTATTTAATTATCACCCATTATGATGTTTTGTTTTTTAAAATTAATAATAACGGCTGTTATGATAAAGAATGGTCTTTAATCCTTAATGAATTGGATCTTTAACTCTGCGAAAAATACCACTGACTTTATTTATTGCTGAGCTTGAGCTATGAAAAGAGTTGTTTGCACTCCAACTAATCCTCGGAGCACATTTCATAAAATATTTGCTTTAAGCTAATGAGAGAACGTAGAATCAATTATATTCAAGGTTTTTCTTTTAAGTTAAAGGATAAGTATCATTAATTGAGAGCCATTTATACATCTCCTAAGTTTCATCGCAAAAGTTTTTAATAGCATTGATTAAAATACACAAGCATCTTACTTGCTGGTCATTTTTAACAAAGGATTTATATTTTAATCCAACGTACTTATCGTGCCCATTTATTATATGTAATACAATAGTAATTTTTCTTCAATTACCAGTGAAACAGGTGGTGAAAAAAAATAGATATTAAAGAAGTATTTGCAAAATGCTTAAATATAACTTTTAGCTACTTTTCTGCTCAATACAAATATCAATAAAGCCATTTATAATAATTTTCTTAAAGAGGCCATATGTAAACTTAAGCAATTTCTTTTTACTCTAAAGTCAAATAATATAATTTTTATGCTATAATTTTAATGGTTTAAAAATGTATATACAATTTAAATAACAATTACGCAAAGAAGAAATAATGCACATAATTTAAATTTATAAATAAAAGTACATTTTAATGAATGGATAGGAATGTAGGATCTTTTCCAACATTAGATGTTGTCGAATTATTCACAGCTTAAGTTTATATGCGGATGAAAATCTTTCTAATGGAATGGTAAATGTCAGTAAAGATATTAGCTTGTAATTACCTTAAAGATATTTGCGTATTCTCTTCTATTTACTAGTCTCAATTAAGTGATTGCAGCTGCTCCCAATTCAATAACTGCAGCTGCTCTCTTGAAATATATACATTATATTTCTGATATCTCTTTGATAATGATATCTGGTGAACATAGGAAAAAGTTGTTCAATTGTTCTTTTTAACCCTAACCTTGTTTTCTAGGTTTCTATCAAATTAATTCTTAGTTTAAATAATTAATATACTGAATATTAATTTGTCATATGAAACATCTGTTTATTGTATTGTTTTATCATTTAACAAATATTTAAATAGTATATATTTTTTGTTACGTCCTGTATATACTCTATTTCCTCGATGGTATTATTTTGCCACACTTTTGCCATATATAAAAATACTTAACACTTATAAGTTCTAATTTTAAGCAAATATTCTGCCATTGAAAGATTTAATTCAGTTTTCCAATGAGTATTGATGGAGTTTGCAAATATTTCTGTCTAGTCTCTTCAGTTTACATTGTGCCAAAATCTGACAGGAATCGATATAGAATCTGAATAAAATTAAATTTTTCCTTTCACGAAACTTACCACGAAGTTTTAATTTTCTCTCGCGAGGTCATCAGCCAAACATTTCATATCTTTTGACATTTTCGAGATCGATTAAGCGTTTGTAAATGTTTGTGATAGATTTGGATTACCATTATTCTTTCAAGTTTAGCACATTTTACACTTTTCTAATTATTTTTGTTAGTATAACAATGATCCGATCTCTTTTAAAGAGTAATAATTTTGTTAGCTTATTATTGATGTTCACCAATTCTGTTTTATCCTCTTTTATTCTTGTATTCATTTAAAGTGTTTAAATATTTTGTTTGCTTAGTATTATTTTTCTGCATAAAAGAGGGAATTATCAATCTTTATCAGTTCTGGAGATAGGGAAATAATTTTCATCCAAACATGAGAATTTAATTTTTTAATATTCAATAACTAAAAACACAATGGCAATTTATCATTAATTGTAAACCAATTTTTGTGAAAATTCAACATATAAAGAATAATTTAGATTTATTCTGAGTATAGTTTCTGTAAATTTCTAGCATTCAGTTTTCAGCATCTAAGAATAAGTATCTATTAGAAGAAAATCTAATTATTTAAGGTTTCCTTTTCCTAAAAAAAGATAAAAGTGCAGTTTTAAAGCTGAATTATGATTGTTTCCGGAAGGATAGCGTAACTTTGGCCCTTGATTAGATAACGAGAACGACACCTCAACCATGTTGCCTTTCCTAATTTTATCGCATGTGCATCAGGATGTAAACCTGGGCAGTGTATATAGTTTGCATTATAATGGAATCGGGATTTCAGCTAGCTACACTAATCTTAATCCTCATCAGATTACTGTATCCAGATGAAGTTGTATTCATACCAAATATTAAGAACAGAAAAAAAGCAGGAGAAAATAAGTTCATCTTTCGGAGCGGAGCTCGTTTTAAAAATGTAAAATAAATTTGTGCAATAATTTTTCTATGGAAGTAGGAAAAATTTGCCCGGTGAAGTTTAGTTGTTGTAATAAGTTACCGAGATATAAGTATCGAATGCAAAAGAATTCGTCTTCAACTACTACCTAAACGGTGCAGACTAATACCTTAAAGAAAATTTTTTTAGAAATATTTTCTGAGGCAATAATTTAAACATATGTCAGTTCAAAGCGCCACAATACTAAGGAAAGCTTCTGCTACAAAATTTTTTTCGATAATTCTATTTGAGAAGGGTTAAAATGATTGAATTGGCGTTTTTTCATCCTTTGGTTTATGCAAGAATTTTAGATGTTCTTGAAAAAAATGCTTGAAGACAGCTGGTTTCATTAGAAATGAAAGTTTTTTCTGCCTTATGTTCAAATAAGGATATTTATAATATTTAGTAAACTTAAAAGATTTTTCAGGAGAGGTTGTAATTATGATAAAAACAACACTTAAACAAAACAAGACGTTAAATTGGAAGTTATAAATGCTCTTTGATGATGATATCGTGTCCGTGTTACCACGGAAAGGGGATGCAGTAGCGTCTGAGGGTAAGGACACCCTGTGCACTCGAAGGTAAAGGTCTGCCTTCAAGTTCATATGAAGATGACACTCACACACTCACTCACTTACTTTTTACAGGAGGCTCTTTTAAACAATTCACAGACAGAAAACAAGGAAAGAACAAGCATGCCAGGGCTCAAACGCAGGGAAGACACGCTACCTTTAAACCAGGGCTCCGGCCAAAGACTCTCTGACAATGCTTTATAAGCATATTGTTGATGAAAAGGATGTTTGTTTTCCTAGAAAATAAGTAGGAAACTAATCAAACTAGTTGATATTTTTGGTAAGAATGAAGACTGGAGTTTTAGGAAACCAAAATTAATCAGATTTGTCAATTGAGATATTTTTAACTTATGGATTTTAGAAAATGACCAATTAATTGAAGAAGCACAAAGTATTATATCTTCCGAGTATTTCGTTCAAAGTCGTGAAATTGATCCCAAATAGGAAGAACATAATTTTTAAATATTAAGATCTGATTTCCTAGGAGAAACGGCTTTTAATTTAATTCTACATCCGTCCTCGAAAGTAAATTTTATTTTGACTAATTTCTATCGTGTATTCATTCCTCATTTAGAAGTTATATGAAATAAATTATTTTTTATCATACCTTGGGCTATATTTTGTTTTTCAATAAAAGTTATGTAAATCTGCAATGAAAAAATATTAATTTTTAGCTAAAATTTAAATATATATAAAAAATGTGAACATCTTTTAGCATGAATGTTATAAGGGATAGATGAAATTTTAGAAATTTTAAAACCTCATTTCTTCCGCGAGACATATTATGTACAAGAAGCGATAATGAAACTGACATCCCTTCATCGGAATACAAGACCAAATAAGAGAGAAATTTTCGATCCCTTTGATTATTTTTCTTTGAGATTTGGATAGGGATTTCTTTGACACGTGTTGGTTTAGAATAGGGAAATTTAGGTATCGTTAAAAAAATGTTGCAAACATTAAGGATTTTTATTCTTTCGCTTGTAGTGTGAGGATCTGCTAAATTTATAGTTTTATAGAGCTTGTGCAGCATTAATTAAACAAAAAAAAATTGAAATTGAATCTGAAAATAAGATACCATTTTGAAAGGAAGTTAATATGGGCTAAATGAAAATAAAATTAATTAGGTTTTTAATTAGATTAAGTCATATCATTACATTTATATATAACGCATTTTCTTTCTATGTTAGTTACGCATAGACTCTTGAAAGTCCCTGTAAGTGTTCCAGTATAACAATCATTTCCTATCATCATCATATTCTTAATATTAAGCTTGGCACCCTCTTAAGTTTCCATCATCTTCCTTTAAGTCCAAGTAACAAATTCCACCAATCAAGCCCAATTTAAAAATAAATGGAAGACTCGATTTCGCTATTGAAAAAGAACTCGGAATAGCATCCCCCTCCTCGTAAGCCATTAAAGGTTAACACAACCCCAAAACCCCGAAAAAAAGAAGTTCAAGTAAAAACCGATTTTCCGTAGGGTCTTAATTAGAGTCGGTTGAGAGGAATCCATTTCAGGACCTATTGGATGTCCATCGACCGGTAGGTGTTAGCGTCTCTACCAATGGATATTTATCGGAACTGAGCTCTCAAGAAAGCCCTAGAGATTTGGCCCCAGGGCTTTTCATCTTCATCTAGGAGCCTATCCATGTCAGGGGTTGACCCGGGGCCCGCCCCTTTTCCTTATATCCTTGTCTTGTGTTTAATGTCTGCGCTTTGCTATTT
This sequence comes from Argiope argentata, assembly GCA_026289955.1. Taxonomy (NCBI): domain Eukaryota; kingdom Metazoa; phylum Arthropoda; class Arachnida; order Araneae; family Araneidae; genus Argiope; species Argiope argentata. Next base: position 652,486 of record JAOUZG010008940.1, on the reverse strand, counting down.
CCGCAAAGTCTGAAGGGCTTGACTTCAGGAGGAGTTCTTCACTGGTAATCCTGTAGGTGATGGAAAGTCCTAATGTCGTTAATGTGAGAGACACCTTTCCATTTTACAAGCATTGCTTGCAAAAGATAAATGGCGTGTGAAAGGTAATTTTTTCTGTGTAGCATGTGAGATTAAGATTATTCTAGTTAAAAAAAACCCTAATATTTTAATGTTTGTTTCATCAATATTGACGGTGCCTTGGAGAAAACATAGATGAGTTGACTGGTTAGTTAGTTAGATAGTTAGTTTTACATTTATTTTTCTCTAACTCAATTGAAATTTATGTCACCAGAAAATAACTTTTACCCCTATTTTACCATTATTGAATTAATTTGCACATTGGAGTCAGTATTGATTGCACATTGGAGACACTTTAGGTGACTTTGCAACCATACGAAATAAAGAAAAAATAATAAGCATAATCTAACATGTAAATAATTTATTTTTACTTTTTGTTGAGACACCTATTTCATTTTACAAGGTTTACGTGGAAGTTTCCATGTTTATTTGCTTTGATATGCTTTTATTTAGCTTGGCCAGTTTCGTGTTCGTATAAATGGAATTTTAAAACCAATTTACACATTTCCTAGTGTTCTAGAATTTTTTAGGCACATGTATTGTTGATGACAATACATTATATTAGTATTTTCATGACTTAATTGTCACTTAATCGGGATTAAATTAAATTTTACACTATGAAAGGGCACTCCCTAGTTGAAAATCTGTTTTACAATTTAAATTAAAAACTATCATTATAAATCTTGAAAACCAAAGAGTAAAGGTTAATTGAAAAAAAAATTACTTTTTTAATCCCACTTTTATAAGCGTATTCTTATTAAATGTGTTGCTGATATTTTAATTTCATTGCATAGGCAAAACATATATTGCATTTTTTGCAGTGAATTTTTAAGTATAAAACACCGCAGTGCAGCAAAAATAGTGCAGAGAAACACCACATTACTCTAGACATGATTTATTTCTAAAATATTACCTGTAGTAAAACACTTAATTTAGAAGCACAGACGTTAAAACTCGTCCTAAACCCCAGTTGTGGCTTAAGAAAATAGACGGTAGCTTTACTTTTAAGAATAATAACAGATATAAATCCTATTTTGACACCGAAAAGAATTTAATTTTGTCTTTTGATAAACTACTGTTTTTGTCAACCCGTCTGGAGTAAATATTTTTATAGCTTATATCGTTTTTTTTCATGTCTGCATTTTTGTTTCATTTTTGTAGACTGTATTAATGCATTTTTTTTATCCGTCTGGAGCGGTAACTTATGTGAAAAAGAGAATGAATTTGTATTCATGTTTCTGCTTGTTTCCCTGTGGAAGTTATTAATTTTTAGATAGTTTTATTTTTGATAAATCTTTATATTTCTCCGGGGCAGCTTTGCATTGCTATTATGTTGAGTTATGGTAACTGTGTTTTGAGGGGGAGGGGTGGGGGAATTCCATTTTTTCTCTTCGTCTTAATCAATTATCTAACAAAGAAGAAGGATACATTAGAAGATGGATACAACGGCAATCACATCCATATCTCAATATTCTTTTAGGTAAGCAAATATTATCAATACTGACTTTTTTGTTACCTAAATTCCCACCAGCTGTAAATTTTCAAAATCTTTGCAAGATTTTAGTTTTTGATATGCCAGTATATGAATCATGCCAGCTAAAACAGCAAGAGGGTAGAGCCCTTGATCGGGTTCAACACTTTAAGTGTCCTTAGATTATATGATCTTATGGAATTTTGGTGAAGGGGTGTTAACTAGGATATTTTCATCGTCATCTGACCACGGATCAAAATTACGAGGTTTGTCTCCAAATAACGCGCTTTACTTTATAACCGGGATGTTACTACAGCTTAACTAAGCTAAACTAAACTTAGATAATGAGTTTGGGGGATTCCTTTTCCACTCCCCAGTTTAACCAACATAAACAATTTTTTATGGATTTTTATTTAATTTCTATACAAGTAATTTTTAAGTCTCAAGTATAATGATAGACATTTAAATGCTGAACAAACATTTAATTCTTTTTTTTTTATGGATAGTTTAACACTTGTACTGATTGTTGATCACATGAGCCTTTCTAATGATATAATATATATATAACAGTAAGAGTAATTTATTTATCCTCTAATTGCACGTCGTCTTTCGGGATGTTATTTCATTTTCTGATTCCTCATGTAGGCTCCGCAAATAATCTTTCTTGAACTTTTAACAATAGAAAAAATGACATTTATCAAAAAAAGGATACATCCATATTTGTTAAACAAGAACAACGTTTTGAATTTCTTTGCAAAAATGAAATATATTATTGAAAATTATTCTCTTAAAAAATTAGTCAAAAAATATTCGACAGTTATGCAGCGTAATTTAAAAAATAGCCTTTAAAATTTTAAAACAGTTAAAAATTAATTTTGTACAGGTGTTTTCGAAAAATATTGAGTAAAAATGCTAAAATCTTGTTTAATTCTTAATTAAAATTTTAATTAACATATAAAAAAATCCTCCCGAGGTATATATTCCCACCCTCTAAATATATTTGTAACAAATTTGATTGCTTTAGGCCAATCTGCCCTTTAAAAAGTTAACACTTAGACAGATATATGCACGCTTTCTGTATTCATTGCAGAGATTACTTTCGTATCCATTACCCATTATTTTTTAAAGAAGAATATTTTATCTATATTTGTAAGATTAGAACGAATAAAGAATTTATTTATCTTCAGATATTAGCTGGGGAAAACTTAGTATAGGAAAGTTATTCTGAGCTTATTTAATTAGAATATAAAAATATTTTTCCAAGCAATGAAAATGTCCACACCAATGTGTGTACATCGATTCGTAAAATACATGGATAATCGTATAATGTCTCGTAATATGTTTATTTTATTTAAAAATTTTACTTTTTGAACAATATCAGAAGAAGTTATTATATTTTTTTTCGGTTTTTAAATCGGAATTACCTTAATGTTAAGTGAAAATATACTACCAAAACAGTTTTGTGAAAAGTAATAGAAAGATAAAACATTAACAGCAAATAGTTAATTATTATAATTAAAAATAAACGATTTTTTAAAAATAAATTAAGAAACATTTTGAAAAATTATTATTTTTATTTTATAGAAGGATTACTAATCAAAATAAATTTATCACACAAAGCATTATTTTTTGTTTTAGTAAAAAAAAATGCGTAAAATAATAAAACCAATAAAATTTAATAGTTGTTTTAACATTGCAGCAATTAACTTCAATTAATGCAAGAGCGATATATTTCTTTTAGCAGGAAATATATCATTAACTTGTACGATTCTCATTTGCTTTAATCCGTCTTTAATTGAAGTGACGCTTTCAAAAATTATTCCAAATGCATTCTTTCAGCAGTACTAAGTAGAAGCATTACCCGCTTCAGGAGCCCTTTCTAAAAGATAAGCTAAGTAGAATTACCGAACAAATCTTAATCCTCAATCATAATTAATTCATACATCATTCTAAATGAGCTCGATAAAGTAGTCAATGTATACGCGCATTATTATTTCTAGAAGATTAATAAAGCAGCCTTCTTGCTGTTTTTATTAAAATTTTTCATCTTAATTGGAAGATGAATATTTGAATGAGCCTCATTTATTTGAAAGAACTTTTAAAGTGATTACTTTCTTTAGGAAAACCGCAAAAATGAAAAGTAAATAAGAATGTGCATATTTTAGGGACCGTTGTAAAGAATGCTAAATTATGAATTTTACGAATACTTCGAATGCTAATTCGATTTTTTTCTTGAATTTCAATAACAAACCAACACATTTACAGATTTGGTATGTATTGTGTGATATCCAATTTTTATTTTAATTACTTTTATTTGAAGTTAATTGAAATTATTCAAAGAGATATTTATATTTTAAAAAATTTGTTCTGCACAGAATATACAAATGAATTTATTTTAAATATATTCATTTACCAATGATTGAAACTTCTTTAAAAATGATTCCTCATCTGCAATCTGGGCATATTTAAGGCTAAATACCATTGTACTTATAGAAGAATTCTATTTAAAACTGACAAATCTTAAATATACACGTAGAATAAAAACAATGAATCGGTGAAAAAGGAAAAAAAATGTTTAATACTCTAGTTTCAAAGAAAGGAATATCTATTGGCAACTTTTACATTTTGGATTCTCTTAACCATCATTATTTAATAACTGTTAAGTCGATATGCGTTTAATCAAAATAATTTGCCTGGTTTTTCTCCAGGAGAATAGCAAATGTTTCCTAGTTTATCTGGAAAGACGCCCCATACGTACGAGCTAAGTCAGGCTTTTAACTCTACCTAATTAGCTCTTGTACATTTTATTTCATACTTTAGTTTCAATTTTCGTCATGTACTTGATTAGATATGCTAGTTTATGTAGTATTACAACCACCACCATATTTTTCAAGTTTACTTGTGTTGTTAGGTTTAGGGTGTTTCAAAAAGTTTATCGACTCTCCGCCATAATTATTTTTTGTGCTATAAATTGCTTATCAATGTATGGATATTTCCAATTTATGGAGAAGAAAGAGACTATTTTGCATTATATTTTGCTGTTACTCTCTTCGCACAATTTTAAGCATTACTTAATATTGTTATTACAAGGCAAGTTGTGATGATATCTTTTCCAATTTCAACTTTATTTGTACCATTTACTGATTGAGAAGAGTTTCTATTTAAGCTAACGTCGGCATAAGAATATTCTATCAATTATATTTGTTATTTCAAATGTTATTTTGGACTTATTAAAGTACATTAATTGATTCAATAAGCCCAAAAATAGTTGTGTTATCGTTTTAACCATTTCCGATTCCTTTCTTTTATATCTCGTGATTTTCCACATTTGGGCATAGCGAAATTTGTTTTTCTCACTATATACATCGCTTGGATAATTTCTTCAACTCATACATTAACGTTATTTAATTTTACTGGGAAATATTGGACTCAAATGTACCAGACTCGCTCCCTTGCGAATTGAACTTCTCTAACTGAAGATTCATGCATGAAATTAGTTATTTAAGTTTTATAGCTTTGCTTGGATTTTTGACTTGGGCTTTTTGAATTTTATTAATGCATTTTTTGAATCGCTGCTTATTTATATCATTTTTCAAACATTACATGAGAAATGTTTAAATATTTTATAATTGATATCTTCTTATAAATCATTTTGAGGCTAATAAACCTTGTGGGGTATCAGCAAATAACTTCTGATTCAATTTTGGAATACATTCTGTATTTTGTTGGATGAAATAAGGCATTGTTTTGCAGCAAAGTGTCATGCAATATGAAGTTAGATGTAAAAATGCATGCACCGTTTGTCATCCCTGGAACGTTATATTTATTAACTTTTCTCAAACTTTATATTCTTTCTTCCTTTTCCTTGACTTTCGAATCATAAGAAATTTTACAGTTTATATATTGTCATTATTCAATCGATTTCATCGATATGTTTTTCATTAAAAACTTATTTAATACTTGTTGCAATATTAAATTTATTGTTCGCTTAAAGTATCGATTTTCTTGGTTTTGAAGAAAAGACAAAATCTTAGAGCAGGATCTAAACATTAAAAGATTTTTTTAAAGTCAACGAAGCTTGTTTTATAAATGAGTTATTATTATCCAGGTTCTTAGTGATATTTAAAAAGCGGCATGCTGACTGTTTAGACAAAATAAACTTTTAAGCCTCTTTATGTAGTTGAATCTGATAAGCTAGAAAATGCGCCCGTCTTGATAGGTTGTTATCATGTTAACAATGTCTCGGATATGATTTTCACAGATTAACCAATGAAAGTTGTGATGGAAAATCCTAAACGCATTGGAAAGTGGTGAAAGAATAAAAAAATTGTTTTTAATTGTTTTTTAAAACTTATCTAGGCAATGTAACTGGTGAAAATTCAAAGCTGGTCGCATTTTGTGGATTTTTTAACATTTCAATGGTCAGTTTTATCTTTCCAATAACTTTAAGATTTGAAACATGGGAACAACAAATCTCTGAATATTGAAAATCCTTTTAACGTTGAAATTAAAAAAGAGCTATGAATTATCCCCTTTTGAAATGAATACATATAAAAAGAAACCCATAAAATATTGGTTTGGGCATTTAGAAGATTAAATAAGATGCAACATGGCCTTCAATTTAAACTAAAAGTGTTTAATGAAAAAACAAGTGGACTTGAGATTAAAAAAAAATTAAGCGTATGTGGGAAGCAAAAAATTTACCATTAGTTTTTATAGAAGCGTAGGTTTAATACGAAAACTAAAAACAACGGCGACGCAAATGCTTTCCTCCTGACACTTGCCCTTTTTTCCTTCGCTGCAATATTAGTTCGGGAGTCATCTCGTTCTTTTCTTCTTTCAAACTTAATCCAATATGAATGTTTAGTCACTACTATAGACATTCATTGGAAAATGTTCTGTTTCACTATTAATAATTATTCATAATTACAAATTAAAATATTATAATAATAAATTCCTATTTAAAAAAATTCACTGGGCTTGCTGGGACGGAAAAATATTTGTCCAGGGCCACGGACTTAATACATTTGATCTAAATGTTTCCTTTTCTCCTGGAATTGATTCTGTTCTTTTCTCAGCGATTCTTGGTAATCACGTGTCACTCATTTAAATTCTCTCCAGAATGCATATAATGAATTCCAAATAATTTTTTTTTATCTTATACGTTCGAAATAAGAAAAGTTTATGACTGAAGCGTTTGAAATAATGAAAATAAGCCAAGTATAATTTGAAAATTTACACTAATGGAAATAAAACAAGTAATTTTAATTTTTTAACTCGGATTAAATTTGTCTGAAAGTCATCATGTATGTGTATGAGTATTGAGTTAAAGAATTTTAAATTCACATGCATATTTTCGTTCCTCATACCTGATATTTTATTAAGATTTATTTTATTATGAATCTTTATTATTTTTTTTATTATTAATCCAGATTCCTCTTAGCTTTTCCCATAAATGTCATTTCAAATTGGAAAGATAATGATAATTTATCAGTCGTTCTTCCACCTTAATATTCTTTAAAACCTTATCGACTGACTATCAATACTTTGTATACTTACTTAATTATAAAAAATATCTTAGATTTATAATGTGTAATTATATCAACTTTCCATTTTGAAATTACTCAAAGACTATTTCAGTATGAATTTTGTCTTTTAAACTATAGAAAAATGACGAAGACAGCACTTTATCCGGCGCTGCCGCTTTTTCAGTCTCTGCTCACAACAGAGGGAAGAAATTTATTCCTTGACAGATTTAATGTCCACCGATCCCATATATATAGCGAATATTTCCGCAATTCAAGAAAGACGTGGAGGAAACTTTAAAATATTTTATAAAAATATATCAATATTTGTTTGTCAGATATAATAATATTATAGATAAAAATTATGCAAAAATTGTATGGTTCTTTGCAATTTCTATTAATACTAGTTGGACTTTGACCGTTGTTTTGTGTAGACACGATTTTTCAATGGCCAGGAGTTGGCTTTGAGTATAGTGAAATCCCATGGCCGAGATCTATTCCATTCCTTTGGCGTATATGTTGGCCAGACTCTAACTTGCTCTCATGTCTTATCTTTGAGAGTTTTAGAAAGCGTGAGACTTTGGAAAAGGGGAGAATTTCCTGATCAAGCATCTTTCCCAGTAGGCAGCTCAAAACTTTAAATTCCGTCTCAAAGTAGCCTTTGCCCCACTTCAAAATGGGGCATTAAGGCATCTAAAAAGTAAACTAGGGCTTTTTCTCTCGAGAATAGGAAATTAAGAGAATGAATGGCATATTGATATCATTAAAGTTATTGTTAACAAGAAAAATAGGTGCTGAAAGTTCTTAGAAATTCAGTTCTAACCTTACGGACGGTATAGTTTCTGTATCAGATGAATTTTTCTTCAATGCGGAGTGATAGAGGTTCTGCAATATTAAAACATCAATATTTTATCCTCCCATGGAAGACAAGCGTTTTCCCTCCAGTTACCCAATACATAATTTTGTTCATGTGGCCCATTGTATTCCTCAATGTTTAATGACTTGGTTTATGGTTAATGAAGGGAGATATGACATAACACCATCCGGTGCCCCTGTGTCTATAACACTAAATTTTTTAACCAATATGAGGAAAATGAAGGGAGATAGAAATTGGTAACCCAAAAGACTTTTGGAAGTTAATATTACCTTCCAATGACTTTAAAGAATGAAAAGAGTTTGTGGCGTTTTCTTGGCTCCAAAAAGCTCTTATTTGAGATATCATCTTTCCTTAATCTAAATGTTAATTCGTTAATTGGATTTTTTCGTTATTTAGATCAAATATTTAAAAACAAATCCAAATATTAAAAAAAAGTTAATATGCAGTGTAATTTATATGCAGTGTAATTTATATGCAGTGTTATTTATATGCAGCCATAACAGTGTAATGTAATTAGATACTTTAATAGTAAGAGATAATAAACTAGTCTTGAAGAAAGCAGGAGAAAATATTTTAACTTCCAGCTTCTGAAAAATGGCGGGATAAGAAGCTAGACAATACCATTATCTGTGCGGGTTACTACGTTATTTAAATTTCTAATTGTTTCAAAATTTGAATACTCAGAAATATTTTATGACTTAATAAGGAATATATTTATTATTTGGAGATAACACTTACAGTTCATTTGCTACTTCTCATTGCAATAAAACTTTACCGATATTGCGATTGCTGTAGAAATGAAAATAATTAAATTTAATTGCTACCATCAAGGTATAGAGTCTATCGCAAACAGATGGATGTTGGGTGTGAAGAAATTGATTTTTTTTAAATAGATAGTCGGTATTAAAATTTGATTCCGTCGATTCTGTGTGTTATCTAAAAAGGTTTAAATGTTAGGTTATTGATAATGCCAATCTTTTCTGTCATATATTTATTAAAAGTTAATTATTTCTGTAAAATAAATGAAGAAAAAAAATTAGACATTTTTTCATGTTTGCTTCTTTATTTCTAGACATAATGCATTTAAAAGTTCGGGAACATCGTAGGAATTAACGATAACTACATCAATAGGATTCCAAATAACAATTTTTGGAAACTTACAAACACAACATTGCACAGAGAGTCACAATAAAGGGAAGTAAAGTACTTTAAAAATCTCATATTCAGAACATTATTTTCACATAATTTGACACAACATTTCACTGATGACTGTTGAGATTGTCATCGTTCCATAGACATAAGTACTAACGCAGTTAGATGGACATCATTGGTCCATTTCGCTTGCAACATCTGATAAAAATGTATCTTGACTGGGACAAGTGCTTTTTCATGGCGTGTTATTCCTATTTCTACAATCGATAATTATGACTTTTATACAGGTGGTAAATTTAGCACTTATTTTTCATAATTACCAAAGCGAATTTATGTATAATTAATAATTAGTGCGACTTATGCTTAATTCTACAATCTGCTGTAATTCAAAAATGCATTTTATAACATTTAGTGCACTTAGCTAGGTGTTAATTTTAGATTTAGCTCTTTTCAATTTTGTTGTGCGTTCGAAATTTAAGTATGGCATTAAAAATGTTTAAAAACATTTTCATGTGATTATGGTTGCTTTAACTACAATAATAGAAAACCAATGATGAAACACTTCTTTACACCAGACTAGGATCAATCATGATATCTTAAAATTCTCGAATCAACATATAATTTTTTCCCATTTCTGATAAATAACATCTATCGTTCATATTCTAAACGTTCTTCATCGTTATCTCTACACTCTGGCAAAGATATATTACCCAAAATCGTTAACATTCATTTACTTGGATGGTATGGATGCCGAAGATTCAATGTTTATTCGCTTTATGAAGTGTTCTACAAATTTGATGCCATCGTGCATCGCAAACATACCATCCTTTCAGTTTCTCTTGGAGATAACACATGCGACATGCCTTTTCAGCTGATTGATATGATACACGATATTTTACAACAATTTTGATTGCATGCTGCCCGTTATGACTTTTCACAATGAACGGGAATGAAGCATAGAATCTTATGCAAAACAACAAACATCGATCTAAATCACAAAACATCAATTGGGACAGCAGTCTAAATCAATATAGCATTCAATGGGACTGTCCTATGCAGTTGGCCTGGTGCTATGTAGATTCTTGATGGGGACGGTACGCCAAGATCATCCCTGACATTTGTCATGGGTGGCTTATAAGTCATTCCAACATATGAATGTTTTCTTTCTGAAGTATTGCTGCTTCCAGTCTTTGAGGAAGAACTGCTTGTGGTGTTTGTGGCGGCTGAAGAAGTGTCTCTTGAAGCGGCAGACGAGTATTTCCGGCTTCGACAATAAAGAACCAATCCCAGAAGACCAGCCAGGATTATGGCGCCACATATCACAGCTGCAACCAGCAGAGGAAATGGTATTGGAATGCCTGAATGGCTATATAAGTTAGGTGATGATCCTGAAAGGAACATGTCTCATGTTAATTTAAAAGAAGTTTTTAAGGGAAGAAAAATCGCAACAGTTTTGATTCATTTGATATTGGTCTTTCAATTCAGCTGATTGCATATAATTGTTTCAGGATGTTTTTAATGCGTTGAATGAACATCAAAATATAGAATTTCTAGATCCGACGCACGGGGAAAGAAAATTCAAAGTCAATTTCTGAGATTCAAATATTATGGTCAATATCTTATTAATCATATCTGTGAGATTAAATTATTCTTAGTGTAAACTAAACCTAGGAAAATGTAATGTTCAATACGTGTTTTTAGGAAATGGAATAAATATGAAATTTAATATTTTCTATAAAAAATGAATGATAGGAAAAGCTTTCTTGACGTTTTAAACCGTTATATAATTCAAAAATTATATTTTACTTATGGTATACATTGTTTAATATATACAAGATACCTCCTCTAATTAAGGCCTAACAGCTAATTTCTAAAATTTTATATGTTGACATATATATCTTATAAAAATGGTCTAAATGAAATAATATTTTATTCAGTTTTAATCAATGAATATTCTGTTGAATTACTAATTTTTATGTATCTAAATTTTTATAATCATATCCATATATATCCAATAATTTTACTGCCCCCGTCCTGGCATAGGATTAGCGCGTCTATTCCGTGATCTGGACGTTTGGGTTCAAGTCTCGGTTGGGGCATGGTTTTTCTTCTTCTGAGTTATATCTTTGATGCGTGTGAATGCCCCCCCCACGTAAAAAAGGGTTGCGCAATCGAATGTGACGCATGAAGTAGCCAAATTGTTCTCCTGGCTCTAGTTGGCACTATTGAAAAAACAAGACACTCACTCGGCTTAAATCGCAGACAGATCTGTGAGCAACCTGTAAAGTGCCGCAAATAGCAACAGCAACATAATTTTTAAATACATGCTCTATTCTGTGACTCTTGTTAATAAGACATTCTTGAGACACTAATATTTTAAATAAAATTCCATTGTTTGTAATTATAACTTATGGAAATTTGAATACATGTATTCTATTTCCATAAAAACCTCCCCATTAATTGTTTTGAAGAAAATAGTTAATCAACGCTTCAACTGTCTCCAAGAATAATTTTCTAATATAATGAAATTGTTGATTGTCCTAAAATAATAATATTCAAATCTTTATTACTCAGTGAGATTTGATCGCAGAAGATTGAAACGTTAGATTAAGATAATTTTGCTGAATATGATTTATAAGTTCGTAGGACTGTATAAAATTCAGACCATAATTATTTTCAGAATGGCGTTTATTGATTGAAATAAAATTTTATTTATCGCATTTAAATCTTTTTGACGATAAAATTGAATTTTATAATGAATCATTGAAACTCGCAGAATTAAACAATTCTTTGAAATATTACATAAATTATAAAAAAAAAATATTGACATAAAATTACAACGCTTATTCTGTTTCCTGTAGTAATTTAAAAAAATATCCTTGGTTTCAGCGAAAGAGCTTTTGTATTTATTGAAGTTTTTCTTTTGAATTCAAATGTAAATCGTAAGATAGATGGAAGCAAATTATAGAAATGTACAATACGGTAAACAAAATATCATAAGCTTTCTATAATAGTATGAGTTATGTGATTATCGAAACATGAAGCTTAAAAATATTTTTCTAAAGAAGCTATTAAGAGTCCAAGGTACATTAATATTCATTTGAAAATAATAGAGAACATTAATTCCGGCCAACCAGCTGGTCGCCAAAGACGACTAGTCAATGTAATATTTAAGTTTAAATTATGCTAATTTCTTCATTATATTAATTGTCAAGTATTGCCAACCATGCAAAATACTACAGTATTATATTAACGATTCGGGATTCAAGAGAAAAATACTTACTTGGTAAAACTTTCAGGAAGGCACTTCGATAGCTGAAGCCCATGGTATTAGCTCCCAAACAAATGTATTTTCCTTCATCAGATTCATCTAGGGATTCAAATACTAGCTTACTCAAAAAGTAGCCATCCATTCTTTCAATAACTTCCGTGGACTTAAGTACCTGGTAATATTCTCCTAGGAGTTTCACAGCATGTAAATTATGGTCCAGATTTCCGTGAATAGACGTAGATACTTGCTTTAGCCACTAAAGAAATTAAAAGAAAATTCAACAAAATGCAATGAATTCATTTGTTGAAATTCGTTCCCGCTGCAACATATGCTAGCAGAATGTATTGTTTTTTGAAGAGAACTTTTAAGAAAAGTGAAAAGTTTAACTTTTTCCCATTTATTACCACTGACATAGAATTATTTTTCTCTTATACGCATACACTTCTTAGTAATAATGGGTTATCTGGGCAGATTTTAAAAAATGAAAAATAAAATATAACTTTGTGTAATTCGTGTAATTCCATATTTGTGTAATTCGAATTTGGCTAATTTCGTAAGTGTTTGCGACAGGAAATAATTTACTAAGAGGTGTTTCTAAAATATAAGTAATGATTTTTTTTTAATTACTTATTTCTAGATTCAATATTGAATTATGACGTCAGTGGTAAAGAAGATCTTAAAAATGTTAGAGAAGAAATTAATTCTCGTTGGATAAAGGCATGCCAAAAATTATTTTGAACTATGTAAAATACAAACGTTTCTTCTTTTATATTTTTTTAACAAATTAAAATATGTTTACAAAAATACACACGTTTTTAATTGATCACTATACTTATGAATACACTGTTTATTTTCGAAGAAATTAATAAATAATTACAGTTTATAGTTAATTACCTGAACATTCGGAGGAATGTCACTTGACAATAAACATTGAAGTGATACGGTTTCTCCAGCATAAGATGTCACGTTTGGAGGATAACCGTGGATGAATTCTGGTTTATTTCGTATGCGATCTGAAATAAAAAAAAATAACGAAATTTATTATTTTAACTTTATTCATAAGCAACACGTTGAAAGATGTAACGAAAACCATTGCTCAGTTCATGATTTGTAGAATACAATAAATGGTGAAAAAGTAGACAACTTATCACGAAAGATTTATGATTGAAATTTAAATAGCTTTCTTTGATGGATACGTCCTACATTTATTTAAAAAGTGAAGATGAAATATGTAGAAAATTATGAAGGTAAAAGAAGAAAGTAAAATGTTTCTTCCACATTTCACAGATACATTATGTTGAAACTCCTTAATCTTAACTTTGGCCAGTTATTTTATTTGTAGATGAAAAAAAATGTCAGATAATTCAGTATTATCCAAATTTCCTTAAAAGACCTGAAAATGCATAATAATTTTTATCTCGTAATCCAGACATATATTTTGCAGTATTAGAAATGCTTGCCAAGATTTTAACATTTCAAAGAATAAAAACAGATGAAGTATTTCAGAAGTATACCTACAGGTGGTCCATTCTAATTGTGATCCAATAGCAAATTTCGAAATTCTCCAATAAAAAACGCGACAGTTCCTTGAAACGGTCTTAGAAATTATCTAAAGTCGTATAAAATAGTGATGTTCATAATTTTCCACTCGGTCAGCTTTAGTCGCACAAGTGTCGTACTTTTTTTAAATTTAAAACATTAATGCGTCAAGCAAATTATATTAAACATGACTAATATTTTTTGAGATTACACAAAAATTTAGACTATCAAGTTACATAAAAAGTAATTATTTATGCCATTTAGAGTATTTTTTCTATTGAATGCATATGGCTATCCTTAATAGTTTAGAAATTATTTAATGGTCTACGATTAGAATAGATACCCTGTGTGATTCCATATTTAGTCATTTCAGGACTTATCCCAACTTTGTCAACTCTATATTGAACTTTCTTTTGAAATATTAATTCTAGTTCAGAATAATGATATAGAAAAAAAAACGATATTCAATTAAACACGCACACGCAAATGTATAATAGAACTCTGCTATTATACTTTTTTATATTTAATAATTATCTTTTGAAATTATGGGTAATCATAGTGATCTTAATTTATGTTTTCTTTATCCAAAATAGCAATTCTAAAGTAGTTTTGCTGTCGTGAACTCAATATGTTGAATCATTAAATACAAACCTCATTTTTGGGCGCGACTTTTATATTATTCTTATTTCTCCTATAGGTGATTCTTAACTAATTTACTAAGTCTGTAATAAGAAATGAGAGTAGAAGTTATAACCAAGATTATAAAAACTTCAAGAAAATATATTTTATGCCTTTTTTGCGTGTAAATGGGCTTCTCCCAAATCTCTTTTTATTTTACTGGCGCAGGTTGAAAATTCTAATTGAAATCATGTTTCTTCGAAATAACGGGAGAGATTAAGCACACACAAAAAACAGTAATTCGCAAATGATCATAATTTCAAGATTCTCCAAGGAACCATTATTCAATTTAGAAATAGCGTTTCATTAAGGAAGGAGCTCCCAAAATTACTTTAAGCCGTCGAGCGCCCTCAGATGCGTGTAATTTCCATTGTGCCGAAAAGAATTAAATTAAAACTATAAAAGATTTATTAGTAAAATGAGTGATTAGAATGGCTCATCTGTGTTCAATTCTAATTACTCAAATTATGTCCTCGAGAAAGCTCCCAAGATTTATAATTTGCTGATAATTTTGTTTCTCCGTGAAAATTTACCCAAAATGGTGACAAGCAGATTCACCCTTAACCTAGAAATTCATTTCCAAGACCAGTCTTCGTTAATGAAGTTGAAGTCTTGTGTACCACATTCGGAGAGTATAAGCAGGACTTCAATCTTCATTCACCCGAAATGGAAAACGTAGCTTTCATTAATTAATGAAATCTTTGAGAGAACGAGGCTGAAATTTCAAGACATAGTCATTTGGCAAACAGTAGTTGGTCCCAATTGTGGATCGACAGGGTGATGGGGAAGAGGGGGTTATTTGTTCTCTCCGTGAACAAGACAGCCTGAGGCTACTTACGGTGATTCGATTCCTAGTTAATCCAATGAGTACACTGTCGTATGTTTTCGTTTCCTGATTATTTTATGACGCTGAGTACTAACTGAATCACAGAATGTTTCGGATTTAGATGTTCTGTAACATCTTATGTTTCACGTTCGATCCTGAGAAATTAGCTTTCAAAACGATTGGAAGGAAGGCTTATATAAGTTTATGTGAGCAAGGTGTAACTTGAAAGATATAACTATCTTTCCCGCAAAGATTGATTTTAAAAAGTTAAGGAATATATAATTACTCTTTTAGTTTATAAGTTTATTTGGCGATTAGTTTCCTTTATAATCCATTAATCCTCTTGAAATATGATCACTGGTTTTAGATATTTCAAATCACTGAATAATACTATATTAAAGAATATTTCGGATGCATCATTTTAAGCTTCGATTTTGATGAGAATCTATAAGCTTCAAAATACTCAGAAGAAATATTTATTTTCTTATGTAAGCGAAATGCAAACGAAATATTTTTAAACAATTTACAAGAGCAAAAGGTTTTAGAAAGGCATACCGATATTGATTGATTTTAATAATTGTTTTTTAATATTGATATAAATTTATTGCCTAATTTATTAAGTGAACTAGGAGTGACAATTTTTTTAGTAATTTGATTCTAATGACTACCAACAGATTCTTGAGGAGTGATTCAAATTTACACGCAATCCTGTTGTAGCATTTGCATTATTCTAATTGGATTGATATGGAATATTGCTCTCTTCTATAATTTCTTCTCATCACCACATTAGTTGATGCCGAACTCTTTAGTGACGTTGAAAGGTCCTTGTTGCAAGATTCAGGCTTGGGGGGGGGAACAGCAAAAAATTTTCATAAAATATTCGCTGTTATGAGGGCCTGGTATGCATAAAAAACTCAAATCGATTGCTCTAACAATTTCCCTTTGATGTGATGCGAAAGTTGGGAGAAAGGTTGTTGGCTTAAATTATTTGATTTTGGTTCAAAAGGATTAAATCTGTCTTGAAATTGCTTTCGAATTGCTTCGAAAACGGGGTGTTCATTTAACTTAACATATTAGTGTATGCAATCCAGTTTATCAGATAATATATTAACTTATTCCCGTTGCAGCGATTATTTTTTTAATTTTGGAACTGAAATAATTGAAATTTCAAAATATTTAGTGTTTCTTAAATGGCTTTTAAAGATATTTGTCTTATAAGAACAAATTTTCGTATAATTTTAAGTTTGATAATTAGTTAATTCGAATACTTAATCTCATAATTTTGTCTTCATTTTCAACTGAATAGGGACCCCATACGTCAAAAAATCATTAGTGTTCGCTTACTGTAGGCTTTGAATATTCTGACCTAGTTTCATTCACAAGAAGCATTCAAGATGATTACTACGATCACAAAAACCGTCGACGTAGGAAATTATTTTTAATGAAAACATTAATTTAAATAGCTCCAACAAAAGAATTTCTAATTTTAAAAACATGTAGTTACTTTGTTTTCGTTCCAGATATATCTGTTGTTAATACAATGAATATGTTTTTGTTTCCGAACTAGCTTTTGTAGATAAAGAAAAAATAAAAGTTTCAAATTTAATCGTTCTCCTAACTCCAACATGCAGATTTAATCTTATTATTTTATATAGCTCTTAAATTTTTATTATCTTTAATAGTGGGAGTTAGTTTGCTCTTTTATGCAAATCACCTGGATAATAGCTTTGCACATCTTGCAAGGTGCGGTACAGGAAGCAGGTGGCTTTAAAACGAAACAAAATCATGAAATTTGTAAAGCAGATGGTCTTATTAGCATAAAAAAAGGTTGTTTCATCATGATTGTATGAGGCATAAAGTTTTAAGCTAAAGGTTTCATTGCAACGATTTCCAGACAGCAATTCAGACGTAGGAGTTAATATTTTAAAAATAGCAATCCTTTTTTAAAAATTTTTTCAATGTTATTTGAATTTGTTGCTGATTTCTTGGTAAATTTTATGTATTGGAGGAAAAAAAACTTAATTTTCTTCTAGAATTTTTCACAGAAACTTTCAATTCGTATCCATTTTATTATGAAATATTAATTCAAATATTTTAAAGATTTTTCGATTCGATATACGAGACAGATATTTTTAAAAATACTTAAATCTTAAATTCTCATCATGTTTTACAACAAAAATGAGGAAATAATCACTTATATTCATATACCAGGGAGGTATTTCGTTTTACTTTTTTTATTTTTTTTTACAATTTTAGATGCATTTCAATTTTGTGCTGTCACCTATAAGAAAAAAAACTTGCAAATTTGACGTCTTCGAT
This sequence comes from Argiope argentata, assembly GCA_026289955.1. Classification (NCBI taxonomy): domain Eukaryota; kingdom Metazoa; phylum Arthropoda; class Arachnida; order Araneae; family Araneidae; genus Argiope; species Argiope argentata. The sequence continues at coordinate 634,711 of JAOUZG010008940.1, read as the reverse complement.
ACTTTTTTGTGTAATTAGAAATAAACCATCGGCCAATTTCTCGTGTTGATAAGTTTCGAAATATGTTATTTGTGTTAGCATATTTCCTATTCGTAAAACTTCAGATGAATAAATAGGATGATATTTATGGTTTTTAAATTAGGTCGATATTGCAGAGATATAAGTTATGTAGTCGTTTTTTGAAAAATAAATGGTTTGAAAAAAAACTTACCGATAACTTTGACAACAAAACTGGCACTGGTAGAGCCCTGCCCATTTTTTGCTATGCAAGTGTAATTTCCAGTGTCAGATGCTTGTAAATTTTGGAGGAAAAGAATCCAGTGACCTCCTCTTGTATTAACAGGTAGATTTGAATCTGGTAAAGGCTTACCATTTTTCATCCAAGATATCTGAGGGCGTGGCTCACCTTTGGCAATGCATTTTAAAGGAACCGAGCTCCCGACAACTACAACGTTGATGGGTTTTGAAATTTGAGTCAAACGTGGTTTACCTGAAAAATAATTTTAAACATAGTTACTGGTTTTGTATCAATGTTATAAAATGAATTAGTATAGCTTATTATTAATTGCTAAGAAATTCTGCATTTAATGTAAGTATATATGATTCACAAGTATATATGTCATGAGTGCACATAATGCAGTAGTGAATGTAAACTAATAATATGGCCAATTTTATAAACTAACGTGTACATTTGTGTTTTTAAAGATACTATTCGAGTTATGAAAGATTAAAGATCCTTTATATTTATAGATATTCAATAATACATCTTTATTGAAGAGCACATTTACTGATTGATCTAGATTAGTTAAAAAGATGCGTTTTGTAAAAAGAATATGCATCAATTTTTTTCCAGAATATTTTATTTGTTTAGATATCTTCAGCTTAGAGGGCAGGCAATGAGTTCTCGTTAAGTTATTGCTGTGTTCTTTACGAATAAGGAAAAGAATAAAGTTGAATCATTGTTTTGTCAAGTCAATGACAAATGAAACAACATAGCTAGGTAAAAGGCAGAGAGTAGAGACCGTGTGAAAACGCTAAATGCATTCATGAAGAAACTTTTTCTGAAAAAAAGCCCATGCCACATACTTTTAGACGCATGAAATTTATGTAATAGTGTTCGAAATTAAAGTACAGAAATTAAACTGTGAAATTGGTGTTAAATTTAAAAGCCCACGCAACTCAGAAGTTAAAGTTGATTTTAAGTTTTAATTTCAGTGTCTAGAAAAGCAGTTAAATTTAAAAACGCCACCAATTTGATTTTATTAAACAGATATTGAACGTTTAATAAAAGCTTGTAATTTTCAGTTCGAAATAGAAAGGCGTGATTGCTAAATAAGAATTCATGAAAAATCCTTTTAAGAGAATTGGGTTTAATATTTAGTAAAAAAAGAATGATTCCATCCTACATTTTGAACATCAATTTTAGGCTTAAATAGAAAGGGCATCTGTTTCGGAAACGAGAGTTCACTTATTATTGATTTACAGCCAATAACCAAGCGAGTTTTTCCTTTCTTTCCCCCTCCCCCCCCCAAGAAAACACTTTAGACATGGTTTATAATTTTAGATGTTTTCAACAGAAAAATGTAGCAAATACATTGGCAGCACATAATCAAGATTAACTTCCGCCTGTCTTCAAAATTAATTTTGGAATTTTTTTTAAAAAAATTTCTTCCAAGATAGTAGCAGTTTACTAATAATTTATAATGTTCATTTTAACAAATTAGAAAAACCACCACCATTAATAACTCTTCCCCTTAAAAAAACCTAAATATAAGCAATTTGAAAAGAAAAGCAAATTAATTTTTATAACGCTATCATTACTTCCCACGATTATTGCATAAAGATTTGACGAATGACAAAATTAAAAAAAGAAAAGAAATGGAAATACTAAGAATCTTTTAACATTAAAATGCTTGAAAGTAGCTGAAAGACTATTTTTCGTGCTTCTTTTTTTAAATAGAGAGATATGGACGAGTGTTTTTTTACTAGTTAATGAATTTTTTGATGGGAGAATTATAAGATTTATTCTTTTAAAACAATCTTCACCAATTTTTTTTATCTCTAAACCTACATGATAAAAAAAAGAGAAAGTTTCCTTTTTAAGAAAGAATATGTATAAATTTTTTACCACAATAAAATAACATGAAATTTTTTTTTTCATCATTATATAAATAATTCCATATTAATAATTCTAAGATGTTTTTATGATTCAACCTAAAAGTTGTAGTTGTTACGTTCGTTTCTTTTGTAATGCTACAGTTACGGCGGGACATTCTTTTATGTCTTAAGAATTATACTCCAAGGCTTTTATAACTAATGAAGCAATGTACGCGAAGCTACATTCATATGACAGCTATACACTCCAAGTTATCTTTTAATTATCCATTTGCCATGAGTAAAACTGAGATGTCACCCTTTTTTTCTTATACAAGTTGTACAATGAATTTCAAAACTTAATTGAAATGGAGTACCTGATATGTATCACTTAACCATGAATGGATTCCATAGAAAGTCGTTTATTTTTACCATTACGAGAATAAATATTTGTTAGCATTCTTTGAAAAGTTATTGATCAAAGCATAATTGATGCTCCTCTTGAAACAAATATTCTATTTCAATTAACAGAAATCCTGTGAAAGAAAGGCTAACTTTACTTTTCCCGATAACTTCTACGTATCGCTTTATCTTTAAAAAATATACTTCGAACGTAATTTATTATTAACAACCAAAGAATACAACTGCATCTCATCAATAGAAAACAGTAAATAAATCTCATTTCTTCATATCACTTTGTTACACAACAAATCTGTTGCTCAGTGCCTTTGAACAATCACTCTATTCCTTTGTGAATATATGCTTTTCCGATTTCCGTCTCGGTAACACAGAAAATCAGATATTGTTCGGAACACAATGACATTATCTCAGTAATCACTTTGAAGAATTTCCAAGCACCATCTCTCCGCTTCGATCTTTGATTATGCTCAGTGAAAACTCAGACAATGGATTCATTCATGCCTTACGATGCTCGTCGCGCTTTTTCAGAGTCTGGAGTAGTTCAGGGTCGGAAGGAAGATTTAAAAAGACATTAAAATCCATAACTTCTCTACAATCCGTTCTTTTATTTTTATTGTGCGAAAATCGTTTCACTTTACCCCATAAAAGAGAGGAAATGTGGAGATAAATTTCATTTGTTATTCAAGCATTGTAATTCCAAATCCAAATCCGTGCACGACTTTATTAAACAGGCATGCTCTCCGTTAAAGCATCATTATCGAAATGAAAAGTTCAGCTGTTACAAGTAAAGGAGTGGTAAATGACATTTTGAACCTCCATTAATGGCTCGAATTCCGCCTCGCCCATTAAAAAGCCATTATCTGGCTGTTCAGATTCTATTTTATTGCAAATTTTGTTTGACCTTGGCTGCCGAGCCTGGCAAATCACTCATTTCCGGATATCTGAGAGAGGTTACGTGAGGGCGTGTGGATTTTTGTATTTAAGGAAGGATAAAGGGAGGGTTTCTGGTGTTGTCTGAATTAAAACAATGGTCGGAGGGGGACAAATAATAGGTTTGGGAGAAAATACTTGTTATTTTTATAGCCGCATCGAGTCGTACCTATCGATTAAAAATGAATTTATCAACTCCCAGTATGCGAGACAGGTTCCTCTTTCTGAATGTGGAGGAAAAAAAAAAGACTACAATCGGATAACGTGAATGCGATCGGTTTTTATCTACAGATAAAATGATTTTACTTTCTCCTTTTTTCAGTCAGCTTAACTCTTCTAGTAGTATTAATTGAATCAAATAAATGGCAAGAAACTTATTTACAATTTAACGTTGTAGTTCCAAAAGAATATTATATTTATTAAGATCGAGTGAAAAAAATCCGAGAGCTATGATTAAGATGTTTTATATGTTTTAAGGTAGGTGACACCTAGAAAAATTGATTTTTTGGAAAAATAACATTTATCTTTTTTATTCAATATTCTTAATTTTCGAACAATTTTTTTAAATAAAAAATCTAGAATTTTGATTCTACTTTCATTTTTTTGGGAAAAAGTATTCATTTTTTTAATATTTCATTAACTTGCGTTTTAACACTATTTTGCAACTTTAAATACTCTTTTCTCAAATCCTCGCATCAAATCTAATGAATGCTTTTTTGTCGAAATTTAGTTTTAGTTATTTCTCACTTCCTGAACTATGAACTACAAAATACCTATCCGTCCATTTAAAAAGATTTTACAGGTTTTCTTAAATACTTCATAATGCTATATATATATATATATATATATATATATATATACAGGGTAAGTCAAAATGAATATAGCGATTACAAACGGCTATAACTATTTAATGAAAAAATATTTATCGATAAGATTTACACAGAATGTAGAAGAATCTTCAAAATTTTATATACAGAAGTCATAGATGTTCTATGTGACTTCCCTTGGTCACACGGACAACATCTAATCGGTATTCCATTTCACGCCATACATTCTGAAGCATTTGTTCATTAACCGACTCAAGCGCATTACAAATGCGTACTTTCAGTTCTTCAATTGTTTTGGGCAAGGGAAACACAAACACTCTGTCTTTCACATAACCCCATAGGTAGAAATCACAGGGTGTCAACATCCTGTTTCCTCAAACATCCGATGCCATCTGCGTATGTTGTTCGCATTTGGAGGTTCTTCATTGTACCGCTGACGAAATTTTCTCTGCACTGTAATAACAGAACGGCAACTGTGAAATTCCAACACAGAGAATGCTTTCTGCACGGGACTAGCCATTTCCACTAATGAGACGCCGCGCTGAACAGGTTTCTTGTCGTTGCGAAGTTCGATTTCGCGCATGCGCAGGCATCCGCTTGGCTGCACGTGCGCTTTACGTTAATAAATTTTGAAGTTCCGTCTACATTCTGTGTAAATCTTATCGATATATCTTTTTTCATTAAATAGTTATAGCCGTTTGTAATCGCTATATTCATTTTGACTTACCCTGTATATATATATATATAATATAATATAATATGAATGCGGGAAAAAAAGACAACTATCAGATTACGGTAATGCGATCGGTTTTTATCTTCAGAACAAATAATTTTACTTTCTCTTTTTTTTCTGTCAACTTAACTCTTCTAGAAATATTTAAGCCGGCATCTTGGCACAGAGGTAACACGTCTTCCCCGTGATCTGGGTGTCCCGGGTTCGAGTCCCGGTTCGGCCAGGTTTGTTTTTCTGTGTTCTATTTGTAAGGAGTGTGAATATGCCTTTCTGTAAAAAGGGGCTGCGCAATCGAATGTGACGAGTGAGTAGCAAAAGTCATATTCTTGGCCCTAGTTGGCGCTACTACAAACAAAAAAGACTGATTAGTCTTACATTGCTGACTAACTCCGCGAGCTTGTGCCACAACAAACAACAACATAAATATTTAAAGGTTGGATAGAAATATAGATCATATTTCAGGGATTATGAAATATATTTCTTAAACTATGCGCAAAATTATGCAAATCTTTTTTTTAAAACTTTTTAACGAAAACATTTTTACTTCTATATCGTTGTACAAAAAAAAGTTTTCGAAGCATATTTAGCCTTTAACTGATGAGTTTGTTTTGTTTTGTTTCAAAGATGTTTTTTCAAACTATTTTATTTAAAAATATAGTTATTTTATATCATTCTTTAAAAAGCTCTTTTTAAACATAGTCATTCATCTTCATTATTAAGAGTCAAACCAAAATTTCAAAGTTTAAGAATAATCAGTATATATGACCAACTATACAGTGTTTAAAAATGTCCCCGTCTTTTTTATATGCATCATTATGGGATGAGTGAATTTCAACTTTTGTTATAGCATCAAGCAAATTAGAGATGTCTTTTTTTAATATTTAAAGTGGTTGAGTTATCGATATATGTATAAGGGTAAGCCAGAATAAAAATTATTTATGGATTCTCAAACTTCATGTTTTATTTATAATATTTTGTGCTGGATAGCAATAAAGGTTAATAAGCAAAAGGTTTGCAATTTTTATTTTAAATTTATGCTATCGCTGACGAGTTGGCGTTATTGCTAATATTTTTTGCGGTATTGTTTTAAAAATTTTTGTATTAGTCATTGCGCTTTTTTTATTAGAGATCACTAATAGTTTCCATACATTTTTAGTTATTAATTTTGATTTTTTTATAATGAATAGAATTTTATTTAAACCTTATATTACAATATATTTAAATTTAGATTGCACTACAAATGATATATTTTCTATACTAACACTTTGCAATGCTCATGAATTTTTTGCAACAAATTTTGTTAGTAAGTTAATCTGCGAAAATGAAATATGAGATACCATTAATAGAATGACAGTTTGTCTAGTTAAATATTTTTTTATTCTATAACTTTGAAGTAATAAAAAAAATCTAATAAAATCTTTCTGAGTAAAATCGAGTACTGATTATGACCGATGTGTTCAAATATTGAAACTTTAAATTAAAATGTAAGTAAGCAAAAGTAAATTGATCTCTAACGTCATTATATTGACACGTTATAAGTTAATTTCAATTAACCCTTTTTTTCGGCAATTACCTTACCACACGATTATTCGATTACTCCTTTTTGATAATTTCTTTTTTTTTCTAAAATATGAATAATATTTAAGTATATTAATTTGATTTTGGATAAAAGAGTAATAATTAATTACCATCTATCCAGAATAGTTTAACGTCTATTAGAAGTTTTTTTTTACGTTTGAACCTATTTACTTCATTTATTATTTAATACCATCGTGCATTTCTTCGCATACATTTTGCAAGAGAGAGCAGTTTAAATTTAGAAATTAGTATTACTGAATATTTTTGACGTTGATTTCAGGCTGCTACGGACATTTAAAAAACAAGAGGCATTTAATCATAGCGAAAAAAATTCTTTTTAAATTTTCAAGCCCAAATGAAGAACGTGAGAATGAAGTATTATTAAAAAAAATTGACAAATTCTGTCAGTTTAATCACCTTGGCTGCCATTTTTTTCTGTTAACAACCATTTATAATTTATTTTCTTACATTGAAAATACACCTATTAATTACAATATTAGCAAAGTGAACGTTTGTCTTTTCCAGAATAAACTTTAAAAGGTTTGAAAAAGAAATTTGATATATATTCATTATAAAAATTCTAGTATAATAAGCGTGTATGCCTTTTAAATGAAAGTCCTCAAAATTTTATAATTATAAAAAATAAGGAAGCAAGAGGTTCCACTAGAATCATATTTGAATTAAAAAGATGAAGCGAGTAAAATGTATTTTATGTACAAGTTGGTTTAATTAAACAGGTACCTCTTGTGCAAGAGCTACATGCTAAATTATTATCAAATTATGAACATATACTGTCTGGAGAAAACGGGCTCAATTTCGGTAGAAAAAAGTTAATGTTTTTTGGCGATAGAGGGTAAATGGCACTGTCGTTGCACAATGGCGTAACAACTTTTTTTTAAAGAGAAAATGGGAAATTATTTAACTGCACCTGCATTGTTGTTATCATTAAATTTGCTGTTGCTTTTCATAAATTGCATCTGTCTGCATTCCATTGGTTGTCACTAGACCTGGTTTCACTATGAAAGTCTCAATCTCTAAAAACGCAAAATCATTCACCAGTTTTTAGTTGTAAGAAGAATTCGACCCAAAACTTTTACCTCTCGAAATGCTGGAATAAGGATTGCTTTTATTCTAATTAATAAAATGACAATTATTGATAGATATGGTAAAGTTAATGCCATAACCACTAAAATTGTTGTTACTGAAAAATAGCTTTATACACTTGCCTTATAAACAGTATAGTTTAAAATAGTTTTCAGTTTTATTTGCTTAGTAGCATTATTTCCTCCATTTTATCCGAAGTATGAATTGTTTCTCCGTCCGTTTCAAACCAAAATCGCATACTTTGGAAAGTATATGTACAAACTCTGATTGTGATATAGGCCATAATTTTGGGGCAAAAGGCGTATAACCCCTTATCTTCCTAATTTGTATCGGCCTGTCTATCACAAATTCTACATTTTTAAAAACTAAAATGACATCAATGTCTTATGCATAACCAGCGGTTATGGTGTGCTTGAAATTTTCTTCTATAATGCCAAATAGAAACGTTAGTCCTCCCTTCCTCCAACATGAAAATTGTGAGCTTGAGCATCACCGCAAACCCCACAAATACTCAAATTCTTATAACCAACAAAATCGGAGATATGGGATGGCGGGAAGTTAACAATATAAACGGAGTACTCCTCCTTCTGATACTAGCGTAGAATTACAGAGTCGCTACTATTTTGCGCTTTGTAGGATAAAAAAGAGAACCAAATATGCATTTTGGTAGCCTTTTTATTAATCGATTGAAAACAATATTTAATGTAGATCTATAATTCTAATTACAGAATCACTTAAAAAATTTCTTTAACTTTTTTCATTGATGAATTATCTATTTTATATACACTCAAATATACAGACGAACAGAGGTCAGGTCTTTGATAGTTTTGTTTTGAAATTTGATACAGATATATACTTTAGGTGATAAAGCTGTGTACTAAATTTTATTTGTTTACCTCTGTACGATTTTTTGTTGTCGAGTTTACTTGTACTCGATCAAACAGATCAACAAATTTACTATGAAGGATTTTCGCTCAAAATATCATTAGAACCTATTTATTTTGTGTTGCAATTATTTGCCACACTTCAGTTCGTCTAGTTTAAAGACCTTTTTGAATTATCCTATTTGCAGATAGACAGAATTACAAAAATGTGATTTTCGGACTCGGAAAGGTTTAAAACGTGGAAATTTAACATAATTTCGAGGTCATATATTTACAAGATTGCAATGCTTTCTCTTTATATAGTTTCCATTTGAGAAATTAAAAAACGAGGAAGGAGAATTCATGGTGTTTAGAAACGTATTGATGGAATTTAGAAAGGATTATTGATAACGGAATAATGACAAAGATGATTTCTATGTATATTCTTGTACTAACTATAATAAATATATACGGTTTTCTCAAGAAAATAGGAAAGTTTAAAATATTTCCCTGGAATCATGTAACACTGAATATAATAAACTATGATACAGTTTACATAAAAGTTTCTAGTATTTTTAATAACAGTAAATGAATGTATTTCTGCTGAAATTTCAGAAGAATAGAGAGAAATCTGATTTCTGTCTTAGGAGATAGGGTATTTGTTTATTTATTTTCACTAGAACAATGAAGTTAAATGGTAGATTCAAATTCCATTTTAAACCTAGATTATTGAGAAGTTTTTATCTACTTTACTGATAAAAAAAAGTATATTTTCATCAAATCAAACGTTCTACCAAAAGCACGTAACACTGTAATTTTATTAAAATTTATATTTGAAGATATAAAAGGAATAGACATATATTCATCATTTATTAAATATTTCAATGATAAATTAAAAACGATATAAGTTTTTTATGTATCTAAAATAATATTCAATTTAGAATCAAACATTTGAAAATAAATTCCATCGTTTTTTAGAGCCAAAGAAATGAAATAGCCTTTACACATGAAACAATTTTAAAAGAAAAATGCTTAGAAAAAGCAAAAATTTTATTTTACAATTTTTCTTAAGATCAGTATCTTTAAAACATTGAAAATCTAATAACGATATCTTCGGTTTATAATGTAACAACGATGTTGTACTGATATATATAAAGATGCAAAGTATATAAACACATGTTCAGAAATTGTTTGAGATAAACAATACCCATTTATCAAAAAATGATAAGCATTTCAGTATCTCTTACATTCTACACATTTGCATTCCGTTTCCAACCAAACATCTGAAAATAAATTAAATCCTTTGCATAGAGCAGAAGAAAATAACGAAACAATCTCTTTTCTTTTATATATATACACGATACTGTTTTTTCCCCTCAGTTTTTTTTGATAAAAAGTTGATAAAAAAAGGAAAGCAAGAAAATCTTTTTACCTTTCAGTTCCAGATCAATATCTTCTAATCGTGGGATTTCTTCCAACATTCTTTCTGAACTATGTTCTTCTTCCGATGCATCAGATCGGAATGCATCTGGGGAACCTAAAAGAGAAAAACAAATTAAAGTAGTGATTCATTAAATGATTTTGATTAATGAAAAGACAATGCAAATTCACTCTTTCAACTTCCCGAAAGAAATACATTCTTCTTTAGATGGGAATGAACACATAGAATTGTTTTCAATGATTAAAAATAAATTTTCTGTTTTGTGAAAATAATTACTAAAGAGAAAAATTTCTCCACATTCTTTCCTTCCTTTTTCTTCTTTTTAGAGGAATTGAAGAAATACATTAGATTCCACTTTCATACGAAAGTGATTTGTTGCTAGATTGCTAAATGGATACATTAATGCTTCGTGAATTTTATTTTGGACTTTTCTATTTAGGAAGGAAAAGAAACGCATTTAATTCTATAAAGTAAATAGGAGCCCTGAAATTCAGGAAAATTTTAGATAAATTAATTGATGAAGAAAAAAAAATTTCACCCAGGAATTATCTTTGGAATTCGTTCGATTCTTGTATTTTTTCTTTAGTAGGATATAATCGGTAGATTTTTAAAGTTAAAAAAATTTCCTTACTTAAAATGAATATTTTGAATTATATCTAAATAGTAGTTGCATTATGACTGAGGCTATAAAAGACGTGATTTTTTTTAATGAATAAACCATAGAATTAATCCCACTTTTCGAATAGAATAGTATATATCAATTTGAGTATTTATAGAACTTAGTCTCTAAAAATTAAATAACCTTAACTTATTATAAGAATCAGCTCGAATTTCATTAGCTGAAATTCTTTGTTTTTGTTCTGTCTTTAAAGGCCATGGCAATTCGACTTCTTATTTTATATCTTATATAGAACAGATATCATTTATTATATAAATAATAATAATTTCATATGATAAGATATTTTCTTACATTAACTTTATATGCTTGAAAGGGGAATGGTAGCAAATAAAAAAATTGGTCCTTGGAGATTTAGTTTAGTTATATTGTCTGCAGTTTTAAAGCTGCACGAGAGCTATTTTAACACGGATCTCGTAGTTTTGAATCATAATCAGATGACATATGAGCAGTCGTATGCCTTTTCCAAATCTCCGAGCTATACTAGAGGTAATAAGTTTGATTTCAATAGTTTTAAGACTTACCAGACTTGATTTTATAATTTCTTTAATAGAATCGAGTTTTAAACATGGACCCCTCCCTCCTCTGAGATCTTCAAATAACTGTGACTCTTATTGGGTATTGAAGAACTTTTGGGTTATGATATGATTCAACTGAATATCAGGTGTGTATGCACATCAAGTGCATTCCGAATCTGTTGTAATCAGTTAAATATATAAAATTTAGTGTGACCATGAGTTTTTGAGAAAAGGGTGCTGCAATAAGAGTTTTTTTCTTCAGTTAAATATGCTTGAAAAGTAGATCATCCCCAAAAACCATTTTATATTAAATGGACAATACTCTATAATTTGTTCAACTAACTTTTATCAGCTGTAATATATCATTTTAAAACAAAATCTCAAACTCCAAATATTCGCCTCTTAGAATGCTGTGACTAGTGTCAAATAAAGAGAATAATCACTTAACCTTAGGTAGAAACAAAAACTTAGAGACTTTGAGGCGAAAGAAATACAGATGGCCCGGGTGGCAATTTTTATGGGGCACCGTTGAGACAAAATGTTACTGTGCTTGTACCACTTCTAAAAATTAAATATACGAAGAGGCGCAAAAATAATTGAATATCCAGAGCACCATTTACACCAGTTAAGTCACTAATGAGAATTGCGGACAAAGGATATATTTTTTATATTTTCACTTGGTTGCTCTTTTTCTCCGTACGCCACTGAATAGATATCAATTTCATAGTTCTAACTAACTTTTGAAATAAAAGATCAATGTTATTACATTAATTTATAACGCACTGTAGAGAGTGAGCGGTTTGAATGTCAGTATTTTATAAATTATAAAATTTTAAGAGAATTGATTGTAAGAGGAAACAAGAGGGCATTGCAAGTAATAAAAAAAATCACCTGCCTATTTTAAATGGTTGGCCGCACTGAGTGCACCTGTCCCGCATCTGCTTTTGTTTTTTCTTTGTTCCCTTATATGTGTGCTTTGACCTTGAATGATCACGGAATACTATTCCTGCATATTTTAATGAAAATATTTTTGGTTCCATACGATACGGAACAATGATATATTTTTTTTAATGGAGTTTCTTAAAAATTCTTCGAGTTCATCTACCAACTCATTTGAGGAAACTTTAGATGCGGATATACAATGAGGCAGTAGTGCATACACTATTTTTCTTTTCAACCCCCTATTTTGTGTAAAATTTTGTCGCAACCCCTGAATAAATAGTAGAATTTTCGTTTAATCATGAACGAAGTTATAATAAAATTCTTTCTGGGATTTTTTCTGGGACAAAATTTTTATAAAAGTTGTAGCATTATAAAAATTAGTTAATAAATCTACCCTGAATTTTTTGAAACAATGTTTTTTTTACACATATTAGTAAAATAGTTGTTAGTTTCTTCGCATGTATTATTTCAGTTCTTTGAAATAAATATGTGTATTTTTATTTTCCACAAATTTGAATTTCTTTGAATTTAGCGACCCCCCAAATTTTCTTGAGATCCCTGGTTTGCGCATCTCTATAATTGGAAACCAATTTTGAAAATACACAATTTGGGATACAGTAGTTTTTTTTTGAAACATTACATTGAAATTTTTTGAAATATTTTTTGAAACATGAAATTTTGGGGTATTGTTCTTCCATATAATAAATTATTGCACTAAAATTTATTTATTGTGTAACAAATAGCATTTAATTTAGTTTTGGAATTCAAAAAGTTTTCAACTAGATGTATCTAAAATGGTCTTATCGCATCATTTTAGCCTTATCGTTTCTTATCGCACCACTGCTTCTTATTTTTCTAACTATTCATCGATATCAAATTAAAATTAATCACAATTTTACATACATAATCGGGATAATCTACACAATTCCGCATAATAAAATGCTCTTTACGCCTTTCACTTATCATAGGTGAAAGCTGAGTGCTGATTATTCCGCTTACATATGCAAATAACATATTCAAGCTTTCTATGTGATAATTAACACATGTATGCTAAAATTGAACTTGTCTAAGTATTGAAATTTCTTCTATAATATCCAATGCACTAATTACATGCTTAATTACCTGAAACAAATTTAATTAGTTGCAGAGCGTATGATGATAAGGAATAAGAAAGAAATGAGAAAATTATTTATCTGAAATTTAAAAACCTCAGTAAGCATAATCAGCCCGAAATCTTACTATGTTACACCCAGTTTGTCTTCAACCTGGTTTCGAAGAGAATAAAGTAGAACTGATGAAAATATATTATTCTAGGCGTTACCATAAAAAGACAAGATAATCTTTCCTCCCCGCTAACCTGTTGGCCCTCCTTTTCGATTGTGAGTGCTGATGCCTACGCCCACCTTGACAAATGTGATGAGATAAAAACCAGCTTCACAAAGATTTCACTATGGGTGGCTGTCGACCCATGCTCATCCTTAAAGGCACTTCACGCTGATTTTTATAGTTTTAGACTTGACCCCGCCTCTGGACGTTTGCCTTCATTTCCATTTAAGAGCAAGATAACACTCTATTCATGCCCACATGTACTAAAGATTTTAGCGTGAAGAATATTTTTTGTTTCTAAAATATTTATTTATGGTTTCTCGTTTTGTACGATACATTCAAAAATTTATTTCCTTTACATAAGTTTGGACTCTCATAAATTTGACTGAAATCTCGGAGAAATTATTTTTGTGCTTCTATGTGTCATAATAAAGCAGTGGCATCTTATGAAGGTCCTTAGAATATGAGATGTGAAAAAGCTTCAGTCACTTTTCTTTAGATAATTTATAGCATTCGAAAAATGAATAATGTGAAAAGTGTTTGCAATTTTGAGGATAACCATAAGGTGCTACATTCTAATTCTGGGTGTTGTTTTTTTATGTAATCTACTTATAAATGTATTTCGTTTTTTGCATTGTTCTCAAAAAAGTAAAAATACATGAAGAACTAGGGTTATAGTTTTAAACATGATATATATATATATATATATATATATAATATAGCGGCAATTTTATTTCATAGTATTTTGTAATGATGCATAAAAAAAGCCTTACATTTTTCAAAGAATCGAATGAACCCTTTTATCTCCAGCCAGAAAAAGTAATAATTAAGAAAATTAATAAAGTTTCTATTCTTTCAAATTCTATTCTTCAAAAAGAAGTTTTAAAAAGAATTTGTATCTATGTCAGTAAATTAATATTTATAATTATTGAATCAGTATTAATAATTAATGAAATTTCAGGAAAATGAAATAATAACAATGCATCATAAAAATCGAAAGCAAAGTTTTAATCTTGGGAATAAAAAAAAAAGATAACGAAGATAAAATACAAAGCAATTATAATACATAGGCCGAGAATCTGCTCCTAACAGAAAATAAAGAGAAAATATATCTTCAAACATTTAATAGTTAAGCACGAACTTTAGTTTTACTCATGAATTATTGCGTCTTGGAATTTTCTGTCGAACAAGGATGGTATAGATAAATCGCAAAATAATCACACAGTGTGCTTAGAAAATCGAATCTCAGTCAGAGAAGAAAAACAAAACCTATCAGTAACCATATAATATCCGAGGACCAGCTCTGATTTTACTCATGAATTAATCCGTTCCGGAATCTTCTGAATAAGAATAGGAATCAGAAATATATCGCAAAATAATCGCAGCGCATAGGAAGAAAATCGGATTCCAGCATAAAGAATAGATAAAACCTATCTATAATCACGCTGTATTTGGAAACGAACATTGATCTTACTCATGAATTAATCCGTTCAGCCGAGTTTGATGTATAAATTAAACGTTTTTGAGACAAAGGCGTTTATTTGGATATGAAAGCAAATAAAAGGAGGAAGTTCTAACATCTAAGTTAAAAATAAGCTTGAAATAAAAGGAGTTTTCTGTCTTTGGAAAGGAACGCTGAGCAAAGTCAACGCATTTTCCCTCACGGGAAGACGGGAAAACACACACGATGCGAAAAACTTATTGCATTAATGAGAAAGACAAGAAGAAATCAATACATTTTCTTTCGATATGGAACCGGCGAATGGAAAAGGGAATCAATTAAAAACAAGAACACCTTTGATAAGTGCTTTCCTGGAATTTTTTTTCTTTTTCTCCATAAATCAGATAGGAAGATAATCGCAACTTATTGGCGTCAGAATTAGGGGAAAGTAATTACAGGATTTAATTGCGATGAGTTTCTGTGGAAGGATTTATTCGTTATTGAAATTTTCTACTCATATTTTATTCAACAAAAATCGATGGCGCTAGGGGTAGATTAATGACTGAAACTTAAACTTTTAATTAGAAGTATAATTACTGTTAATGCTTTTTCACTTCCATTAGAAATAACTATCGATAAAATTTCTTACATTAATGGAATCTTCATTCTGGTAGAAAATTTTAAATTTATCGACTGGAAATCAAATGGAATATGAAAGGGAAATATTGTTTAATGCATTAATAGAAGTCTAATATTTATAAATGAAAAACTTATTTCAATAGATTTTTTTTCAGATAAAATCAGAGTGCATTCCTATAATAATGTTAAATTGTCAGTTATTTAATTTTTACTAACCTACCATTAAAGTAGACAAAAGCATTAATTTAAAACTCAATTTCTTATCATTAAAGTTATGGTAATAGAATAAATAATATCTCAAGGAAATTTGAAATAATTCAATAAAAATAATTACTAAATATCTCGAATATTGATTTCAATAATTGTATTAGTCCAAAATAAGGAATATCATTCTATCTCGTCCATCTTCTAAAGAAAACTTTATTTTAAATAAATTAAAGTAAGAAAACTAATTTCAGAGATATTCTAACAGAATTAGGCACTTGTACAGAAAATATTACGATAATAACTATTCTTGGAATGATAATCTTGTTGTAGACCAGAAACAGGAAAATCTTGTTATTTTTTTAAATGCCTATGAGAATTGTTGAATTGACGTACTTTAATGAAACCATTTTTCCGGAAGCATTGATAATGTAAAAACATCTGCTTGTTATGATCAACAAAAGGGATTAACATATCATTTTTCATGCTGATATAGAGTGATTTTTTTTCTGAAATGAAAACTAAAAAGGATTTGAGAATGCGTTAGATTCTGAATGTCAGGGGAAAAAGTTATTTTTAAGTTGTTGAGATTTCATAACAAAAGTATCAAGCATAAAGATTAAAATGGTGTAACAAAAATATCCAAGGATATATCAATATGCTTATTTTCTCAAACGTCATGCTGGAGCGACTATAACTAATATTTTTAAATCACGAGCGAAGTTAAAGAGCTGAATGCTTATCATAGGGATTTAATTGGTATTACTTGTTGCTCCTGCTTAAAATTTGAGAGACTAAACACGCCGAATCGAAGTAAGATTTGCTAGGTATTTGAATTGGTAAATCATTTCTGTCGTTATTTTTGACTTTGTGTGTGTATTTTGCTTATTAAGAAATAAAATACGTATTATATCAACATTTTTTCAAACGTCCAGAATCTAAACTATTTTTTAAACTGTTACATTTTTCATTTTGGTTAATGCTCAAATGGAATACCATTGACTGTCAACTTGGTAAATGCCTCGTTCAACTCCTAAATAATCTACGAGGATCACATATTTAAAGATAATTCAATATTTTCCAAATTGTCATAACCAAAAGGCATCCCTTTTAGTTTTTAAAAGACGCCGATAGATGTATTCCGATGATATCGAGTAAAAAGTAGCATTGAACAGGAGAATGTTAAAAGATAGAGGCTTGCTTACAGTGATTTAAAGTGACAAATTTCTTACAAATTGATTAACTGTAAAAATCTCCAAAGACATATTTATTTTTAAAGAATTTAGCAAGGACAAGAGAATTTATAACTTCATATTGTAACAATTAAAAAAAAATGCTTTAATTTAATTAGTTGAACATTTAAAATTTTTTTCAAAAGGCATTTATTATTGCTAGTTTTGAAGTTTAACGCTGTTGAAGCATTGTTTGGGGAAATAAATGTTTCGCCTATAATAAAGATGGATTTTGTAGTTCAAGCTTCTGCAATTTAAAGTTTATTTTTCTTAAATGAAATCAACTTAATTAAATTTAATCACTAACTCTTATTGTCTATTCTACGCAAGGTTCAACCAGACTAAAAAGTTTTATTTAAAAGATATTAATGTTGCATTTCATTTTTTCAAGAGGTAAATTCAGTAAAGAATATTGTATCGGAAACGAAATTTAATTACTGTTTAAATGTATTTTCGAGATTTTTTTAAGTACTGTTTTATCATCAGTGTGGTTGAAATGTCACAAAATTGCAATTTATATTAAGTTTAACTTTTCATTTGTTACTGAACTGGATATCGATATTAATTTAAGGCATATCGAAAGGGAATAGAGTACTAATTGAATTGCTAATTAACTGATCAGATTTTTGAGTCCTAATGATCGATTATATACACTAAATTAAGATATATTATCTATAAAATCTTTTGTAAGAAGTAATTTTGTGTATTGTTCTTAAAAATCAAATCTTTTAAATATTCCTTTTTGTATTCAAAGTTTTGAATTTATCAAATAAAGTTTTATATGGTTGATAAATTGTAGTTTATTATCAACTTAAGTAATAATCCTTTTTTTCCCTCAAAGATTCAATATCCGATTATAATTACTTATGGATAGTTTTAAAGTTTTAATTTCCGTAGCACTGAATTGCCTTTGTATAATTAATATTATAACAAGCACCATTATTAACATATTGCATGCATTAAGTTCAAATAATATGCAGTTAAATTCAGAACGGACCATAATATATCTTATTTGCAGTAATTAAAATTAAAATTTACTCTAGTTTTCCACTGTAAAGATCAAATAATTTCCCTTAATCTGACAGTTAAAGGAATTTATTAGAGATTACTTCCATTATTATTGATATTCAGAGACGATGCATGAAAACTACATTAATCTGTCTATATCTTTAGATAAATTGACGATTCTATTATAAAGATTTCCATTTTACGTAATATCGCTCTCTAGGTTTAAAGAAGGATAAAAAGTTAAATAAGTCTTCATCTAAAAGTAACAGAATAGCTTTTTACTTTCCTCGCCTATGAAGAACACGAAGGAGAAAAACTATTTCAATTGTCAAAAACAAATGCACTTAAAAAGTTTGATAGATCTCTCTGAATAGGAATAAAAATGTCACTTTTTGTAGCTATGTCTGTCCTTAAAGACCCGTAAGTGGAAAGATCAGGAATGAAATTTTGTATAAGGTCTGTGTAAGGTACCTATGATTTGTATATAGGTATAAAGTCACCCAAATTGATGATCTAATTCAAATTCTGGTTCGTTCAATTAAAAAGAAGTCTGAGAGTCTTCTGTCCTATGTATATGAACAAGATAGCTCCAAAACGCAACATATTAGATGCATATGTATTTATCACCTGATTTGCATATCTATGCCATTATTTAGACCGACTCTAACGTCAGGGTGGCATGCATTGTATATTTAATTTATAATTCTAAAGCACATCTAGCTCAATAAATGAAATTGGATGTATAGAGGTATCGTTAATAAATTAAACTGACAAAATTTGGACAAATTCAACAAAAAGGGGGGAGGGGGGCTTAAATATTTTCAATCGATTCTCTTCACTATATTATGAATATAAACACAAAATGGGCTTTATTATATAAGAAAATCGAGGAAAGAACACTGCCTTTTCTTTTTAGTGAATTAGATGTAGCTTCTTTATACTTAACTTTTTTCAACAAAAAATAATTACTCTGTAGTTATATTTTAATGTGATTTAATTTTAAAATTAAGGCTTTTGAAACATAGAATCTTTAATGATGATAATGACGCTTTTGCTTTACAACGGAAGGAGATGTGCAGTAGCTTCTGAAGATATGGACCATTGAGCACCTGAGAGCAGAAGTCTGACTTCTAGGTTATATGAAGATGGCACACTCTTATAACATTCGCTTGCACAGCCCCTTTAAACAAGAGGGCCCTTTCACCCACCTCACAGATAGAAAACAGGAACACAACCATGCCCTGACAGGGACTCAAACCCGGGACTCCCAGATCACGAGGAAACGCTCTACCTCTGTGCCCAGACGCCGGTCCACATGGACGCTTTAAAATAATTTGTTATCTGCGAGTGACTGTGATGGTTTGTAGGTAAAATTTCGGCTTCAGAATCGGAGAAACATTGCTACTGAAAACCACGATTCTCAAACATCAGCATTGTATTCGACATTCGTTTAATTTTAGTCACTGAGGTGGTTTGGAATTTTAATTTTATGGATTTTTTTTATTAATGCGTTATAGATGGGTTTAATTCGACAAAATACGGATAGAGGGCAGATAAAAGGAAGCGATATTACATTGTTGTTGCCATTTCCGAAATTTACTTTATTGTTAAATTCCGGAAACGGTGCACATACCTCCGTGTGTCACCCCTTTGTGAGATAGAACCTCTGAAAAGTGGTCGTCTCGGAATTCGAAAACGAACAATATTTGTGAAGTCGTAAATCGGCGCCATGGTCTTCTCTATTTATAATGTTGGCAGAACTCTTCTTGTATTGAGTCTCTTTTCCTTTCATTATTTATGTTTTTTCAATATATCATGGGCTTCATATCAAAAAGATTTGATCTCCATTCCTCTAGGTTGACTTCTCGCTATTGAGCCGCTGAATTTATGCTTATGAAATATTCTTACATTTTTTTACATAAATTTCGTAAGAAGTATGTTCAAACAAAATAGCTCGTAAGAAGTATGTTCATTTCAAAATGGAGAAGGAGAAAATCATGAAAGAAAAATCATTGTGATTGGATATGAATTTAAGAGTGTGAAAATATGTAATATTACACATTTTATGCGTAAAACTTGTACGGATAGTACTTATTATGTATATTGCAGTGGGTTTCATAAACACCATAGGAAAATATCAGAAAAGAGAAGGGTGGTTTCAAATGGTGTGCGAATTGAATAAATCAGCTACAGAGCGTATTCATTTAAACTGATCAACATATTATTAAAACTTATCAAATTATTAAAATAAAGTTAGCTGTTTAAATTTTTAATACTTCCTTTGCATGTTCTATTTCTACAAGTTTTGTAATATTCTTGAGTTCTGAATGTATTTCAACCCACGCACTATATAAATTAATTTAAATCAATGAATATATAACCTAATATGTATATTCGCTCTTAGTTATCAAAATTTCTGCCTCTTACCCTCTCTAACTGAACTAATAACTGCTATACTGTTGCAGATCTCTAAAACAAAACTGCTAATTAAATGTAACTTGATTAAACTGTTAACGTGAGTTTAAACCAAATTCATATAATTAAATAAACATATATTTCTGCACATATTTACAGAACACCATTTTCACAACTAACAATTTATTTTCATATGTGAATATTTCGGTATGGTATTACGATAATTTGTACAAGTTATGATATTTATGTATAATTTTAATGCTTTTGTTCAAAGGTACAGAATTGAGAAACTTTGTTTACCAAGAAGGAAGTTATAATTGTTCATTCATTCCATTATTTAAGTACTCTCGAATAGAAACCAGATATTTGCATCACGTTTTCATAAACAGTAGTTCATATTGAACTTTAAATTCAACTTTATTTTATCCAAAGCATTTTATCGAAGCTTTCGTTTACATAAACTGTCGAAAGCATTTCTACAGAATAAACACATTCATTTTCATAGATCCACTTTCCATATGAATATATTTGTGTTGAAAAGCATGCTTGGACGGATAATTTGAAATGAAAGAAAATGATCTTTACAAGCTTCCAAAATTAGCTTTGCAATTATTTGAGATTATAAATTTATAGTTATTTAAGTCTTCATATAAAGTAAAACTGTTACGACCTTTTGTATTTGTTTTATCCCTTTGCAGTCCGAAAAATAATTAGATGCAAAATTGTTCACCTAATACAAAGATTTGTTTATTGCTATGAAAAATATATATAATTCTTTTTAGTCGAATTTCTTTGAAAAATTAATCTACATCTCTTAGCCATTGTGTAGGCGTTTTTAACAATTAAATTTGAAAAATAAATAAATAAAACGTCAAAATGATGCACGGTCTTGAATCTCGAGTCATACTCGACATTGGACCACAAAAGGTTAAATGTAATAAATACTTAGTAGTTTCTAAAATTCAAACTGAAAATTTTATTTTACGCGACTTAGTGTAGTGGGGATAGTAAGCAACAATGAAACGTCATAAATTTTGATTCATTTTTAAACTACTTATTGATTTCAATATAGAATTATTTAAAATCGGTAGGATGGGAATATATTCAGTGAAATCTCTGAAGCTAAACAAGGTAATTTGATTATCAGTTACTATAATACTTTCTTTTAAAAGTTCGACCCTTTCTTGAAAATTTGCCTTCAATGAATTCGCCTCCTAATGTGTTTATTTTATTCCGAACACTTTCTGAAATTTCTTTCCTTTTCTCCAATAACTGCCAAAAAACATTTTCTACAAAATAAATATATTCAAATTCAGAGCGCCACATTCCTTACGAATCTATTTGCATTAACAAGCATGTCTGGATTGTTCATTTGAAATGAAAGAAAAACGTCTTTAAATGTTTTCGAACGCGGCTTAGCAGTTTCCTGAAAAAAGAAATTTAAGACTTTTAAGACGGTCTCTGGAGAGTGTGGGCCTTCAGCCCGTCTGCACTCTTGTGTCACTTCTCATACGTGCCGGGGGAAACCGGGAAATAAAAAAAGAAGGAATATTTTGGGCAAAAGCTTTTACCTTATTGTTAGAATCCTGCCTGGAAGAGTTTGTTCTTCGCTTTAAGTAGTGGAAGTACTATTGACCACTAACACTGTTCTCAAATAGCGAACAATCCGAGAAAGATAACAGAGTCCTGCAACTGTCGAAGAATAAAAGGAGATAGGGGTTGGGTTTTGGCTTCTTTTTATTTTTCGTCTTGCACTTTTAGCCTCCGAAACTTGATTCGGTAGAAAGGAAGCTGTCATGTCGATAGCGGTTGAAAAAGGGGGTAAAAAAAGTTAGAAAAAAGAAAGAAGATCCTTAGTGGATAAATATTGGAACAGTACATTATGAGAATAAAATCGAGGAATGGCTACAGTTTTTGGAAAAAACAAATACGATTGAAGAATCATTTGCTGTTCGTGAGTATCATTAAGATACTTAAGTGAAATGTAATGCGCAGAGGACAACTGTTCTTCAGTCTGTGTTAAGACCCGAGAAAGACGACTAAAATAGAAAAAAAAAGACTCTAAATTCTTTTTTTAAAGGTCTATGGACTTTTCCAAGAAATATTTTGGCCTTCGTGGAAGATATTTGACAAGTGAGTTGTACCAAAAATAAGTGAAGATTGCACTTCTTTGAGGCATTTCGCTTGTCACGATTTTAAGACCACTCTGACACATTTCCACCCAAAAATAGCTCCTCAGTTCATAATAAAATATATGTTCTAAGAATGTTTTTAACTCTCTTGAGAGTGTAATCCAAGGAATGATAGGCTTTAATATATATTCCACAAGCATTTGTGTGATCATACACTTTATTTTTTATAATGTCGTTAATCTTCTATTTCTCTTAAAATGAGTGTTTTCTTCTTAATTTGCATTTATGGGATTTCTAAATTGGTGTATGATATTATCTCAGTTTTTAAATAATCCAAAAATTTTGACATTTTAAATGTCTAGATCAGATTTATGATTGGCTGGTATGAAAATAAAGCTTGACTTTAAAGAAATTACACAAATTGAAAACTGTCTTAAACAGCTCGTATAAGATAGGAGCTGCCGTAGTATTAGCGAATGAGGTTGCCCTCATTTGAACGTATATGTAGACCACAGAAAGAAATGCATTGAATTAAACATCTTTTATTTAAAAAATTGAAAAAGTGTCGATTACTAGTATTTGCACTTTAAATAAAAATTTGAAAAAATGTTAGACAATGCTCAAAACAGCGGTTTTGACATAGAAGCAAGTAACATGGTTTCCCTCTTTTCGTCACTGGAACGTATAATTTATTTTCTTTTGGATTCTCGTGCGAGTACTTATTATTATTATTATTAACAATCTATCAAACCACTACTTGGATGGCAGTCAAGGGGCCAGAGCAGTTAAACCATAAACATAGTGTTTTTAATAGATTTACTTCACGAGGGACAGAAATTCTTGTGATTTACTAGAACGACGGTTATACATGCCTTGTACAGAAGGGAAAGAGTACCGTATCTGCACCGTTTATATAGAAAAGCGTAATGTTAAATTATATTTAGGCTAGTCGTTTACTTTCAAATAAACTATATAAATATTCAGGAGTATTTAACTGGTCAAAACGATCAAAAAACAAACTTCTTTCGTGTTTTTAATTTGGACTTACAGTGTCTGTAGAAATCGACAACAAATAGCACGAATGAAATTTTCTAACTTTATCAGCAATAATCTACAGTGAGAATTTCTTTATGATCATGTCTCTATAATACTTACCTAGCACGATTAAAGTGACGTTTACATCAGCTTTTCCAAAGCCATTGACTGCTCTACATACATAGAGCCCGGTATCTTCTGGAACCACAGATTTGATTTTGAGAATACCATTGCTCTGGATCCGGTACCTTTCATCTGCAAATGCATCCAGTGGTTCTCTATCTCTGTACCACTCAAAAAACAATGTGTCTGGATCGGCTTCTATTGGACATGGTAGCTGCACCATAGTTCCTTCAGGTACAACTCTTTCAAGGTCATACGCTTCGGGTAGCAAGCGTGGAGGGCCTGTCAAATAGAATTTAAAAAATTAAGGTTTTTATACTTTTTTAATTAGAATGAATTAAATAAAACATGCAAAGTAGAAGTTATATTTAAAATTAATTGAAACACACAAAATAGCATAGTATGAAATGTTTTGTTGCTTTAAAAATGAAAAGGATTTTGATGAATCTTTATTATACAGATTTTGCTAACGAGGATAGAGATAAAATTATGATTTCCGGGCAAAATAGAAAAACAATGAAGAGTAATTTTCCTAAAATTTTCTCTTACACTCCCTAAAAAATCAATTTGAGTATTACTAAACGTAGGCCTTAATCGAACTGTAATTATTAAAGAGCCTATTAGATTTGATCTTTGGATACAGTTTATGACGATTAATCTCTAATATACGATTAACATACAAGTACCAGCATGTCGAGTGTTTGCTTTAGATGACTTTCTTTCCGACCGATCTAATCTAATTAGATAAGGATAAAGAATTAAGTGGTTAGGGTTTTGAGATTACACATTCAAATTATTGTACTTAGTTTAACTGAACGTTGCATTTTGGTGCCTTTGTCCCTATTTTTTAAAAAATTTATTAAATATTACTAACTAAAAGGTAATGAAAATGTAATATTTTTGTATTTACATTATCTTTTTTTCCCAATTAGTTATTGTTTTTTGAAGTAAAATGCTTTTTTTACGAAATGTGATTAATAGAATAATAATAAAAGGAATATTGATTGCTAAATATTACTAATGTAAATGAATACAATTTTTATTCAAATGCTTTCCAATTTATCATTCAGTTAGTTCAGTAATAATTCCTGTATTTTAGTCATTATTAGTTAATTAAGAACATTTTAGCTTTAATTAAATCCAAAGTAGATATAAAACAAGGTTTCTTTACAATTAAACAAAAAATGTATTTTAAATGAGATAAGTTTTAAGCATGTTATGTTGCTTACCTTAAAAATATAGCCAAACTTCCCAATTTCATAGAAATTTTTATAACTCACCATATTAAACAAATTCATGAGACTCTCCAAAAGAGAATAAGAGTTTAGTTTGTAAGTTATTCATTATGAATAAAAGCATTTAAGATTCTACTGCTACTTGTTCGTTATCTAAAAATGCGAAAGAAATTAAAAAAGATATTTGAAGATATCGCGTTAAAAAAATTGACTTCATTTTCTTAATTCAAAGGTATTTTAGTATTCCTAAAAATGTTAAATTTATTTTTCCAAAAGAGAATTGTTTTTAGCTAATAAATCGGTTATTTTAATTGCTATCTATAAATGATTATACTGTTATTTGTTGAATTATCTGTCCATTTGAGAAATTTCAAAAAAAAGGTGCATATCGCATTAAAAATCGAGGTATTTTCCACACATCATTTCTTCGATATCTCATTCGCGAGATAAAATAAAAAGAATTCGAAGATATCGCATTAAAAGAGTTAATGAGTTGATGGAAAATAAGAGTGAAGACTGTCTTATCCTAGAACCTTGAAGAATTTACATGGAAATATACTTAAAACTTTTGTTGTTAAGTGCACTTTCATTTTTCCCAAGAAAGTTACGAATTTAAAATTACTCCAATTAGCAGGACTAGAAAGAATGATTAAAGTTCCAATCGCTCCAGCTGAAATTAAATGTAACCAAATAATACGAAGAGTCGGCTCTTAAGTAAAGAAGAAATTCATAATTAAATAATTCGATGCCAAGAACGGGAGAAAGACTTCGGGCTATCACTCAAATTCGAGAAAGGCATGCTCAAGAAATAACCTAAAAGTGTAATTTATTTGAATTAAATTTCATTATCTTAATTGGTGGTGGGAGAATTTGAGTCACGCCGTTCCCACAAAATAGCTCAATGTCGATAAATGTCGGAGGCTACTTAAACAAATATTTGATTATTTTGACTCTGAAATCCAAAGGAGGTGTTTATGGAAGTTTGTCTTTAAATTAACTTATTACTTTAAAGAAAATGTATCGAAGAAGGATTCTAGCTAAAACTGGGTATCTCAGAATTAGAATTTGTATTCGTAATGCTAAGAAATTTAGTATTTATTTTCCTTTTTGTTTTGAAAAGGCAGAACTAGAAAAAATTAGATTTATGACTTTTCAATAATAAGAATTTTATTTAATTTAAAAATGGAAATTATTCGTTTCCAAGTTTATTTAAGCACTATTATTTCTAATAACTAATTTTTTGTGACAATTGAAGTTAATTTTTATTTTTATAAACAGATATGTTTAAAAAAGGAATCTTGCTCTTATTTAAAAATATTTGAACAGTTGAGAATAAAACAATCAAAGGTATTTTACGAAATATCGGCGTTTATTTTGGAATATAATTTTATTGTTGTAGTATTCTCATTTGGGCCAGCAAGTTCAGCAGGTTATATGCTTCTTTTATTAAGTAACTGCTAAATATTTCAAAGAAAAAATATTTTTAGATAAACCCAAATTTAAATATAAATTTTGTTTCATTGATGATTTTAGTTTTAGTTGTGAATATTTAGTTTTAACATTTTTTGTATTAAATCATAGTTGACATAAAGGCCACATGGTTATTTTATAGAATTTTATTAGCTAAGTTAATATCTCCAAGGATAATCAAATTAAATATTCTTATTTAAACATATCTAAACTTTTAGTAAATTCTTATTTAATAAGCAAGAAAAAGGAAAATCCTCCTTCAGAAGGAAATAAATTTTAAAGCATTATTGAAAACCAGATGTTTTTTATGATGCATATTCAACTCAATTAATAATAAAAAATATTTCAATTCTCCAAACTTTCACAGCACGAGCTACGTACAATGAATCATCAAGTCACTCTTTAAGACATAATAGTTTGATCCTAAACTTTCACTGACATACTCCTGAGTTTGATTGAGCCACGCATATGTAGATGCTTTCCCTTTTGGGTATATTATTAACATAATAAAACAAACTCTCTGATATTGAGTTGAGCGTACGATTGAGGATTTTAGGCTCAATCAAAGACCAGTGGCTCAAAGTCTTCAGGGATCAATGCTCTGAGTTGGGGATTGTCTCCACGAAATAGCCTTCCTATTGTCTAAGCGCAAAGAGAGGAAGCCGCTGCTTAATCTTTGGTGTCAATCTGAACAGGTCATCTGGGAGCAGTTTTGCTGTTTCTCACACCACAACCGCAGGTCACTGACGTCCAGTGTTGTCTCTCTTGTGGTCACACTTCAAAGGCGACAAGTAAAGCTTAGGCCTCACAGCTGCGACGGCGAATTCAGTAGAGTGTGCAAGTTTCTCTTTTTTTATTATTATTAGCTTATAACAGCATCAGAAATGTCGCTAAAGCACAGAATACATAGAAGGAAATGAGATTTTTATGGAAGTATATTAATGAAGAGGAGAATTATAACTAAACTATTTTTGTTTTCTCAAATACTGCAATTACCTGCAACTAGAACGAGGTGTTATAAATTTTATCCTCCAGCGTCTATAGATTTTGATTGGTGAAGGGTTAGTGAAGCTACAAAACTACTTGATATTTATATGGGACGCTATAAGAATATAATATTATTTATTTAAATTTGCCTTACATAACCAGTAAGATTACATAAAATAATCGGCAGGAAATATATAATATATTCAGGCATGTTTTCCTCCAAAAAATCATTAGTAAAAAAATATGTGTTGATTTTGTCAATGATTTTGTTTCGATGCGAACAGATTTTTTATAAAATTGGTTTCAAAGAAAAATAACTATTTTATCATTTAACACTTTCTACACTGAATTTAAATATTTATATAAACAGAATTTGTTCCCTTAAAAAGTACGTTAAAAACACTAATGATAAGTAGACAAATAAAATAATATAACAAATTTTTAAAAAAAAAGTATTTCGGGAAAAAAATGACATTAACTATGAATAAAAGATTTAATGCACATAAAACAAGTATTTTTTATTCAGCTTTCCAAAGTTATTATAGATGCAAAGCCTTATTCCTATTATATGTTTCCTCATTATGTATGCAAAAGAAATGTTTTAAAAAAACTCATGTGTTTTATATGAATTTTCTTTCAAAAATATAATTAATTACTTTATGGAACTTGCAGCGTCAGATTATAATTTTTTTGGTTTTTTATTAAACGTAGCAATCAAAATTGACCTCTGAGAAAATTAAAACTGATGGTATTGACAAAACAGTTTTTTTTTCTTATTCAACTTTGTTTTCAAATGTAGAACAATGTTAGAATTTTATTTGTTTATAGAAATCAAGATACGCTACGTAAAGCTTAAAAGTGACAAATAAAACGATTTTTAAAAATTTTAAATCATAATTTTAAAATAGTATTCACGAAAAATTGTTTTAGAATGATACATTTATACTGCTTCAGAAACCAAATAGAAGTATCATTTTTTTAGCACTCGTGAAAAAATTTAGTAATGACGGTAAATATTCAAATATTTCTAAGAATATTTCATAGAATCTTTTCAAATTTTATATAATTTGATGTCTTAAAATTCGAGCTACAAAACCCAATAATTTTATAGTTGGAAATAAATACAATTATAAATTTTTCTAGTAGTTTCAAGCAAATAACACCTTTTGATTTGTTTCTCCTTCGTTATAATTGAAGTTGTTTTTTGTAATATTTTATTTTTAATTTCATATTCATGTTGAAATGATATTATATTTCATTAAGTTCTTGTAACTCAAACGTCTCAAAAGCATACTATAAATTTACAGCAAAAAAAAAAAAAAAAAAAACCTAATGTTTCGTCATTTTTTATAAAATTCTTTATGTAAGTACAGAGCTATTTTTCTTTTATTTCTCTTCATGAATTCTCGTCAAAGGTATTGTTGATTTTAATTTATGCATGATTTCTCGTTACAAATGCTAAACTATGAATTACTTCTAGTTAATCCATATTTAACTAGTAATGACTCATTCTGCTCTTTAATATTCAGGAATTTGGATCATTAATCCAGATAAAAAAGAAAAGCAAATTACTAACGTGAAATAACTAGCATAATTCTTTTTCATCAGCTCAGGCAAAAGGTGAACAAAAAGTTTAGTAAATTATCATGTTTAGTATTATTAATGATGTTTGGACATAGAGGGAATTTAAAATTAAAGTATTAAATTTAACTTATTTGATAAGTAGAATCATGTATCTATTATAATTTAAATAATTTTTTACAACATTAAATTTATTTTTAATTAATTTTGTCAATTAAATAGTTTGGAGACTGAAAAATTTCAAGGAGAAAGCAAATCTTAAATACATTTCTTAATGTTATAAGAACTGAGATTATAATCAGCTTATTTATAAGGATGCAATATGCCATAATTTTTTCTATTAAATTCAAAAGATAATTTATAAAGCATATATTAGGATGTCTTTTCAAAAATCAATTCGTATAATTGATTTTCCTTATCAAAAAATTCTCAAGCATATTAATTTAATTTCACTAATTATCTAAATCTGGAATTAATGTTTAATGTCTTTGAAGATTGAAAAATTGCGATTAATATTAATGAGAAAGAAAGCAAAAGAAAATTACTATAAAAATTCCAAAATAATTTAAGTAATTATTTTAAGATAAGTTTCAAAAATATTTTCCTAATATTTGTGCAAATTTTTTTGTTCTGCTGAAGAATCCCGAGCACTTAAAATCCGACCGTTAATTAATTAGCTTACTCTAATAATTGCCTTTCATGATATGATTTTACTTAAACTTTAAAATTTTAATGTTTACTATTCTGATATTGCTTTAATTAATGCTTCAAAAATTATTTTTTAGTTATATAATTAAAGTTTTTATCGTCCTCAGAATTTTCATGTTGAGATGAAGCATACCTCGCTACAATATCAGAATATTATTATTTTTAAGGACAATTGATCAATAATCGAAACAAATTAATGAAATTATAAATACGAAATTATGTATTTTAATTTTCATGGATCTCAATTACTAAATATCTCTTTATACAAAGAGATACCTGCGTATTTGCTAGAATTTTTTTTAAAAAAATAAACTATGCTTATACTTAACTTATTAATTATTATTTTGAATTAGATTATTATTATTTTGATTTTTTTTTAAAAATTAAAGTTCCACTACTTAACCTTTTCAATAAACTTTAAAAAATAAAGTAATTTAAAATTTTATTAAAACTTATTTTTTTAAATATTATAAATTTATAGAAATTTTATTTACAGATAAATATTTTAAAAAAATTTCTCCTGAAAAAATAAATTCTTATATAGACTATGTAAACTATATATTTGTTTTAATAGCAATGAACTTATTCCCAATTAATAACTTATCCTATTTTATCAACTTTCAAAAATGAAATTTAATTTATTGAAACATCTTAAGTGTACGTTTGGGTCTTCCTATAGTCCCTACATGAAATTCACTATATTGTTAATTTAATAAAATGAAGAGTTTTAAATATTTAGCTGTCATAATTTAATTTCAATTCATTTTGTCCTCTATTTATTATCTCACAAAAGGTGAAAAATAAAAATACCAAACTTTAATGAAAATTTTATGCTGTAGAAAATCTAAATTCAATTCAGATTTTTCAATACAAATACTCATCCTGTTAAAGTCTGTCATATTATTTCCAAATAACAATAAACGTACTCTGAGTTCCTACATATGAATAATAATGATAAATTTATACATTCGTGTTTTCGCTCAGTCTCTTTTTTAAGTTTAAAGCTTTAGTTTCAAAACTAAACCTATCAATTATAAACGAAAATTTTATTTTTCCGAAAAATTTAGATACTCTTCGGACTTTCAAGTGAAAAAGAAAGCTGGCCATATTATTTCCATAAAATAAGGAGCAACTTACTCCCTTTAATTTTCTTTCTTCGGGAAAAATTAAATAAATTAAGCATTAGTGAATGGTTATAACTCAGATTTATTACCCTCTCGTAAAAGTGAGGCACATATAAGGTACTAAAATTTTATGACAACACTTACTAAACACTTCGCTTTTTCTTGGATGCTCTATCAGAAACTTTTAAGAAAATAAGCGGCCAATTTGGGGGAATTTTTTACTTATCTTTAAGGAGCATCTTGCATTAACTGTACGGAGAATACCTCGTTCACCGGATAATTTTATTGCTCCTATAAGAGATTATTCAGGGCTTTTATTTGTAGCACGTGAAGCAGCGCTTTCCTTCAATAAATATGATTGAGATGATTGAGTAGAGGGTGAATTGATGGTCTTATAAAAGGTTTAAAGACATCTTTGGAACTAATAAAACGCCTACAAATAAAAAAAAATCTCTAGAAAAATAATTATAAAAAAAATTAAGTTTAGATGGATATTATTTAAGTTCTTTTCAGTGAAACTACATTGCTCCTGTACCTGACTCAGTAAGTCTGTTTAAGAAAGTACCTGAAATATATATACATTTTTTAATTTGATGCAAAATTTTATGGCACGATTTCATTTTCTTTTACTTATCATGAATGATAATTTTTCTTTAATAGCGCAAAAAAGACTGTCGTAGAGCAAATATGTTTTATAAAATGCTATTTAGTTTTGTCTGTTATGCATGGAATGAGGCTTTTTATTCATCGAGTAGAATCTCCATTTTGGAATCGGAACATTATTGCTTCTAGGCCTCAGTCCCTCAAAAAAGTATGAAATTTACGAGGGTGATGCATTATAAATCTACCCCTTTTGCGGGAGTGTGAGGGCCTGAAAGGAAAAATGCCATTGTCATCGAATCCTGACTGGAAAATCTTAAGTCCGTTGATGACAAACTTTAAAGAGATGCTAATTTTAAACCCAACTAATCTACAAATGTAAGACCAGAAGATGAATCAAGGATTTTAAATTGATTTAGTAGAAAATGATTTGATTTTTACATCAAAAGTTTATCTAATTATTTATATGAATCAAAGAATATGTATAAATAAATTTAGTCTTATAATCGGCTCAGAAGACTCTTCGACTCAGTAATCTTTTCTAAATATCTTCTTGAATAATTGCAAGTTACAATTATCATTGATTAATCAAAGATAAAACAGATGTTACTAACTCACTTTCAGATTTATACTGATTTGAAAAAGAAATCATATATAAATTCAAAACGAATGAACTTGGGCTCAGTGAGTGAAAAATAACTACAGCGTGGTTGAATTTTCAACAGAATGCATATAATTTATGTTAAAATCTCATAGTTAGGAGTACCTACGAGCTGAATTTTGTAACAAAGAACATAAAACGAATGTAATTCAAAAGTATCACATCAATATATTTATTATTTTTACTTTTTCGGGTACGAAGTCAGAGGAATTATTTTATTCTTCAAAGAATTAGAACTCGCGATTTCAATGAATCTCCACATTTCAGACCTCCCTGAGTTAAAAATATGCTAACATATTTCTGGCAGTATATCGGTCCTTCCGTCGGTCTGTTCATGAATGCGATAGCTCATAAACGCTTTGAGCCAATGGAATGAAATTTGGCGTATGGATTTTAAACCAAATTTTCAGACTTCCATTAAGCTCTAAATTATAATATTCACAAGAAGTCTGTCTGTCCAGTTTTTCGAGTGCAAGCGAATTCAATAAGGATAAAATGCAAAAAGATATATAGATAATATTTGGAACAAGGGTTTAGTATTTAAAATGTAGATTCTTGCCAAATTTTGAACTAAATCTGATAAGCTAACTGTCTGTCGGCCAGTGCTTTCTCATGTATGTAAATGCAATAGATCAGAATTGCATTAATTTAAGGCAATGAAAATCAGTATCTTATCTTTAGAGTACTACTGTAGTTCCGTGTCAAATTTATGCTCTGAAAAAATGTGGCCAATATTCATATTTGCTCGATAGATTCAGTTAAAATGTAAGTTATCTGTAATTTCATAACTACTGTTCAACAGTGCCTTTCAAGATATTCGCAGCCTTATCCGAGGTCCAAAATTCTTTATTGGAGAGTATGCGAGAAAGTTTCAGAGAGACCACTACCCCATAGTTTTTTTAATATTTTTAACAGCTTTTCCATTTATGTCAAATTTACATTTGAAATTAAAGAAATAATTTTCCATGTTTGGAAGAAAGAAAAAAAAAACGCATCACGGAACTCGGGAGAATTACCTTAAGTAGTATAAAAACAAGATTTACACGGTTTTTAAAAAACTTCTAAATGAAGCTTTATAATCTTTCATCTAAACATAGTCGTTACGCATTTCGCATAATAATTCAGAGAAATAAAACTCAAAGCAATGCTGATCTTTTTCTGTCATGCCATATATCCAAAATTATCCATTTCTAGAATGATGCCCCAATGGCTAAGGGACTCAATTTTTTTTCTCTCCAAATAGGTCAACATTTGAATTATTTAAATCTAGAAAGGGTATGACGATTCTATTCTGCACCATACTTTAATAAGCGTTAGACAGCGACAATGAAGGCATTTTGACATTTGGCTGACGTAGAAGCCATTTCGAAAAAGACCTTGTCGTTACGAGGGTGATAAAATCTAGGCACGATAGCAAAGGAAATGCGAGGGTCATAAATTTAAAGATTATGATGTGCTTGTCGAATTGCTAGTGTCCTCTCTTCAAAGCGGAATGTGATTTGTTTCACAAATTGCTGCTTATGGGTTCATAGAATTGCAATGTACCAAAGAATTATGACCCTGTTTTACATTTATATGCCATTGATAAATAATTAAATAACTCTGTAATTGGAGAAATTAGAATTTGTTTTATTTTTGGGTTATTATTATAATGTACATTTAAGATTAAATGTTAAATAAAAAGAAAATGTAAAGTCATTCATATTACATTGAAATTGTTTAAAATGAAAGAATGTTGTGAAAGACTGACTCAACCTCAAAGTATGACAAAATGCAAAATGCTTAAAATTAATTTTTTTTGAAAATTTTCACTAAGACTAAAGGAATTTCCTTAAATAAATGATTTGCATATGTTGCATGGTTTTCAATGCATTCAATAAAGTGCCTTAGTAATAGGTAGTATATGTTACTTAAATTTTTCATTGAAAAAAGCAGATGAAAACCGTGCATCTTTAATCTTTCTAGTGCGAAGAGAATGACGAATTTCTAAGTAGGAATTTTCCATTTAGAGATCCGTTAGGTGTTGCATTTGATGCTTTAAAATATCTGAAATATTTAGTAATTTGATGTATTTGTGCATTGGGAGAAGAAATATTTTTGTGTATTCAGTATTTTGAGTAAAAGCTTTAAGATTTTATTTATGGATTAATCAAACACAAATATACAGTAATTTGCTTTGTTTAAAGATCATGAAAAATATAATTAGTGCTTAAATAATTACTTCAATATATACTTAAATGCTTTGTTTTGTATTCATTATATATATATATATATACTCTAAAATAAATATAAAATGTTAGAGAATCGTATGAGTATACATTTTCATTCCCAAAGGAAGTCTTTTTGACAAAAGTTATACATATTGTATAAGTAGAAATATTTTTGTATTGCTGCAGATTTAGGACAACGCGCCATTTTTAGTGCTCAGCTGCTTTATTATTCCGAGACAGCACGTTCATAACTACTAAACTTGTATCGTTTCAAAAGTTACAAAATTACCTCATGCTCCTCTTCTAAACTTTTGTAGTTCTCATTTATTTTTCAGGATCATTTGGAAATCCAACGTATATGTTATTTATTGTTTGATGATTTTTCTGATTGCTTTAGACAATTGAATTGAAAAACATTCAATGCTTTTGTTTTAAAAAACAACTATAATTCAGATAGCATATTTTCATTCTTCTTTATATTGTTAGATCTTGTTTTCTATATCAATTGCAAGATTGTGCTTATATATATCGATATTTTATTGCTTTAGACAACTTAAAGGAAATACTTTCTATGCAACTACTTTAAAGTAGGCAATTTAAAAAGTAATTTCTATGCATCTACTTAAAAGTAGGCAACTGATTAAAAAAGTAATTATAGGCTTAATAAAAGTCGTCCTTTTTCTCGTTTACAGCGCAATTTTTAATTCTTCAAATTCCAATCGTTTACTCTTTTTCTAAGAATTTATTATAAGTTTTCAAATACCATATATTTGTAAATACAAATCAGTATTGATTTATCTCACGTTTTACTTACAAAGAAAATCTTATGCTTAAATACTCATTACAAAAATGAGAACAATTGACGAGAAAAGACTTAGCTTATACTACAGCAAAATTTGGTGAAAAAAATTTCAAAAACGTTCAAGTTCTCTTTTTTGCTCTCAGCGTATATTATTTCTTCACTACATGAACTTGATAACATAAAATAAGGTATGAGTATCTTATAACTAATGTTTTATGCTTTACATTAGAGCAAATTATTTTAGCAACGGAGAACAATTGAACCATATACTTGAATAAAACTTCCTTAAACTAATATGACATATTAATTATTACCTTGAAACTCTGCAACTGCAAAGTAAAAAAATAAACTGAAGAAAGTGAGTATAATCTTATACAAAATTATCAATAACTAAACGTGTAATGTATCAGTTTGTTTAAAAAAATTCTGACCTATTTATCTTTTGCAGCTAAACTGAACTCTTGCATTCATCATTCTCGTATAAATGAATATAAATGTTTATTACACACAATAATGATGAACATTCTAGATTCACCATAAAAGTAATTTGTGAGTCTGCTATAATATGATAATATTCATGCACTTAAGTTTATTTATGATTTAGCCTCCTCATGCCCGTATTCCTGGAACGCAGCCATTTTCAGCGCATCTCACACACCTTCAAGATTAGGGGTGTAATTTGATGCGAGATTAGAACGAATGCGATCCCTCCCCCCTGCTGTCTAATTCTCAAACATAATTCCCCTATCGGGAGCGAACATACAATATCGCTTCACTGATACTCAGAGAATGGATCGCATTCGAGTATTGCTTGGAGGTTCTGATCCATTCTGACACCTTCTAATTCAAATCATTGAAGTGGAATGTAAATGATACAATAGCTTTTATTGCTGAGTGCTCGTATATTTTAGCATTCATTAGAAATCACATTTTTATTTCTTGAGAGGGATGTCAGAAATGAGAATGGTAGATATTTTAGGAAAAAAATATTCTATAGAAAATGCTGTTTTAGATATTTAAAGGTTTTGATTGTAAAAAGTGGGCATACATTTGCACTAGTATATGTCAAATGAAAGAAGTGGTGTATTTAGTCGTTCATAGTTTATTGCTTCTATAAAGTTTCAATCACAAACATTCCACATAGGTAGCAAGAACGGGGAAAAAATCCCAGTTGAATCTAGGTGAGATTTGAATCTAGTTTAAGCAGCATTGAAAATGAAAAAGAAATTGAAATTTAGCATTTCAAAAATCACATGAAATATCGGCATCAAGTGGATATATTCGATGATTTTGATGTAAATGTTTATCATAAGCCATTAACTCTCTAAAAGCACCATTTCTATAAAATTAAAAATAAATCTTGTGTATGGGCTAAAGTATAGAAACCCATGAAGAATTGCACTAAATAAAATAACGAATAGCACTAAATAAGATAAAAATGATATTTTAAGTATGGCAGATAAGCAATTAGATTATTAATCTGCATTTATCTGCCCTTGTGCCACTAAAATTCTATCAACTAATTCATACATAAGGAAAGGTAAAAATAGGTTATTTTCTTACAATATAAGACAGTATGTCGAAAATTGTATAATATCAAGAATATTA
This sequence comes from Argiope argentata, assembly GCA_026289955.1. NCBI lineage: Eukaryota > Metazoa > Arthropoda > Arachnida > Araneae > Araneidae > Argiope > Argiope argentata. The sequence continues at coordinate 598,044 of JAOUZG010008940.1, read as the reverse complement.
TACAGTATCGTGAATACTGTATAATGTTGCGAAGACTGTAACATGTAAATAAGGAGGAAGAATGTTGGTTTTTTATATAATATTATAAAAACTCTACTGTTTTATAAATGATATATAATATGGATTTCATACACTATTGTTCGTATATCTCGTATCATATTTAATAATTTAGTTATTAATATTTAAAATGATCAATGCTAATAGAAATAAAACTGATAAAATTATCCGTTAGGATAAACAATAAGACAATTGAGTTAATTCGGCCGGAATCAGTCTTTGTGCAAAGAAAAATGAATATGAATCAGTCAATTTATAAGAACGAAACACAAGATATATGCAAGAGATATCGCAAAGTATATCGAGAACTATATAGCATAATGGGTATTATGTAGTGCCGTGACTATTATATAATCTTGTGGAAATCGTGCAATGTCATGAATTTTATATATGCATCACAATATTAATATTGTAAAAATGCACAGTTATTTCATTTGAATATTGCTAAAGATTGTCTTTTTAATGTTTAGATAAAAATCTTTCTGATATTCTTGAAAAAATATAATGATCATACGGAGTTTAAATTTGTACAAAAACGATATAATTTATTTTTGTTTTCCCGCATATTAAATTTGTTGCAAGAAATTGTATGGTTCAAAATCAATGCCAAAATGGAGGAGGGACTCCTAAACATATGACAAAGAAAACCAAAAATGCTTTTTCCTCCCCTTTTTTCAACATGTTTAATACTTGTTCGAAATCTGTTCGACTGTAGTTAAGTCAATCAATAAACATATAATTTGCCTCGGAAAAAATATTTAAATTTCAAAATAAAATAACCGCATAACACACCTGCCTCCACGCAAACAGAGAATAAAAAAAAGGAAGGGAGGGGGGATGATGAAGCATAAAATAAAGGATTTCTCCCTCCCTCTTTTCCAAAAAACAATACTTTTGGCATTTCTGCTTTGGAATTTTATACGCAGAATTTTTTTCCATTCAAGTATAAGTCCATCTTGAGCTGTTTTGGTCTCGGGAAATCTTGGGAACTATTGTGACAGCAAGAAATTCTGGAATATCGGTCGAATAAAAAACATCAAACTGACGAGAGGAGGAAAATAAAATAAAAAAAGTAAAAAAAAATGGGGAAACCAAAACAAAATATCTAGATGAGCTATTTGAGCTTTGAGGAAACGGGAAAGATTTGAAGATTGAAATCTTATAGGCGCTCGACAAAAAAAATTTTGCAGAAGAATTCAAGTATATATAAGGGAATATTTTTTTTTGTAATAAATTGTGTTGTGCTTTTATATAAAAGTGTTTAAAATTAAATATCATTTAAAGTTTAGATAAAAAGTCTTATCTCAGAAGAAGAATGATGTGTAAGATTTAATATTTCAGAGATTGGAATGAAATATTCCTCACTGGTTGCTTCTTTATGCTTTTCTGTAATAAAATTAGTTGATAGTTTAAGTTAAGTATGGCTTCCATACAGTTTTACATATGCCATTATATTAAAAAAAGAAATTGCATAAAGAAGTTACTATTTTATTTGCAGTAAATTACCAATGCAATCATTTTAACTATTCATGCTGAAGCTTTTCAGATTTGATTTGACGAAAATTTATTTATTGTTTTCTCATGAAAACAAACTATGCAAAAATATTAATATGTAACTGTACAAAAAACTACAATAATAAGCACTAAAGCAATACTTGTACAAGGCAATAAGTTTGACTTAAAATTAAAATATTTTACTATTAATTCTAGCATTTTGACTTCTTATATTACCATAATTGTTGATGTGCATTAGAATAAATAATTTGTAACTAACTTTATTTCCATCATTTCATTGTGAATGGCTTCTTTCCCTACTTCTTGTACTGTTATGTACATCAAAGCTACCGTCAAAATCTCAAAGTATGATTCATTAATTTACAACTTTTGAAACTATTATTTTCTCTATTTAATTACTATATTGTCATAACTAATCAAAATCATCGTAATTATATGTTTATTTAAACAAAATTTTATAAGAGATTACTGTTTTATAACACGAAAAAGATTGAAATAACTAATGAAACGAATGATAAATGCTAAGTAGCTTCATAATGCTTGCAATAAACAGCAGGAAATATGCCGACTAAATTCTTGATAGCGCCAGATATTAATAGCAATGCATGGTAATTGCTAAACAGTTAAATTTTACTATGCAATTAAACTTCCAGTCTCACACAGAAAATCACCATTACCGTTATTTCATTAGTTGCTGTATAGCTGAAAAGTACATGCTTCCTTTTCACAGCTAAAATTAAACGATAAGTATTGAACGATTCACTGGAATCATTTTAACCAAAAATGGAATAAACAACAAATTGATGACAAAATGTGCTATCAAATGATACAATCAGATATGGAAATGGGAAGGGTGTTGCCTCCCAAACAACTAACTAAATACACCAAGAAAAAACTCACTAAGGTGACAAAAATAGATAGCCGGGCGTTGACATGTACCATAAGTACAAATTGTAACGCATCAAATGACATAAGTTTTCTTTAACCGGAACTATCATCACTCTGTCATAAACGTTTGTAACGAGCTGAAATGTGAAGAAAACAGCATCATGTCTTGTTGTAATCCTTGTAACCATTGATCACAAATTTGCAAGTAACTAAAGTGGCTGGAGGTTGCCAGTAATGCGTAGCTCGGGTGGGAATGACTGGCAATGCACTCTTCTGCCCAATGAATCGACCTACTCATTGTTTTCTTTCAATGACAGAGTAGGCGTTTGGCGAACCCCTGCTGAAGTATACTATCTCTCCTTTATTGCACCGACTCTCAATCACTGCGAAGGATTGTTGGGTGTCTTTTCGAGAAAGGCGCTGCTTCCATTAGTTATTCTTCACGGTCTGGTGACATCGGAAAAGTATGAATCTCTTTAGAGATGAACAAATCCCTCATATCAAGTAGCAGTTCCTGGTTTTAAATAGATAATAGACTTGTTGGGGGATTGTCTTGTTGCTGTAGTTTGGAGACACAGCTGCTGTTAACTGTGTTCATTCATAAAAATACTGCTGAATGCTTGAAAAATAGCGCATATAAATTATAATTAAATATTTAAAGAAAAACTATCAAGCATTTTCAAAAAACAGAATTAATCCCTAATATACCACAGTATAAGGCTAATATCTTTTTTATATTATTATGTAAAAAAGTAAGTAAAGATATATATTAACTTACTTAGCAGTGAATTATCCCCATTTCTTTGCTAAAATCACTTATAATCATACAAATGTTACTAAATACTGTTTCGCTTATAACTTATGTCGATACAAGAAGCAATTTAATAAGTCAATCAGTTTGAACTTGCACAAACCCACATATGCACGATAGCACAGCAAAATACCAGCTTGCTGTATTATAACCTGCACGTAGTAATATTTATTTTTAAATCAATTACACCCTATTAAATGAAACGATGTTTCTGTTTTAATTAAAGTAAATGATAAGAAATAGATTTAGTGGAATAAAAGAAGAGTTCAAATATGATCTTTCTGATTTTCATTTTTTCTCTTTAAATGCACTTTTGTTTTTAGGGAAAATGATTTTGTTGCGGCATAACTATGAATTTCACTCGATTAATAATACATAAATAACACTTGATGAGTTCAGTTTCTTTTTAGATAGCAAGCGATGAAGTTTTTATTATTTATTGAAATAAAGAGCACTACTAACACGCAACTTTAAAACGTTCGTACTTAAACACAAAATAATTTCCCTTTGAATTATATTTATTTTGCCAATACTTATTATTTTTCTATTTATATTGCATTTAATAATTTCATAGAATTATTTAGAAAAAATATAGCTCATAACTATCTTTTTAATCATTTTTCAAATGATAATTAACTATAATGGCTATTTTTATTCAGCATTGTTCAATGTATATGAATTAACAATACAGTTGACTTTGAAAGTAATTTAATAATGAAATGCTTCAGAATCTAACAGAGTTTTCGAAATGTCTAAACTCATTCACTTTCTTTCAAATCAATTTCAAGAATCCTCTAACTTCAAATAGATTAATAATAATAAACACTTAATCCTTCTGAAATTCTTCTGAAATTCCAAGTGATAATACATTAGATCTGATAATAAATCCATTTTACGCTTTTCTTAACTTTGAATTTATGCTCATACGATTATAATAATTTCTGAACTGAAAATCCCCTGACTACTGATTTAAAATCATAGTGACTAAAATGAGTTGTTAATTTAATTTGAGAGTCAACTTCAGGGTCGTGATAACTGTATTCAAACAACTGATAAGATATTATCAGATTAACTATCACCAGACTGGAAATGTCAAAATTATGCAAACTAACGATTCCCACTTTCCATAACCATTCATACTTCAGTACATTTTGTAATCAACTACGTTGTTACAAGCAGCCACCTGAGAATTCTCCACCCAACATATATCTCAGTTAATACTTGGTGCGACAAAATATCAGCAATTTTAGATCACTTTTGAGAAACTGTGCTGAAATATATGCATATTTTAGATTAAACTGAACTTCAGAATTTTTCGTTTAATTAATATTGGATGCGAAAATTGTAACTTCATCAGCAGTTTAAAATCATATCTGATTAACAAAATTAACTAATAATCATTTGAGTAGCAGCTAATGGAGACTTTGTGTATATATGATGGGACAATTTAGAATCCAAACTGTATTATAACATATACTATGTGTTTCTGCTAGTTTGTGAGCAGTTTTGTGTATTTGCTTTCCCCATCTTTTTTATCTTTGCATTCGTGCCTGTCTTTATTTTCCTAATTCATCCTACTGTTAATTGTGAAATGACTTACATCTGTAAGCCTTGTGGTATACTTGTTGGCACACAAGGAGTTATACTTCGAGAACCAATAAAAAAAATTAACTAATGTACCATCTAAAATAAGTGGAAGGAATTTTTGGATTATAAAAGGAATAATTAGATTCAATAAAAATATCAATGAGGTAAAAAATTACTAAAATATAATTATAAATATTCCCTAAAAATTTATTTTCTATGAATACTGTATGCTTGAAAATGAAATAAATATATGTAAGAAAAAATTTAACAAAGAGCGTCTATCTATTTCATCTTTGAAATGTGATAAATTTTCCATCGTTGGATGAACATGGTGACTAGTATTACAATTACATGGAAGTTGGGTTGGATAGATAATTCTATTATACAATTATATAATATAAATATTTTGATTAAAATTTCTATAGTTAAGTTATAACAAATTTGAACCGGCAAGATTTGTAGTGGTGTGATTAGAAGTATCACACAACCAAAAAAAAAATTCAAACATGAAATAGCTGGTCTTAGTTAAGGATTTCACATCTTGTGTATATTTTTAGTGCAATTTACTTAAAAAAATCAACGTAGAAGAGTGCATTAACAACACATAAACAAGATTTTGAAGTTCATTGTCCGCTTAGTGGAAAATATAAATGAAATTCCATAACCTGTTATTTTGATAGTCAGTCTCAATAATGTAATGAAAATATATCCTTGAAGGTGGTTCCATGAAACACAAGGATTTGTAACATAATATATAAAGACAGTGTACAATGTATAATTTGTCAGGTATTAGTATCACCATGGAAATCACTGTTTTATGGGACATAGTAAGAAGAAAGTCCTGAATTTTATTCAGGTATGAGCAACATACTTTTGTCATATTATCCTCTCACACGATTTAGTAAAGACGGAAGCTGCAAGAAACCTAATCGTTTACCTACTATGTAATTTTTATCGCTTGGAAGGCGATCCTTTAATTCAGGATATTTTGCGTTTTATTCTCTAGCAAGTCCTTCAGGTTAAAAAAAATTTAGCGGCACGACTTTTTAAAGATTTTTTTTATTTTAGTGGTTAGTTTGTATACATATAAAATCAATAAATCAATTAACTAATGAAAAATGTAAAAGCATTTTATATTCGATTATGTTATTTTATCTCATAAATGGCAAAAACTCCTATTTCACAAGAATTGGAAAAAAAATTCTCTGTTCCCTTACAAAATATTTTTTTAAAATTAAGTATTACAACATGTGACTCAAAAATGGACTTCAAATTATCTGCCATTCAAAAAGTTATTTGTTTTTTTTTTAAATTTTAAAATCAAAATATTTATTTTTAATTATTCATTATAAATTTTGATTAAAGAATTGACTGTGAAGATTTCTTGACATTAAAAGCTTCCTGTGTTATTTCTCTTTTGATTTAAAAAAAAGAGGAAAATTGTCTTTTTTAATTTAGAATTGTTAGATCCATTAAAAAAAAAGGGACTGCAAATATTTTGTGGCCCCAAATATTTACTATGCCATTTCTTCTTTGAATTTTAAACCACAGTTTAAAAAAACTAAACTAATCAAACAATAGAGTTAAATAAAGTTAAAAAGATATTTTTTCATCGATCGTAAAATTGAACGAAAGAAGGATAGAAAAATATTTAAAGATTAACTAGTTGATTAAAAAAATTTACATTCTTAAAGAAAAAATTAATTTTATACTGTTAAATTTTTTATAACAATGCAACAACGCAAGCAATAATTATAATTCTTTATAGATTTTTTACTATTAAAACTTTTTAAAAATAAGTTAATTTTTATAATTAAGTAATAGTAATTGCACGTAACTGCAGTTAAAGAAGAAAAAAGGTAAAATAATTATTCAGGAACTTACCGTGCTTTTTGAAGCATTCAGTAATTCCTTGAAAAAGACCGTAATAGAAAAATAAACTTGCTTACCGTATTAGATGAATCTTGAAGTTTCTAGCACAACGTTTATACAATTTAATAGAGCAGTTAAAGATCTAAGTATACATTTGATAGCAGATTACCAGTTTATTAAATTTTTACTGGTGACACTTTAGTTTTGAGTCTTTGTTTTCATGTAAAATTATATATATATATATATATATATATATATATATATATATATATAATGCATTTTCTATTTAAAATCTGTACACTGCATGAAAATGTAAAAACGGAAGAGTAATAATCAATACTACTAAATGATAAATTAATATTAATTATATACTTTTTAAATAATAAAATTTGAGGACACATTATTCAAGTCATGATATAAAAGGTAGTAATGATAATTATTGTGTAACCCGCTAACAGGTAATTAATTATATTCATTTTGTTTTGTAATGACATTTCATCATTCCCGGTTAAAAGGTAAATAATAGTATTGTAAAAGGAGATCGTAATGATAAATCTTGTGTTAACCGATGAAATTTGAAGTAGTGCATTTCTTTCATAAGAATATGGCACTTTTATTACATTTATTACATTATACACTATCAAATTTGGTAGTTGGGAATTCATTCGCTAATGATTTGTATTTAATCTTCTATCAGCTTTAATGGATTTGTAACTTTGTCGGTAAAATTTAAAAATTGACATAATAGATTGTGCTATACTATTATATCTGCTTTGGTTTGTTATCAAAAGAAAAGATTAGAATATTTTTTTATTCACAAAATTTGCATAATTCTAGGCAAATAAATATGCTTGAATTATCAGAGGTAAAAATGATGGCTTTTAGCATAACTTCCTTGATAATAAAACAAAATTTAGTTTAATTGTCTAACTAACTAAACCACTTTTAAATTTCATTGACAATATTGCCACTTTGTTAAAGCTTCAGAACAGTAACTGTCCTAAATCATTTTCGAGTAATCTCGTCATTGCGGAAGTTTTATGTTCGATAAAGCACAATGTAAAGATATAATAAAATCTGTTTTTTTTTATAACCGCAATGTGTTTCTTCAGATTTCATCGGTTATTATGAGATTTATCATTCTAACCTCCATATAGAGTTATGCCCAGATTATAGATCAAAGACAGAAAAAATAGCAATAACTTACTTTGAGCTTGAGCAAGCCATGCCATCAAACCCAGCCACACGCTCCCCAACGTAAGTGGGCGGAGAAGAAAAGTGGTTGATGACGTCATCCCTTACATCTTGCAGGACATGAGACACATCTCCTGTCGGAAGGAAACGTCATCAGCTTTAGTCCGAAAGAAGTAAGGTACGAAAAAATAAAAGCAAAAACATACCATTAAGAAGCCACAGTCTGATCAAAGTATCTGGAAAATATTCTCCCATTTCGCGCTAACCCTTGTAATTAAGCCATTAAAGCTGGATTTATTCGATACAATTTTTGGAAGGAAAGTATGACTTACCATCCAGATGATTGATAGACTTTTCGCCACTCAAATATCCGAAGAATAATTACCACTTTTTAAAATGCCGTTCTTGAACTTTTTCTTTTTGTTGAAGTTAGTTTAGTTCAATAGTTTCATAATAACTTTTCAGACATTACACTCTTTTGGCACTCTTCAAGAAAATTGCTTTAACTAAGGTTTCGAACTCTGTCACTCACAATTAAAGGAAACGACCGTGAGGGAATTAATTTTTAATCATTTTAGTTCCGTTATTTAAATTTTCTCCTCTTCGTAAGTGATTTATAATGCTGCAACTGAAGGTAGTTGTTCATTGATTGAACAATCTAAGAATTGTAAAAAACAAGTTTTATTTTTATTTTTGGGAAAATTTTGTATAATTTATTAACATTATATTAACCTTTCAGTTGAGAAGTAAAGATTGTATTTTATGTCCCGTTGCCTTTCTCTTTTTTAAATGCATTGCTATAATGTATTAACACTGTATTAACCTTTCAGTTTAGAAGTAAATATTTTTTTTAAAACTCTCGTTATGTTTCTGTTTTTAATGCTAAAAGTAAACCCGCCTATTTTGCATATTATGAAGAAAAAAAAACTAACATAACGAAAAGTTATTTGATTATTCTGTTTTTCGCAATTTCCTTTTATCAATTTCAATGCATTTACGAATTGAAAATGTAGCTATTGACTTGAGGATGCATTTATTATTATAGAATACTATCGTTTTATTAAATAAACACAAAATAATCAGAAAACATTTTGATTTAAATAAACCAAATGGATAAAACTGTTTAAGTCGATTTAATTGCATTTAGAGAATTTTATGCTTTCCAAAGAAAAGGCAGTATATAGTGATTTTAGAACTCATACCATTGAAAAAGGATTGATGTGATTATAATCAAATATTATTAGGCAAACTGTTTTATTGAGGAAGTTTCAGTTTTATATTTATGAAAAAAAATTGTTTTTACATTAAGAAATGATGTTAAATTGATGAATTAATGCATAGAAAAGAACGATGTGTAACTGTTTCAGTGAGTTTGTTTTACTTTAAATAGACGAATATATTATTTTAAATTAAAAAGTCCTGACCTAAGAATATGGTAATATATATAAGAGGAAAACATTTATAGTAAATAAAACCAGTTTATAATCATTTGCATATGCATGTGTAGATGTTTTATAAAAATATTTTATTATACTAGTAAATTATTACCTAATATTTACTAGTATTTAAACTGTTTGAAGTATTTATAACCATAAAAAACTTGAGAAATGAATTACTTATATTTAAAAATCCATCTTATTCCCGTAAATAGCACGAGATATTGAATTACAAGCATTAATCATTTTAAGTGGATTCATCCACTAAAAATTTATTTCTAACTTTTAAATTAAATTATTGTTAATATGATTCAAGATATTAGAAATCGTTTTTAATTGCTTGTATTTTATTTAATGTAATATAGTCAACTTTGCGATTTTTGGGTCATAAAATTCTAAAGGAAACTAAATTAATGTGTCCTACCATTGTATCATCTGTACATAAAATTAAAAGACAAAAAAAGTATATTGGCGAAGTATAAATACATATACAATTGCGAAACAATCATTGTATATATTGGGCTAATCTTTGTAATTATGAGAAGAAAATTTCTAATTCATTTAAAATTTAGAAATAATCCTTGTAGTGTTAATGGCATATAAACCCATTAATTCAACTCAAACCAATATTAATTTGTTATTCAGGTATGCGTAGCTGACATTAAGCTCCAATTAAACTCTCATTCTTATCAAATTCCACTGTCCCTCCCGCAGAAAAAACACCGAATTTTTATGCACGGCATCAAAATTGGTATCAAACATCAATATGTTAAGAATCAAATAAATAATACTAATTAAATAATTAAAGACTTATCTTAAAACAAGTACATAAAATTCTGAAAGCAATAAAATAAGTTGCATTGAAAACTAAGTCATTGCCCCGTATTTCTCGTATTGTAAGCATATTAGTCATTAACAATTATTTCTCGTATTGTAAGCATAGTAGTCATTAACAATTATTTCTCGTATTGTAAGCATAGTAGTCATTAACCATTATTTCTC
>JAOUZG010008940.1:544853-587672 GCA_026289955.1 Argiope argentata | reverse complement strand
TAGTCATTAACCATTATTTCTCGTATTGTAAGCATAGTAGTCATTAACCATTATTTCTCGTATTCTAAGCATAGTAGTCATTAACCATTATTTCTCATATTGTAAGCATAGTAGTCATTAACCATTATTTCTCATATTGTAAGCATATTAGTCATTAACAATATTATTTATGTATAAAATATTTTTGCAGTTCTAAAATCAAATCAAATCAAAATATTTGAACTAAAAGAGTCTTACAAAAATATTTTGAAAATTCTTGTAAAAACATTCATATAAAGTAATAAAATACAAAGTGGAGCAAGACATTCATTTTCAAATCCTAATATAAAAATGAATCAAAATAATATGAATATTGTCCATCAATTTATCGCAATAGCTATAAAAAAAACTTGCTTTCAATTTTTCTATTCCGAGACAAATGGGAACAAATCCTTTAGAACTGTACATAAATTTTCTTTCACGAAAATATCCAGATGGATGTAGATTTTCTTAAGTACCATTTGAAATTGGTTTTAATTATAAAGATATTTTCGAAGACAGAAAATATACTAGTTTAATGTTCCATGGAATGATAGCAAATAAACAAATATTTTTTTTAATGAAAAAAGCTTAAATTTTCCTCGTTTTTTTCTTTTTTTCCTATTTCACAAAAACAATTATTTGTGATACAATCACTTTTGAAAGAAACTTATATATCAGTTTAAAAATAAATAAAATAGCTCAATAAAATAAATCATGAAATGATTAACCAAGAATGTTGTCGTTTATAAGAAAGAAAATTTTGGGAAAATAATAAAGGATTAGTAAGTTAGACACATATATTATCTTTGAGATTTAAGAATGAAACTAGAAAAAATTATATTTACGAATTTATTAAAATACATGGTTAAGGTAGGTTATAAGGTAATATTTTATAAACTGACTCGGCTCCGAAACAAAATTTACTAAATCTACGATAAAAGAACTGCAAAGCACGTCCCTTTATCTTTCTATTCATGAGGACATCCAGATACAAATTCAATTCTTTCATTGAATAAATCATAAGATTTAGCAAGAAGGTTATTGTTAATAAGAAAACTAAACTAACTCTAGACTAAACAGAAAAAGCAATTCGTATGATCAAAATAAACAATTATTTTCACATTTCCTTATAAATCCAAAAATAATTAATTATCCATGACTATTATTTTCTGTTATTCTGAAGTAGTTAAAAGACTAAACATTCAAATATATTTCACAGATTTGCTTGGCTCAGAGACAAACTTTCCAAAATACAGAAGAAACCAGGCGAAAAAGAATCCATAAGAACAGCCCCTTAATCTTTCCTTTCAAGAAAATATCCTGATGAAGTTTTAGCCATTTAATTTGCATTTCATTGGTCGCAACTATAAAAATCTTTTCCCGAAGAAAGAAAATCTATTAGTTTATTCTTCATCTTGGCAAGTATCCAGATATACGGCATGCCTTTGCATTTTTCTCTTAATTGAGATATTTTTGTTCTGGAGCTGAAAATGCTATTATACTCGAATTTTAAAACCGAAATGGTTTAAGTGGTTTAAAGAAACGATTTGTGAGCAGGATACTTCATAACGAAAAAGTTTTCTTTCGTTTAAATACCTGGGGAAAATCTTAAAATAATCCATAGTGCTGTCTAGGTATCAAACGTTTTAAAAAAGACAACGGATAGATATTAAAACAACAGGAAACTTTTAGATTTTGCTTTATTATTTTAGCAAGCATTATTAATCTTTCTTAATAAATTTTTCTAAGATTAATCTTTTCATTTTTGGTGACAGTTCTTAGAGTTTTTTTGGAGATGCGTTCTTAAAAGATAGTTTCTTACTTCTATTTTGTTTCTTTAGGATTCTCTATTTCGAGTTTAAGTTATCTCATTTTTGAGAAACAGACATTATAATGAAAAAAGAAACACATTTTAAAGCTGGCAATTTTAATTTAGAGAGATTTTCTCGTTCGTGTTTAAGATGAAGACTAATCATAATGGAGATATTTTGAAAGATATTTTTTCTCGGGGAGTACAATTCGGTTCTTCTAATTTTCATATTTTTAATTGGTATTTTTGATATAACCCTCAGATTGAAATCTCTTTAAAGAGAGAAGGTTTTTGATTTTAATTATAATTGAAATGAAAAAAAAATATTTTTATTATTATTGACTGTGAATTTTTTTTAAAAAAAAGTTATAAGAAAATTCTGGTTAAGGATTCTCAGAGACAGGAGAAAATCGATTTCTAAATCCTGCTTTATTCCAGTTTCTTCAATAAAGAATGTTCATGTTTCATTAATATCTATTATATGCAATTTATAGATCCAAGCGTGACCAATTTAGATAGATGATTAAATTTTCAAAGTGAAAATGATGGGAAATTTATGCGAAAATTCAATAGCAATTATTAAACGGCACATTTTATGACTTATGGGATGCGAGTTCACATTTTATGAGCTCACTCACGTGGCCATAACGTTTTTCTAATCCAAAATAGGAAGGAAACAGAATAAAACTTAAAACAAAATTTGAGCAGTAGCGTCTTATACATGTATATATCACCAACTTTTATTTTGGCACAGGAGGATATCAAGAGCTTGATTATTTTTGAAATGAAATAATTGCAAGAAATTGAAGTTGGAATTTAAGAAAAATAAAAACAACAGACTTGAATTTGAATAGAATACAAGCTTTTGATTTGTTAAAAAATTCTTTGTTTTGATGACAATAAATGGTGCAACTATTAATTCTCCTTTTAAACGAATGTCAACTTGGACCTTTGATTAGTTGAATCTGATCAGTTAAGTTTATGATGAATAATAAATTTTATTAATTGGTTCTGATTACTTACTTTTATGATGAATAATGAATGATTAGTCGGATCTGATCAGTTAAATCTATGATAAATAATTGAACAAATTTTGAAATCGCATTAACTGGAAAACTCTTGCGAAGCGCCAGTTTCCACTCTTGAATCATAAAAAGCAAACTTAGTAAATGTTATAAAAATTCTAAATTGGATTTTTGATAGTTTGTTGCCTAGTTGTTTAAATATATGTGAAAAATAATTAATACACCTTTTTAAGTACACAAGTGAGGATAGTAGATTAATTGATTGTATCTAATTAAGCGGCAGTTTCTAACTTTACATCAGACGTCAACAATGCCAATGATTTTTTTCTTCATTTATTTCAGATTTCAAATTGAATCTTTCAATAAGCGTTATCTATTTAGTTGAATATAGATAACAATTACGATAATTACTTAACTTAAAAAAGTCCTTGATCGTTTATTATCTAATTAAGCTTCCGCTTACTTTTTAAAGACAACCGTTGCTCTGAATAACAACAAAGGATATCAATTACAGTAACATTACACCGTGGCGATTTCATCTTAATTCCTCACACGATCAACGAGCCAAATATTATTTTCATTCTCTGTGGGTGGGCGTAAGCAAATGCCCTTCTGGACGTTGAAGTGGGCTCAGAATAAATAACGTTTCGCGACTTGGCTTTACAAATTGTACTCTGGAGAGTACTAGCAGCTAAAAGCAGCTTGCAACGTCCCTAGCTTAAGCGCTGCTCACGAAGCGGGAAATTAAGTTACTTCGCTCCATATTATTTTTAGATGTCATGAGAAAATTATTGCCGAGATATCTGCTCATCCTGTCTTTAATTAGGGATACTGCGTTAGCGAAAAGTGTCACGATCTTGAATGCAAAATGTTTGTCCAAGTTTGACATTTTAGAGAGTAATCGTGAGATGAAAGCTTTAACTGCAGAGGATAAGCACGGACTAGATGAAGATCTAGGAATGATTATGGATTAAAATGCTAAAGGAGTTGAAATAATGTCAGAAGCAAAATAAAACAGTGTAATTAATGTAGGTTTTCTTTTCGCTTATCAATTATTATTTTCAGATAATTAACTTGTCATCAGAAGATGATGATGGCAGATTTGACTTTTTGAAGAATAACTTCCTGATGAAATATTTAATTACAGTAAATAAGATTGATTAGGTTTATAAGGTAAGGCTGATTAAAAATAGAAAAATAAAAGCAATTAAAAAGATTTTTCCAAATGATGAAAAATGTTAACATTGTGGGTCGGTAATGTTTAATTCATGATTTTATACAATTCCCAACAATTCACATTGTTCACACTAACGAGTAACTTATTTCATTGCTAAAAAGTTAATACTTTCATACAGAAATGTGTAGAAACATGAATTAACAGTTAAGAAATTTTGAATTTTCATCTTCTATTGGACGAAGAATAAAAGATGAAGTTATATATTTTTAGGCCTTATTAAAAACTAGCCTTTTCTTGATATGACACTCATCTATCATAATCTCATAAATAAAAAAGGAAAGACATAATTATTTTTTGCGTTAATGATTACGTGAAATGCCATTTAAAAAAAGAGCAAAAGTAGTTGCTTTCTATATATATATTTATATATATAGAAAAGGAAAAAAAGATCATTATTATTTTTTATAACAAATCTTCTTACTTACTAAAATACGATAAAAAATTGTTAAAAGTTTATCCTCCAAATCTTCATACAGATCTTTACAATCGAAATGAAATTAGAACTATGGATCCAAACACGTAGCTAATTTGTTTCAACTGCAGGAAAAAACATCAACTCAAATATTTCTTGCAAATAAATAAAAGGCTAGTGTGAAGCAAGGGTAAAATTGTATTGACTTTTTTTTTTTTTTGAAAGTAAGAATCCTGACGAGTTGAAATGGAAAAATATTTCGCGTCTGTTTTCAGCAGGCTTGAAGAAAAACGAATGCATTATTTTACAGGGCATGAAAAGTGGTCTGCCTTACTTCGGCGAGAAAGAAAAGGGGAAAAAACATTTCCAACAGTTTTTCCCTTTTTCCACTTACTTCACGCTTGTTTGGAGTCAAAACTTTACCGTGAAGAATTTTTGTACTCTTTCGCGCTTTTTAACTTTCTCGAGGCATTCGAAGACTTACTTTTCCTTCAGAATGTTTTTGTCTTGTGTTTTATTACAAGTGGAAATATATTAAAAATGAATTAATTTTCCAACTAGAAAGTCATTTTTTCCCCTTCTATGTGCTTTTGGGAAACATCACAAGAAAAGAAACACCGGAAATATTCTGAAAGTTGTTTTTGCAGAAACTAAATATAAATGTTATAAGAAAGAAGGCACCGTAAATACTAGAAAGGATGTTCTTATATAAATTAAATAAAGGCTTAAAAATAATAAGGGCAATGAAATGATACGAATAGTGCAATTACAATGGATTGAATAATATGTACAACGTATATTTCAATTCATTTTCCCCAATTTTTCATCGATTATTTAAGTAAAATAAAAGTTTTGCTTTTTATCTGATTTTTCTGCAATGTAACAAAAAAAAAAAGCAACGAATACTATTAGAAAAGATTTTATAATAAATGTCAAAAGAAACCAAACGTTATAAGTAATCAAAATTACAATGAAAAATGCTATAGAAATATTTAAACAATTAAAATGTGAATCATGGTCATTGCAATGCTGTTGAAATTAATCTAATATATCATTTTTAAGGATAGCTGTTATTTTATACTGATAAAAACTTAACGCTTTCATAATTGCATGTTTTACATCAGAAAATAAAATTCAATAGTGATTTAATTTTAAGTGCTGGGAAAGTAAAATAATGTGAATGGGGAAAAAATAGATATATTATGCATACTTTTTTTTAAAAAAAATGGTGTAAATTATGGATTATTTTTATGACAGTAGAATTTTCCATCTTTTATTTAGTGTTTTATGCTTGAGTCTACCCTTACTTCTCTTTTTTCTTTATATTTTCTGCTGTAATGATAGTATGAATCCGATAACTTATAAAGCTTCTTTAAATTTTTGCTGTTAAATTAGTTTTATGTAACTATACTACGATTACATGCAATGATCATGTTTTTACAACTGTAAGAGATGTATCTACCGTTGGCTGGCTTAAATCAGAGTATTGTTTAATCAAAATTTTCAATTTCGAATTTTACTGCTTATGCTATTTTTTCGGTGCATGTCTTTTCATTGCAGAATTAATGCAAAACATATATTTATTTCAAAAGCAATTTTCCTAAAGATTCGGATGATAGCACAGTTTTTTTTCAAAACGAAGCTTTCTTTTAACTTTCTATAAAGTAGTTTTTGGACTTTGTATTGCTCCAATTAGAAATAGAGATTTATCAATCGTTTTCCTTGGATGCTAGTGATATTGAATTTATATTACATTCAATTAATTAGTTTTGTGGATATGAAATTTGAATTTAAATTAGTGGGCTCTCACCACTAAATTTCATACTACCCTTATGATTCAAATTAGATAACTTTCCAAAAAAAAATTGTAGATACCATCCCTGCTTACAGAATATATTACAGATTCGTCTGTTTGATATAAAAGAAAGTATTGTATTCAAACTAAAACATTTTGTTAAAAACAATAAAAAAAGCTTTGTAGTTAAACACAGAAATCGTTGAGAAACATAGATAATGAAAAAGTTGTCGAGTGACTAAGTGAGTTAGTAAATGTTCAGAAAAGAAAATCGGGAAAGAGAAATAGTTTACTTAGTTTAAACCAGATTTTATCTATAACTTTTTTTGGCTGGGTAATCGCATAAAGAAATTCGGTGAGAGTTTCATAGAAACATTTTATGTAACTTTTCTTCGAAAACCAGATGTTATGCGCTTGAAAGATTTCTTTTATAAAGCTCATGGATATTTTGATCAAAGAAGATTTTATTCATTGAAGAAGCTCTGAAGATACCAGAAGATATGATACATTGTCATAGATTCTTATTTCTTGGCCAGTGGGTTGCGTGCTTGAAACTGTTTAAAAAAAATCGCCGTAGATAATAGATCAGAAAACGTTTAATTTAATCGTAACTAATCTTTTGAGGATAAAAGATGAATGTGATATTATTTTGTGAGTAAAATGTATATGCAGTGTAGACATTTAATCAGTGGACAGATATCGCTGCAACTATAAAAGTTTTTCTGTGCATAGGAGATTGAGTTTGGGCTGCGGGATAAGATTATTTGCAATCCCCTTGAAGTAAATAGCAGTATATATACTTCGTTATTAGGCATATATCAGACCACAGAATTTCTGGATTAATCGAAATGCCACTTTAGAAAGGCTTATTAAAAATTTACTTTTGGTAAGTTCTAATAAATTCTGCAAAACGCAGTTTAAAATCCGGGCAATAGCCTGTTGCTTATGTAGAGGCAAAATCACCGATATCTACATACAATACCTAATTTCCTCTCCATTTTTTTTGCCTGAAATTCTGACTATATAAGAGGTGATCGATTAGTTATGTTGGACAGGCAAGATTCTTCTTTAATATGGAATTTAAGAATCGAATCCCAAAACCAAAAGGCATGGGAAAAAATTAATCAGACAATTGTTTAGTGTCGTCGATTTTGTTGGAAATGATCTTACAAGAACAATCTTAAACCGAAAGAAAAAAAAGTCAGTTGTCAGTTCCTAAATCAACTGCATTATGGATGGGACTAATCAAAATTTATATTTTGCAGTTATTTTCTTTTTGTTTACGCCTTTTATGCATATGGAGTGCCATTTTTTATTAAATCTTTGACACTTTCTTCCCCTTACTATGGTTAATTGATAATCCCTCACATCTCTAATAGTTTTTGCGAAGCTATTGTTCCACGTCTAATGGCTATGCTACATCTCAATCTAATGCTATAACTGAAGTGTATACTCACTTTTCTCTACTCGTGATCACCATTTTCTGCAGTTGTAGTTTTTCTCGTTCATTAATGAATTGGTTCATAACTCATTCAGTTTCCTTTTTGTACATTTTTACCCTTTACTGCATGAATAATGAAGCATTGAAAAAAAATGTTTAAAGGTAGAAATAGCTTTATTTAATTATCAATAAGACATATTAAAAGAAAAATACCGAAGCAATTTTATATTTTGGTTTTTTTACGGAGCTGTAAATGGGATAATATGCACTGAGACAAAAACCATTACAGTTGAAAAGCGGAACAATTATTATCCATCGAAAAAGATGAGTATATTGACTCCAAGAAATTTTTTTTGTCAAAAAGTACTTGCATTTTACTCCGTTATCATTTTTTTTTTGAAAATGAATCATTCGCACTTCAATTCTGCTTTTTCATCCCCTTGCACAGAAGTGAGGTTATTTTGAAATGTCATAAAACCATAGACAATTCTTTTGAGTTTCGTTATTGTTAAATATATATTTGATGGATTAAATAATTTGAATTATTTTATAATACTTAATTTGGAAATAAAATTGGATCAAAACTGCAATACCATATATGGGCCCATATGCAGTGACGTGTTAACAACAACATGCATTTGTCAAGAATTATCTAAGAACGCAAGACAAAAATAAACCATTATATAAGAATATTGTTTCAGAGAAACAATTGAAAAATATGTAGACATATTCCAGCTTGAATCTCGAGGGCAGTATAGAATGAGTTTAAAATACAGTAAGAATTTTTCATTCTTATTGCAACCCTCGGCTTGGAAATTATACAAAATTCCTTTTCTTTGTACTGATAAGTTACTCGAAGACGCATATTCAGAAAGCAATCTCTTCCCGCGGAAGTTTTTATGAATAAATACCTCTCGAAACCGAGGCTCGAGAAAAAGTACAGCTTCGGCCACTTTAATATCTAGAGTAGGCAGTACGTTTCTTAAATCGGAAGATTCCAACACAAAACACGGGTATGAATGTAAAATATTGGTCTAAAACGGTTTGCTCACGTTTAGTTTCGGCGAGAATTTATTTCACTTTTAAAACCTTCCCTATTTTCTTGTAAAAGGAAAGAATTCTTTCTTAGCTATCAGACAGCGGAATTTGGTCTTGGGCGAAACGATCGAGTAAGAGGTATACCACTATTTCTCGCTGACTCTTTCTAAGCGAAAAGCAGCAGCAATAGCAAAACCTTTTTCGAAAGAAAAGGCAAAAAATCTTAAAAATGTAATGCGAGAAGAGATTTTATCTGGAAATGAAGCGGCTTTCGGGACTTTGAAGTTTGCTGAGCTGTTTTTCTACTGTGCTCAGAAACATAAGCCTGCTTTACTTTGAAGGGAGTTCATAACTTCTGAAAACTATTCACATCACCTAACTCCCTTCCTTACCCCCTTCAAATGCAATTTAGTTGCTTTCTCTCAATTCTCTTTTCTCTTTAGGAAAAAGCTTCATAAATAAGAGAGTTCAGAAGAAAATGCAAATATTGATCATCTAGCGTTAGAATGCCCATAAATTAGGCAGTGCAAATTTTGAATGCGTGATGGCTTTTCTCTCCACAGTTCTTAAATTAATTTATTTCGAGTAATGAATTGAAATAATTCTTTTCCGCGGGGTGACCGTTGCGAAGAAAATGTCCAGGAAAATAAATTCTTCCAGCAATATATCGAAAGGGCGACGGTAATCTTCAACATTCTCATAACGTTTTCATATCCACCCTAAACTACCGCTTCGTAATTTTATAAAGAAGCCTTTTTGGGCAAATATGCAATATTTGTGAGGAAATGTTATTCTTACTCGCACAAATATGCAATATTTGTGAGGAAATATTGTTATTTACCCGCAAATAATAATCTCTGAAATATGATTTTCTCTGAAATAAAAAAAAATCGACAAATAGAAATTCTTTTAGCTGTATATGGAGTTATTGTAGGTATTCTTCAATAATTTGTTTATACGAATATTAAATTAAAGTTTCTGAATTTTACAGAGAAGTTTATTGAAACGATCATAAAAATTTATGTTACATAATCATGATGAGGAATCAATTATTTACACGCAGCGATTTTCGCCTAGTTGCTTTATCAGTATGATCAATATATATTATCAATATGGTCAGATTCCGCAGCCTAACTGTTTCTAAATGAATATTCAAAAAAATAAATTATTGTTGTAATGTATATTATTTACGGGAGTTTTAACATAATTTTATATTTAAAATAAATTTTCATTTTGTAATTTTGTAAAGAAACCTGTTAGTCAATAAGGATACGAATAATAATAATAAGAAAAACAATCACTTCGCAGTGATATTACTTTTGTATAAAAGTTTTTAAGTCCTTTTTGCACTATAATTAAAACTGTTAATGAAAAGCTTCTTTAAATGAAAAAAATAATGGCTATTTTTAGCATTATTTCAGACACTTGATTAACTAAGTTTAGAGTATGATGCCGATGAATATCTGATAATACAGCAAACTAGAAAAAATGAAATAAATATTAAAATATTTATTTATTTGCTTATTCTTTTCGTTAAATTAGTCAAAAATTTTGAAAACGTAATCAACAAATTAGAAAAGCATTTGGAGCTGCAAATGAAAATCATAAATATATGAATAGAATGTTCCATATGCTTATTTAAGATCTGTCTACTTCAGATTATTTGATAAACATTTGCAGAACAATATCATTTTTTAATAATTCTTTAATAATTTATATTTTATTTTTCAGCAAATGTTCAGTATTAAAATAAGTTTTGGAAAGCAAAAAAAATTATTTTTAATATTTAATAAGAATTAATTAACACCATACATTTATTAAACTAGTAAACTTTATTAGAATTGTCCACTTTGAAAACAGAGAGCACAAAATAATTTAATTAATCTATCCATGAAGTTTAGAATATTGATTCAAACGTTGAAGCAAATAATTATGATACTTCTATGAATAATTTGACATGGTAAGATAAATTTCGAAAATTTTTATTAAAAGCATGAAACTGAATGAAAAATATTTAAAAATAGTTTTCATTTTTTTATATCTGTAGTCGACTTATGTAGTTTTCATTTAAATGATTTTTTTTATTTATATATCACAGGGAATCTTTCGATATTGTGCTAGGTTTAACTAATTGAAAAATAATTTAAATAAAAAAAAATTTCTACTATTCTCTATAACTTAAAAAATATTATATTTTCTTATCTTTAATCACCTTGTTTATTTGCATTAAATTTATAAAAAGAAATTGATGAGAAAAAATTTGTATTGCTTTTGATTGATACCTCCATAGTAATATGATGTAAATAAGTAAACATCAATGCTCCTAACAAAAAATAAGAATTCACCAAATAAAGCAAAATAACGGCATGATTATTTTTTTTAAAGTTAGATATTTTAAATTCTCTACCTATACTTTTTTAGATAATATTTCTAAGTATTATTTCTTGTCTTAAACCAATTAGAAAATCCCTATATCTCTTTCAGTCTTTGTTTAAAATAAATGAATTTAAATAGCTTATTAGAGAATTGTAGACATCATAATTTAATTTCTTAAATTAAGAATTAATGTTTATTATTTGAAAATTTATGTTTTGATTGAATAATTTTATTGAATTTAACCATAGAAACTTATGAATTTAAATTACTATGATTGTGAGCAAGATTTCTGTCATGATTTTTTCAACTGATACAGAAGGTAATAAATGTTTAATAGGTTTTTACCTAGTCATTCGAAAATTTACGAAATGGTTTCAATAATATTTCAAAATCATATGCAAAACTGTAAGAATTATGATAAAGTATTTGATTTAATACAAGTGTTTAAAATTGTGTTGAGATTAATTTTTATATCATGAGCATCACATTTCAAACTATTATCCTGTCTCAATAGTTAGCCAAAAAATTCTTAATCAATTTTTGATTTTGCTGACTCTTGTATTGATTTCTTCTAATTGTACATGTCTATCGCCTTTCGAGACTCTGCCAAAGAATGATGTGGAAAACTTCTCTCTTCCACCTCTACATTTACTATGTATAATACTAATAATCCATCTTCTATAAGCCTAAATAATACAGATTTCATTGAAAATCAATATCGAATGACTCCATTTCATTTATTTTTACATAACGTTATTTTATAATTTCTAACTAACATGGTATCTTCTCTTCCTGGGCAGACAGATAAAGCCTGAACCTAGTCTTCCGTTTTACTTGCATGCGCATGCTTTCTTTTTGAAAAAAAAGATTACTTTCTGAAAACGACTTCTTTTTTGCAAAAATGAATAAAAATCCCTTTCTTTTCTCTTACATTCGAAGCAGAGACATGCGAGATTAAATGAAAGGGATGTTCTTATTTATGGAAGTAGGATTTATTTTTATTTTTGACGGAATTTTTCAAAGGATCCATCGATGCAGATCACGGTTCCGGATCGGCTACCTCGAAAATTGTATTGCGACTTATCTCTATGTTAATTTGGCATGGTAGATAACTTTCACTGCCAGAGTCTCGTTAGAAAATAGAAAGATATCGTTAAATTGTTTTCGAGTCTTCCTGCCATTCACTCTGGTCTTGAAATATGATTATTCAGTTCTCATTGTTCAGTCAGATATGAAATCATTTTGTTTGCATTTGCGGTTGAAGAAAGTGGTTGTTCCCAAAACACTATCTGATTAAAACGACATGATGTTTTTGACAAATAGTTTTGTATTTAAACCTTTCCACTATGGCACAATACATGATCTGATTATAAAACATATTTGTAAGAAGAAAGGATAAAAAGATAATATTTTTCAGCTAAATTGACAGTAAGTTTCTGAATATGCAATATGTTTATATATGAAGCTTTAAGTGCTGTTGCACTTATTATTTTTTCAGTCAATTAAAAAAAAGTAACCATTACGAGCTCGTAACTTAAAATAACGCAAAAACGGACGATTGAGAAAACTGACGAAGGGCAAAAGAATGCAATTTAAAAAAATTTCAGAAATGCTTTTAAAAATGTATAAATGCTACGAAAATTCTATCTACTTTTAATCAATAGTGTTAGAGTACTCTTTTATACTATAAAACTCTACATACGTAAAATTTACGACAAAACAGGAAATTTAATTAAAGAAACTTATTCTTGAAAGAATGAGAATATATATAGCAGAATATTTTTATTTCCGCCATAAAAAATAATGCGCATTTACGAAAAATGTACCATAATGGGGAAACAAATTATTTAAAAAACGTATTTTTCTATCTCAAAAGTTTGAATATCTTTTCTTCAATATTTGCGCGCTGAAACAGCTCATGAATGGGGGGAATTGAATTTGTATACATCTGAAAATTATTCCCTCTTACACAATACATGAAATCATAACGCCATGCAATATTTTGTGGGAAAACGTTATAAAATTTTTATAGAGTTTAAGAAATGACTATTTATGAAATATTTGTCTACTTAACGATTATGCCCATGAAACAGCTATTCCCTTCTACTTTCATTTTGCTTAGCGGGCATTTATTGGGTCCCATTTGGTGGTATAATAAATGTCCTATGGGGGGCATAGAATTCCTCCCCTAGATCCGAGTCATCTAGGACATGATGGCCTCATGGCCAAATGGATTGCAAATCCTGCCGTAGCGAAGCGTTTTTGAACGATAAAGTATTTCTTGAAAGCGTTCTTTTTCTTAGTTCTCCAAATATCTAAAACAGCAATCGCGTTTCAGAAGGACCAAAACGGCTTTTCAGCGTAAAGCAAAACTGTATATTAGAAAATTTATACCCCCACTGTAATGCCCAATATTTTTGGGAGGAATTTTGATTTTAAGCTCCGTTAGGTCATTCAAAACAGGCAGCATTGAAGCTACGAATATTCAGCTTAGACAGTTGATGGAGTTATAAATTATGCGTACCTGAGGAGATCTGCTTTACAATGCGCGTATAACCAGAAGAATGGAAGCTGCTGTTACCGCAACAAGATCAACTCTGAATAATTTATGAGATTTGATTGTGATCAAAGAACGACCAAAAACGTATTTCCGAAAATACGGCTTTGTGTGAGTTTTATTAAACTTCAAAGGGTTGCTAAGGAGTGAGGTATTCTTCAAAATGAGTTTTGCTCAGATGCAAATATGTTTTGAAAACAAGTTGATAAGCTAGAAGCACATGCATATTATAAGTAGCGAATTTATCTTGTGGTTGAAACTTCTCCAGCAATTTCATCCGAACTACGGCTAGAGCTTTAGGGAGATATTCTGGTAAATAACTATTTTATGCGCTTTTTATAACAAAATAATTTGTCTCAAAGCATGATTTTTTTAGAAATAAAAAAAACATTGAAGAGCATATACTATTTAATACTGTGACAGATTTAATAAATCTTTTTCTATTTTTTTACATGTCTGTATTTGGGCTATAACATCGTCCAACCAGATAGGGGCAGTCAAAAGTACAAGGATGTGATGCAGTTTAACATCTTGAAACGTCAGAAATGATCTTATTTAAAACATAACATGAATAAAAATAAAATTCATAGTCATCTATAAGAGAATTTTGCTAATATTTGTCTAAAAAAAGGGGATTGAAAAGAAGGATTTTCAGAACTGTTTGTCTACCGTATTTACAGACTGAAATTCGGCAAACAGTTTTTATTAGCAAATTATAGATTTTAAGCCAAACAACAACGATCTTAATTACATTTATGAACTGTAATTTTTACTTCGTGAGTTCCTAAGAGTGGTAATAAGGAGGAAAGAACAATAAGAAGAATAAATTCAATCGCTATGTAAATATAACTTCACTTATTCATAGTAATAAAGTTTTTAAAGTGATTTAACTTTGTCGTATGATATCTGGTCAATTAACAAATTATAAATATTTTTTTACACTTTATATGATTTTTCACCGAAAAAACGAAATAAATATAAGAAATTCTTAAAAATTGATCCAAATCAGTTTTATATCTAAAACAAAAGAGAATCTTTTCTCTTTGCTGAATGTAATTAAAGTGCCCCTATTCAGAGGCATAGGGGCTCTGTTATCTACATCCCCAACAACCTCTTAGTAATTAAGGGAATATAATTAAAAGTATTGTCTTATCCTGTTTATGTAAATAATATAGTCTAAACAAGAAAAAGAATTTAAAAAATGGGAAAATTATCTTCCCAATAATTCACCAATTTTTTTTATTTCAATCTGGCCGTGAATTTCTTATAAAAGGTCATCTAGATCTTATTCCGTTTCGGTTAAGACTTTATCCGTGATTATTCTTGAAAGAAACAATAAAGGATGCAATAATTGAATAATCAGTACATTTATTTTCAAGTCGTATACTCCTTATGTACAGAAGAAAGGTAGTAGAAGTAACTGATATCCACCACATCTGCGGAACTACGCTACGCTTTTGCGTGACAAGTAAATGGAGGTTAACTAACCTCGAAACGACTCGCTTGTTTTCTTGTGATATATTTTCTTCAGGGAACGCAAGTTAAGCCACGCGGAACGAAATGGGGAGACATTAAGTCGCATTCATTAGAGACATTTACTCACAAAGGAAACGAAGTAACAACACACAAGCATGGAATGAAACACTTGGAAGTGTAGAAACGACCTTCATTTTCGAACCTTAGATAATCTAGTGCAGGCAAAAATCAAGATGCCTGATTTTAGTACTACGTTCATAATTTCTCTGATAACTTTCTACTTTAACGAAAATATTTTATTTTTTATAAGAAATATATAAAATAAAATTAAAAAATTCTAATGGTAAAAAAATTGACAATCTGAATATTACTGGGAAATTAAAAGGTTTTTACAAGGCTATTTGAATATTTTACTCTCTCAACCCCATTTAGTCTTCAAAAATAATCAACGTTTCCATCTATGCATAAAAAAGTTTTTTTGTGACTCCAGATATAAATATCACCCGAGAAACAAAATAAGAAAACAAAGCATGTATTATCTCTACTATTGATAAAAAAAGAATGCATATACTTTTGGCTGTTTACAGAGAAGATCATTTGGCCTAACGATTCCTTATTTAGTACAAAAATATTTGAATGATGGAAATAGAGCTCTTTTTTAGAAATTTTAATAAATTAAAAACTAATCAATGTTTTTGTATTTTTCTGTACCTGTATTTAATTTGGAATATTTCTTCACCAAAAATAATACTTACACAACTTAATAATTTAAAAAAAACTTATTGATCCAATTTATATGTCAGGAAATTTTTCTTGCTTTTAACTTACTTTTTTGCATAACTTTTCTTGCAACGAAACTCAAAGTGTTTCCATTGTTTTATTAAATGTTCATTTGAGAGATTATCTTCCATCGTTGAATAATAAGAGTGAAATATTTAGTTCACCATCTGCAAGCTTACATGAAATATAAACAAGTGAAGTTACAGTATCGCGAATGGCTGTGTGCAGTTAGAAGATAGATTACAAGTGTTACTCATCAATTATTGATGATTTCATGGAAATTGAACCCATTCAAGAGCTTCATGAAAACAGTAAACAGAAGTAAAGCCATTAAAATAGCATGGCTTTAACATTTATTGCTATTTGATATTAACATAACCAAAAACACTTTGTTAAGGAAATCACGAACATCAAATTGTACGTAAGAGATTTAATAGAAATCAAACACAGCTAAAATCCAAGCGTACCATCTGGCCACCAAAATGGCTAGTGGTAAATAAAAGGACAATATTTGATAGTAAAACATTATAAAATTTGCATATCCCGATGACTTCCATAGTTATTATATCAGAATTGTTTATGTATGAGAGTTAATTTTATTTATTTTTATACCGCCATTCCCCTTTTATCTTGTATTATTTCGTATGTATATTTTGTGTATATCATTATTATTTCTGTTTCATAATTGAAATTCAGTCTATCTAAAATACTTTTATCTGAAATAATTATGTTAGCCAAATGCGTTTATGCATGCCTTTATTTATAAATAATGCTTAATTTCAATTAGCTAGTCAACTTCTAGTAAGAAAACTTACAAGACGGATGTTTTTTTTCAAGCACATATAAGATCAACCTCAGTTTATCACCTTAAATTCGCGTTTATGAGTAATCCCCATAATCAACATTTACTACAGTTGAATTTTTTTTATTAACAGCGATTATTATTACTCTTTTAATATTGCAAATAAAACTTCCGAATTTCGATGCATTTCTTGTATTAAGCTAGAGGAGAAACTGTGAACTTCTGAAGCCGCTAAACGAGTTGGTCTCACGAATGAAATCGATACAAAATCTATTTGATTTCTTGCTCTTTGAAGTATATATTTAGTTCAATACCTTTCGAGCCTTCCTATAAATTTTGGGTATTCCTCTACAATTCTTGGGATTTTCAAATAATATATAAAGAAATGAGCACCAGTTATTCACTTAACAAGCACATTTATAAGTAATTACCGTAATCAACTAAGCCTTCACTTCCGACGATGTAATTTGCTATCATATGAGCAATATTAATTACGATTGATTACAAAAATATCAATTTTTTACTACAACTTCTAGGAGTGTTAAGCAAGATATTAAGGAATCAGCGTGAACTAATCAATTTAAAAATGTATTTATAATTCACTTCACAATCAAGATCAATTGGAAAAGCAAGTAACCTGATATTTATTTCTGCTGGTATGATTAATTATCATACTAGCGATAATAATTTCGACAGCTGAGAAAAAATATAGTTTCACTACTACAATTTTAGGAGTCCTAAGCAATATATTAAGTAATTAACACAAATTAATAGCTTAAAAACCATGTTAGTAATCACCACAAGCAACACTACTAAATGGGAAGTCTTTTAATTACCAATACTTTTTATTCTTAGGTAATTCCAAAGAAAGTTTTCGAAATTCGATGCACGTTCTGTGACGGTCCGAAGGGAGCAAAAATTGTCAAGTTCTGAAGTCGCTAAACAAGTTAGGTCTCTTCAGCAAAATCGATACAAAATCTTTTCGGTTTCTAGTACTTGATGTACACGTTTAGTCCAATACCTATTTAACCTCGGTTCATTAAAGGTCCTTAAGTAGGAAGTAAACTAAGAAAATAACGACCTTAAGCATAAAAGAAGAAAAAGAGAAATCAGAAGAAGAGGAAGAAAGAGTAAAAAAATTCGGAAGTAGAAAGTTCGGACTAGCATAGATATCAGGGCAGCAAAGAACCACTTTAATACAATGTAATTTACGTTTGCTAGTTCTTTTGGAGCAAACGATCAGTGTGGGGAGTGGGTATAGCAATGGGACATTCGATTTCGAGTTCCAACGTTCCTGATGACTGTCGTTTAAGATTTTTTCCCGGCCTGTTTTTATTATTTTATTTTTTGTCGCTTATCTGAGGTTTCTGTCGTTGGTGCTCACGATTTATGACAGCTTTGAGTTAATACTTTCAAAAGCGGGCAGTTCTTTTTCAAGAGGGAGGACTGTTATACTTTTGTTCGAATTTAATTCTTTCTCTTAAGAGCATCAATGAAATCATTCATTTTTTCTCCTCCATTGCGCCTTTAAAACCACAGAGAAAGCCTTTTTCTTAAAAATGAGACATGCAGTGATAAAAAATTGTCTTCATTTCCAGAAAGTGGGATTTTGATCTTGAAACGTCTAATGAAATGGAATTGAGATTTCGTATGCGGCTGAATTTGACATTTTTTTATTTCTTATATGGAATTTAGTAATGAAACTGTTCGAGTTGGATAGATTTTTACGATGCTCTCAGAAACTAGTGTTGAACAAAAAAAAATAACATTTACAAACAATACTAAATGACTTTTACTTAATTGAAATGATTGCAACTGCGTTACAGAAAGATTAATTTTTTTATTTATATAAAACTAATCTGGATCCATATAACCAATTAAAGTTATCTAAGTTTGTTCCTGGCGCGTGAATCTTTAGTTGCACTAATTTTTTTATGTATTCGTTATTGAATATAAATTTTTTGAAGCAGTTGTTATTTGCATATGTGTTTCGTTTGCCTATTTCACTTTTTGCATATATTACATACGAATTGTAAAATCATTAAATAAATGAGATAATTTAATATTTGTATCGAATTTAAAATCGAATGACTTTATTATTTAATCTTTTGTCACTTATCTCAAGTTTTTATTTCTGGTACTCAAGACTTACGATAGCTTTAAGTTAATACTTTCAGAAAGAAGAGTCTTTTTTTCACTAATGGGAGGTTATTTCTGTGGTTGGTTTTTAAAATCCCAACGAAAGTCTTTTTTTCTTGGAAATAAATACAAGCAGCCATAAAATGTCTTCATTTTCAGAAAATGGGATTTCGATCTGGAAAGATTTAATGAAGTGAAATTGAGATTTCCTATGGGGTTAAATTATACATTTTTCATAATTTATTTCTTAATACAAATAAAAAAAATATTGGTGGTGAGTGAGCTTGAGTTAGGTAAAGAAGATTTTTTTAAGAAAAGAAACCAAGTGTTACAAAAATCAATATCGAAAAGTGAGATGATTTATTCGTAAAAACAGTGATTATAATGGTTTAATGAAAAATCTTTAAAACCTTATTCTATAGATTTGTGTTACGATCATCAAATCAGTTTCAATCACGAGTAAATGACGAAAACCTTAAATATTCGCTCGATTGTTTTTAGACAGTATAAAATAGTTCAATGTTAAATTATAAAATTATTGGAAAGCTTATATAGTTAACGTGGTTTATTTAGAAAGGCTCCTTCTAAAGAATAAACTACAATATATTATGTTAGAAAAAAATTCAAAGAAATAAAGAAATTAAGGGGGTTGACGAAATCAAATCAAATATGCAGTATTAATTTAATTTTCGAATTCATCGCATATTTTCAAGATATTATTCTCATCACAAAAAATGTCACCCCTCAGAACATAAAACATCCCGTAAACTTCCCACATCCTGCTTTGAATACATATACTGAATGATTGTCATCGTGACAACACAGAGGCAGAAACTGTGGTTGAATCCTACTAGCCATCACCAGGAGCCAACAACTATGATACCATCTCTTTCGGAAGAAATATGTCCCATTATGGAAGAGAAAGTAACTCGACCCCCCTCCCCAAGCATTCATATACGTACCAGAAGAATAAAATCCAATCACCATAGTTAATGCCTCACATCACCATATCTTCCATATCTATCTGTTATATTTGTATTGTAACTTTAACGTTATATGTATAAGATTGATAAATAACAAATCATCATTGTTCAATTTTGCAGCCAATCCTGACAGATGCAGTTCGAAATTATTTTTCAATGTACACATTCTAGTTAGTTTTTAACTATTGAACATGAATAAAAAAACTTTCAAACATTTTAGAAATTAAATAATTTTTGTAAGAAAAATTTATGCATTAAAATTACTTAAATGCATTAAATATTCAAATGTCGATTAAGATATTTGAAATTTAAAAAATGTTTTACAAGAAACATTTTAAATAATCAGCTGTTTTTTAAAAGTATTACGAAATGTTTTCATTTCTTTTTCGATAAATTAATCCTTTAGTGCAGTTAAATATTTAATGACTTTTTTCAAATAAATTTTAAACATTTATTTTTTGTTCTTTAATCTTCTTTTTCGGTTCCTGTTTATTTCTAGTTTTAAATCTTTCTTTTTGGAACATCATTGTTAGAATTTTATTCTTTATTTTTTTCGATTTTTAGAGCATGCGTTGACTACGGTCAGTCATTATTTCAAATAACATCAAATGAATGACTCAGTAGGTTTTTCAAAGTTCATATTCATAAATCCCCAATCGCAAATAAATTACGTTTCATTAAGACGAAAATCTACAAGCACTCACGTACACGCGTATATATTAGCTACATAACTCACAATACTCAGAGTCGTTGACCTGTATTTAACCTTCAGAAACCAGTAAAAGAGACCGTTTAAGAATATAATAGATGGCACACATTTCTTACTCCGCTACACTTGATAGATTTTATTTGTTACTAACGTTTGTTTAAAAGAAACAAGATTGTAAGAAAAGATCTGCAAATAAGTTTAAAAAACATAGGTAAGCTTGTGAGCACATTAGATTGATGTGTTGATCCTATGTTAATTATATACACTACTGAACATACATATTGTACAATAATCCCTGATATTATACAATATTAAATATATTCACAATATTAAAAAAACATGATGAAATGTAGGATAAGTTTCATTAATACATTTTGCTATAAATAAAAAAAGGAAATCTTTGATTGTAAATGTTTATTTTGTACTACAAATTTTTCAAAGTTTTAATATTGAGAATTATTAAAGATTCTTCAACTGTATAAATTGAACCACATGTTGTAATTTTTGCTATCGTTTAACTTGAGTGTATTTTAACATTTGTTTTACAGCCTCGATTGTTTGTACAGATCATACTTCTCCATAATTCTACAACATTTCTTAACCACCCAAATCATTCCGGTCAATTTAATTTTAAGAAATCTAAAAGCATGTTTAACCATTTTTTAAAATAATACTTTCAAAATCAAACTAAGGTAATTGTTTAGTTATAAATTTTTTTTAAAAACGAAAATGAGAAAAATCATTCTCAAATGGTCTATTTATCTATTACATGAGTATAGTATTTTAATAATGCATTTTTGCGATAGATAAGATTTTCAAAATAAAAAAACAAGCACTTTTATTTAAGATATTTTTGAATAATAACAACAACAATAAAAGCTCGATAACCATAACTAATGATGAAATCTCAACGATATGTTTACTATACACATTTATCAGCGGCATACAGTTTTAAGAAAAACATCATAATAAAAGCTAATACATTATTAAGTAAATAACAATATAAATAAACATAATTAGAAATAATTGTTTACCTCTCTGATTTGCTTTATCACCCCCTTAATAAGCCTATTAATCTATTTTATGAAAGTAATATTTAAATGATGCATTTCTCCTTTTGAGAAAAGTTGACAAAATCAAATTTTCTCTACTGAATA
Organism: Argiope argentata; assembly: GCA_026289955.1. Taxonomy (NCBI): domain Eukaryota; kingdom Metazoa; phylum Arthropoda; class Arachnida; order Araneae; family Araneidae; genus Argiope; species Argiope argentata. Next base: position 565,914 of record JAOUZG010008940.1, on the reverse strand, counting down.
AATCTTTATCATATTCCACAAATAAATAATATCGTCGTAAGTATTTGCACCAAAATAAATAAGCAACTTAAGAGGTGATAAAATAAATTAGACTATAGACAATAAATTCTATTGAATAACAGAAATGTTTTCGTTTTAAATGTCCTCATGAGAAATTATAAATGTGTGGAAATGGAGACTAATTATATCAAGTAATTTACATTACATATCGGAACCGTCATTATTAAATTTGCTCAAGAGCCCTTTGTTCAAACACGGGTGCGTTCTGTTAACTGTCAGGTTAAAAGAATTATTTCTCATCATTAGGTTTTGCATCAGATGTATTTAATTCTCTAATTCTTTGAAGAGAATAATAAAGATTTGTCGTGAGGCTAAAATAAAATTCGCCAGTATTTATTTAGGCAAATGAGACTTTATCAACTACTTTTACACTCCGATATAATTACTGTTCTAAAAATAATGGAAAATAAAATTATTTGTGAGCCTTGTTTATCATGAAAGAATAGGTTTATAAAAGTCACATTAGGAGTACTCTTACTTGAATTGATAGATTCACTCTCAATTTCGTGTCTTTTTGGGGCATATCTCATATTTTTATTTTCTATTATACGGAGTATTATTATTTAAAAAAAAATGTTCCTCGAGATTTTGGGGAATCTCTATGTATGAGACTTCTCAAGTACGAAATACCTATTTTTTCATCATGCCTGTCTGACCACTATAACACTAAAACTTGTTTTGTCGTAAACTTGTTCGTATATGAATTTACGACCAAATTTTAAATTTCTATCAAATTTTGAACAAAATCCATTCACAGGAAATCTATCAATTTGGCTGTTCGAGTTCAAAGAAACTTAGCTACAAAAGGCGAAAATAGCTACAAAAACGCGAAGAACTAGATAAATAAAATATGGTACATAGGTTTAGCATCTGAGATATGGATACTTGTCCAATTTTGAATCAAACTAGTCAAATTTTTGATCATTTGTTCGTTAATGCTTTAGTCTTCATGCAAACGCAATGACTCAAATCGATGAAATTCAGTGTGTTGTCTTGTGACTATTTCATGTTAAAGTTTGGTGTCAATCGGTCTGCAAAAACGACATCCATAATAGATATTGTCACGATAGGTTCAACACAACTGCTAGACTCACATCAAAGATCCATATTTCATAATTATCATTCATCAATGCCATGCCATGTATTCGCAAGTTTACCTAAGTCCCCAATTTTTTGCAGGGGGAAAAGATATACATTTTTTTTTTTGGAGGACATGCGAGAAAGTTTTGAGAGAATCTTTCCCTTTGGTTGAATTATTATATGATGACAAAGACTTCTACGATTTACTAAATTTTATATATATATATATATGCAGCATCTTTATTTTCTATTAATCACGGAACTTGCTTCTAAGATTAATTTCTTACCGTTGAGTCTCAGATTAGAAATATTCCATTTCGTAATTTTTTGAGGAGAATAATAAAAATATATCATGGGTATTTAAGAAGATTCTGAAATATTGATTCATGTGAATAAAAATTTATTAATCTACTTTTACACTCTGATATAATATTTGTACTAAAAAGGATGGAAAGGAGAAAAAAAATGAGAAAATGATGAGAATTCTGATTTGAACGGTATTCCAAGTCTAGATGAGAGTTATTTTGGAGACAGGGAATATATTTTTGAACTGTGGTCTGACGATAGACTTCCACACTGTATCAATGATGACTTTTACATTCTGAGATTATATTAATCCTGAAGGCTAATTTTTAAGATTAATTTCTCAGGGTTAGGTTTTACATATGAAATATTAATTTGCTAATTTTAATGAGAATAATAAATATATGTTGGTAAATTGAACAAAAATTAGTTACAATTAATTATTTAAATGGGGAATTATTGACTGATTTTGTACTGAAATGTAAAAGTTAGTTCAAAAAGGGCGGAAAACACAAATTTCTGTAAAAATATTTATTATGAGCCCACTCTCTAAACTTCCCCACCACATCAAATTAAGATGTTCTGACATTGCTACTTCATTATCCTATTAACTATATGGCTTACTTTTAAAGTTTGCTTTTCTGAGCATAAATAAATGGAAAGTAATGATGAATACATAATTAGAGAAATAGGCCTTATTTTTGTAATTGAATTTGACATAATAAACCGTTTTTTAAAATTTAGATACTGTAAAAATTTCATAATTGGTTAGAAAAAGAAAAAAATGTCCTTAAAAATATGAAAACAATATTAATTTTTTGAATCAAAGAGCAAGATTACTAATCAATTTAATTAAGAAAAAAATTTAAGGAAATTATTTCATATTTGTTGAAATAAAACAAAGAAAAACAAAAAAGAAGAGATGAAACATTCATAAATAAAGAAAAGAAACAAAAACTTTCTTTATAAAAAAATTGAAAAAAAGTGATGAAAAGGTTTTGAGTTGAGAGTATTTCGCAACTTACTATTGTTCTATTTAATAAATACGACTAATTGGTCTTCTGGCGACAGTCATGTGTCAACTTTCATTTTAAATGCATAATAATGCTTTGGAAGAAATGATTAATTTGTTTCTAACTGAACTTTAATAAATTATACTGCTTTTGAGATGGAAGTTAATTTTTTAAATTTTTGAAACAATATTTCATTTAAGAAATGCTGCCGGTGTGTCCTCTGGTGACAAAAGTTCATCAACTTTTATTTCAAACTTTTTAAGCTTTCTTGTCACGTTCTTTGTCCTCAAAAGAATTATTGTTTATTTTCTTTAAGGACGTGTGCTGATCATGATTAACTAACTTGTGGATAAAAATAACAGAAATGAATTGGATTGGATTAAACTTAAAGAAGCGTTAAGTTACATTTATAAGAAATGAAGTTCTCTAAATTACTACTTTAGAAGACAACTTTATTTTGCTTTGGGAAAGAAAAAAAAATGCAATTAACAAGATTTTTAAACTTTAAATTTCTGTAGAAATTATTCTGTAATATTTAGCTATTAGTAAACTTAAATTTTTTTTAGTTAAATTAAAATTTTGGTACATCACAGTTTCCATTTACTTTTTACAATTGTCTTAATTATAGCATTAATTTTGAAAAATGTTCTGTCTTCTAATTCTTGTTAATGATTGAAAACAAAATAAAGATTAAAACTAACGTTGTCGGATTATCTTTAAAATATTGAAACGTAATATGAATTCAGGTTTAAAAAAATTAGTTATTTTGAGGCTTTTTGGAGTTTATTTACATATATTTCTGCCGTTTTTATAACATTTAATTGAGATAGATAATATTTTTAGCTATTTTTATTTTTAACTATTTAAATACCAGGCGAAATAGCTTTAAATTATTTAAAACTTTTAATATTAATAAAGAACGATAATAGAACTCATGTTAATAATCATATAAAATCACAATTAGGCTGCATTTAATAGAACGCAGTATTATTTATTTATATATTTATATCAAATGACATAGAAATTAACTAACTAAATAAATCAAAATTCTCATTTTCGACTTCAAAGTAACATGTTTTAGTGAATTTCTCTTTTAAAACTTAGTAATTTTTTTTTCTTCCGATGAAAATTACGTGACAAGTTTTACTACAAACGTGAAGTTTGCATTACTGCCAATAGGTCAAGGCCCAACAACCCATGCACTCATTCTTGGTAAAGTTTCAAGTCTTCTGCTCTAGTCACGGTTGGCATTTCAGTCGTATTCGCACAGATCATGAAGAAATGAGGAAGATGATGAATTTAGTCGTGATTGGAGAAAGAAAAAAGAACTTAGTAGAAGCAAAACAAATTACAGTTCATTCACAAAATAAATTTAAAGTCATTAATTAATTATTGAGAATTATTTGTAATAGAGAAAAGAAAAACAAAAGCAAATTCAGCTAAATTTTTATAAAAAGATTTTAATTTAAAAGTTTCATGTAGCGTATTTTAGTTGAGAATGATAGATCAAATTATTGACTGGCATTGAAGCTAAATTATAACTATTTGGCGCCAGTCTTCGCTATGATAAGTCATAATCAGATGATGATACTTCAACTGACTTCTCCTTGAATCATTTCTGTTCATCGGGTTTGATGCTATTAATTTTCCTATACATCCAGTTCACATTCAACAAGCGTATCAAAATCTTGACCCTTAACGAGTATTTATATAGTCTAGAAAAGACAATGAAGCTTAAAAGTTTCGTGTTATTACTACGAAAACATACTATGACGAATTCAGACTTCGTCATACGTGTATGATTATACATCAAAAAGTATTATGTACAAATGTTATCTTACATAGAAATTTATTAAAAATGACCAATTTTAATAAGGTTAAGAGGTTTTAATCAACCTCGGTTTTTTTTACTTTCGTAAATGAATTAGATAATTCCGGTCACATACAGATGTGATAATATTCACTTCGGATCGGTTTTGAAATCATTGTAGAAAAGATATCCTTCGAAGTAGGAAAGATAGCGAAAGTTTAGGTATACTAAAAGTTAAGAAAAAGTAAATAGTAAATTTATTGTTGTTTTATACATTTTTATACTGTGTTTTTGAACGAAACCTACATTTCTATTAAAAAAACCCGTAGAAACGCTGATTATTTATATCTAGTCCGTTATATCATTTGCGTTTAATACTATTTGCATATAAAAAATATCTTATGAAATATGAACATGTCAGCCGGGTAGAAAATCTTCCATCAGTCCGCCAAAGCCTTCTATTTTAAATGAAATGTTAAATAAACTTATTGCCATTTATAATTTGTAACTATTGAATAGTAAACTACGCAATTAAAGAAAATGTATCAAAATAAGATATAACGTAAGTTTACTATTGTTAAAGATCAATACTTTCCGGAAGAAGGCTGTCTGTCTTATCACATATAAAGTAACTGTAAAGTCATATAACAAAATGGAATCAAAAACTCTCTAGATAGATTGAAATACAAAATATGAGGGTTTTATATTATACAAAGAAAAAAAAGAAAAAAAATGGAATTTTAGAAATAATTTCTAAATATTCTTGAAAGATAATATTAGTCTGGTTGTACCCGACTGTGTAGTATAACTTTGATTATTCGTGAGACAGAAAAGTGACGCGATTGTGAAGTCTCGAGTTGCAGATTTATCAACTTTTAAACCCGATTCAGACAGACCGGGTTTCAAACTACACACGAATTCCGACAAGCCAAAACACCTTCCCGGAGAGGAGACAGCAACCCAGGCATCGTCCTCATCATCCAACTGCAACTAAAAATTACGAGTCCCATTCCGAAATACCTTCTAACCTGCTTCAAAACGAGGTGTTAATCTAACTAAACTAAATTCATCTGACTTAAAATTGATTTTTAAACATTACACATCCACGACAACTGCTATTCTTTAGCATTGGCGTACACTTTCGAAGGTAATTAAATTTCAAATAATTTTTAGCAACTCTTCTTCAGATTCAAGATTTATATTGCATTTAGGATTTTTTTTATTAGAAATTATCGATGGAGCTTTATATGTTAGATTTCGTGAATGAATGCTATCTTAATAATCTTATCCGGCATGCTTCATCAGCTAATTCGCTTTCACGTTTAACGATCTATGCGTTAAATGTCTTTCACGTTTAACGATCTATGCGATCTTTGTGATCCTCGTCTAAATACTTTTTATTATTATCTCATTATCTACTAGTTAAAACTAAGATGTTTTTATCATAAAAGAGAGAGACAAAATATATACATTTAATTAGTAAATTTCCAGCTGTGTAAGTTTCTAGAAAAACGGTTATTTGGACCAAATGTTGGTTAATGTAGTCAATTTACATGATGTCAGCCAAATGGTAAAAGTAGTTGCGCACTCAACTGACATCTAACTTCTGGTTGCCTCATGCTGAGATACGGCGTCACGCCGTTTTTTCAACTTCAAAATGCGCAACAAATTTCACAATCAAATAGGTGTGGCGGGAATCACGTGAAGCTGAATTGACTCCATTATGTGAAAATTCGGAAATATTTTGTAATATAAATATTTTAACACAACTTTGTATATCGGATATACAACAATAAAAAATACGCATTTCTTTAGAGTTCCTATAATTACACTATATGTTCAGTGCTCTGTAAAATATCTTTTAGTACAACTTAATAATGTAATAGTTAAGAAAGAATAGTTACCAAAATCAGTCACGGTTTAAGAAAGAATAGTCTCATAGAAACTCTGGTACAGAAATAAAGTACTTGTTAAGGAAACATTTAATTTGTCTTTATCCAATTCAACTATACCAGAAAAATAAAATTGTACTTGTTAAAGAAAGATTTAATTTGTTTTTATCAAATTCCCGATCGGCTTTATTCCTCTGACAGTTGTGTGTATTAGATTTCTCTCTTGCCAACTAGTCTATATCAGTCAACACAATCAGGGTATTTGGAGTTTTCCCATTTCTGTGAGATTTGTCGAGCAGTCTTTCCTGTCTGAAGCTGAAAATATATAGCGTCTGAATAAATGAAAACCAAGCCATAAAAATAAATCGAAAAAAATTGAAGAATGGAATATACTTGAAATAAAAGTAAAAAACAAAAGCCAAATTTTCTTTTCATGATATATGATTCCAGTTTTGCAAATTCTTTCACTTGCATGGGCGTTATAGTGAAAAATGTTTTATTAATTTACTTTCATGAATATAAATGAAACTTTCAACTGATTGAATTCTGTCTAAATGTTGAATCTTTAAATGCTTCGGCCTGATGAAAGAACCTTGGTTTTGAGGGTAGAGGGTTAGGGGCGAGAGAATAATGAATTGTCTGATACTCATCAATACCAAACGTCTTCCCCCTGGCATGTCATTGAAGCTTGGTGAATGGGGTTTAAGTTCTGAACTAATTACCTTCATCTTACACCAGTTTAAAGTAGTTACTTGGTATGTTCAGAAAATGGCATTTGTGTGATTTCAAAAGACACGCAAGATAAATTAACACACGTTTTAATTTAATGCAGTTGAGTTTAGCTTAGTCATATTAACGTCCTATTTTTTTTGAAGCAATACCAGAACTATTTTGATACAACTGATACTTCTGAACCGCGACTAGGTGACAAATGAATTGGTACTCTCATTTCACGCTTCCACACATCAGCAAAAAGAAAGCTAAGCCTACTACACCAAATTTAGCATGCAGAAAGCTCACTGCGAGATGGATCTACAGTTGGATTCCTTCTCGAGTGTTTGGAACCTAGACCTCAACACTAGACCCCCATAACACTTGACCCATTTGAATTTAAATCAAGCAAAAATCATAGGCTCCTATCGAAACTTATCAAATTAAAATGTATTACTCTAAATTGCATGTAATGATTTTATTTTGGGACAGTAAATAAGTTTTTTTTTAAAAAATGAAATTATTTATAAAATTGTTGCTTTTGTTTAAATGCAGATTGCTTCGAAAACAATGAAGTTCCAAAAATACCGAAGAAAAAAACACCTCTGTATCATTTTGCATCTGAATACAAAACATTTAAAAAATGAATTCCTTCTCTCTTTCTTGTGACTATGCATTTATATTCAAAAAGTATTTTTTATCCTGATTAATAAAAACAAAAATAATTACCCTGATTACTTAGATTATTTAACCACAATTATGTCACGTGAGAGTTCCTTTCAAGTCTATGTTAGCATTCTTGTTTATCATCACAACATCTTCTTTCAACTGAATATCTTATAGCATTTAAAATGAATAAAAATGAAGTGATGAAAAACTACATTTGCGAGGAAAAAAATATTTTTAAAAAAAAGTAATTTGCTTTTCTAAGGGAGGAATACTGAGCGAGTCGCAATGAAAACCTAATGAATGTGCAAAATAAAAAGTTACAACACGGTTCCAAAAAAGTAACACTAAGCCTTTGAAGTAAAAAGTAATTTCTCGAATTCGGTTCATAACTGTTAAAAGACGCCTGGAAATATTTTTGGACTGCAACAAAGTGCCTGAAGCGTTGAAGAAGATGCGTTCTTGGTAAAAGCCGCAGATGACGGGTGTTGAATGGCAATGGATGAGTAGGTTCCTAAATAAATATTCTACTCTTTCTTCCAGCGCTTTTTTATTTTCAGCAGTAAGTCCTTTTTTCCATCTCTTTGGATCTTATAGAATACTCCTGCTGAATTGACTTAACATCCATTGTTTTTTTGATGCCAAAACACTACAATGGAGTTTTTTGTATGTCGCAAGCATCAAAGAAGGAGAAAGGTTAAGAATTTTTAGCTCACGTCAGTTTTTTTCCCTCTCATTATCAGTTCATTAATAATGAAAAAAATGTTCGATATTCTAAAAACGATTAAATTTAACCAAAATGTTTTAAAAGCATATTTTCAATAATGTACTAAACTAAAGAATTTTTCATCTTAATTGTAATATACATTTTAATATTGAGGGGATTTTTTTAAAAAAAATTCAGTTATTTCAAAAATTCAGTCTAAATTTATTTATCATTATTTTATACGTTGATATTGGAGAAGTCTAAATCTTTTGTAACACATTCAGTTTCAGTTCCATTTCCAATTCCGCTATTAAGCTATCTCAAAGCGATGTAGAATAATTGAGACGTGATTCTGAGTGAAAGGGCAAAGAGCACGGTAATCTGTTTGAAAATTTTGCATCCAAAAATCTATTAACCGTATGATCAATTCATAGAATCTAATAGCTTTAAGTATGCTTGTAACTAAAATCCCCTTAGCTTTCTAGTGACTATCGGTCAATAATATCTGAAATATTACTATATTCCAAGCTTCCTTTCAAATCAGTTGCATCGCGATACAAAGACATCTTAGCTTTATCAATAGGCCATTAATATGCAAAAGCTGGCATCGCTCAAACAATGTGGTTTCGGATAAGGTACTTTCACGTGAATGACATATTACGGATAATGCAGCAATGAATCACTTTTATGAAACCTACCTTAAGCCTCACGTCTTTCACATGTGCAAATCATAACTTCCAGTCTGAATCAATTTCCTTGTATTAATATGCAATGTATCTTGTTATATATTGGGAATTTCGGCATGATTTTCTCACGATATAGTAGCGTATCCAAACGCTTGGATTATTCATTCCGTTGGATTTGTTGTCGAACGATTAAATGCAGGCAAAATTAGTTAATTCCTGATAATAAATTTATTCTGTTTGATACTCAACCATCCTGACGGCAGTTTTCATTGTATTTAATATTAAGTAAAGCTGCATAATCAAAATAAAAACATATTAACCTCTTATTTTCTTTTAAACATTTTAGAGCTTGCATAAATTAAGATTACATAATTAGTTTTCTTTATATAAGTTTAAGTTTAAACGTTTAATAAATTAATTAAAACTAATTTTAATTAAATTACCCTTTCTGATTTAGTGTCATTTTGAAGCAACTCGAGGGGGTTATTTGTAAAGACCCTCGTAATTCTGACCAATGTTCAGAGTACTGAAGCGAAGCAGTGGAAAATGGTTTCTTTGAAGATTTATGTTTGAGTTTCACACCGGTTTCAAATCTGTTTTGCAATTATTAAGAGATACAGAAAAGCGTACATGTCCTTGATAAAATAACAAAAGTAAATAAATAAAAAAATTAAAAAATTGAGCTATTAAATCAGTTATGTCCTCAAAAGTTAATAGAAATCTTATTGCAGAAGTTAACAAACTATTGACTGAATAATTTATCTGAAAACTGTATAACAAAAGGAGAAGTCACAAAATTGACCAAAAGTTAAAATAAAAATACGATAATAATTGTTTAATCAAATCTGCTTGAATCTTCATTAACTATGACTTTTAAATCAAAAAATTAAAATTGATCAATTTCAATAAAAAGAAATATTTGTTTCATAAAACTGAACGGTATTTTATCATTCGGTTTTAGATTTCAAACTTTATATATTTTATTACCAATGTCAGAAATATATTTTGAAGAAAAAACATTTTATAAAAAAAAGATCGTTACCACATTTTTATTCTTAAACGCATGACTTGGAAGAACACTAGTAAACGACACAACTTTCTAAAATTCAGTTTTCTTAGGAGATTAAAAAGATATACGCATCAGTGCTTTTTCCGGAAGATATCTTCTTCACAACCGGTACATGGATTTATTTTCTTTTTTCCGCAGCTGCAAATCCATTTTACTTTCCTAACGTGAATCCGAGTCTATATCAATTTCATTTCTGTTTTGCTTTTTGTCGCGAACAATTTCCCTCAGAAAAAATTCTTTTCTTCATTCTTGAACTATGTTATAATAATCACAAGCAGATTGATAAAACGCAATAAAACAAAATAGTTCTCTACTGCGATCGTAAGAATTTTGCGAAAATAATGGAACTCTTTTTTTATTCGAAGAAAAGAAAGAAAAACATTTGCGGTTGTTCGTAACCTTTGCGAAAGTTGCATTTGCTGAAGAATAAATTGTCCTCAAAATTTGGATAAACCTTCATATTTTAAAAACTACCTACATCCTTTATGAAATTATGTATGTCTTTAAACATGACGATTCAAAAACATAACTAGATAAATGGTTAAAAGTTTGGCAAATGGTTTTAACACAAAAGCTTTAAATTTCAAATTGTGGCTAGGTCTATCTGTACGTGTGAATATGCATATGAACACAATAGCTTGAAAACTTAATGGATGAGAACTATTTGATTTGCTATGTAACATTAGCATTAAAATTATAGCTTATAAATTTATGGACAAATCCTCAAAAATTTCACTAATTGTACAGACTTAGAATGAGTTTAACTTCATTGGCTGGCTCAAAAAAAGTTCTCTAATGCATTAAAATGTTCGCTAATTGACTGCCATTCCGAACAATTACAAAGCCAATTCCGGTTGAGGAATATTCAATTTTTATTTTGCTAGATAAATTAATTTTGTGGATTGTCACATCTAGCGAGTTACTGCTTAAGCAACTTATAGTTAGACGACAATATCGCAATACGTATCTATTAAATATTTTGAATAAAGGAAGAATAAAATTCGTAAAACTGTTAATTGCTTTCTGATCGTTGACATTTAGTTTGTGTTTTAACATCAGAATTGTAAATGTGTATCAAATTTTGGATACCATCCATTAAAGAAAACAATTTTCTATTTTCTTCCTTTTACCACGAAGCCTATCAATTGTGTTCGCGTACGAAGAGTCTAGACGAGAACACTGTATCTGATTCTTTCATAAAATCTGATTTGGGATGATAAATGAATTGTCGCACGTGAGTGTATCTTCAGCTTCATATCCTTCTCAGGAGTACGTGCAGTTTTAACTGGGTAACGAGGCAACAATACACCAATTAGTCTCTCTCCTTTTGGGACCTGTTTCTTAAGTAATTTATTTGGGTAGATTCTCAAGTGAATTCAACTCGAACGTTAAAGAATTTCTTCGTCCGTAATGTTTCAGTAAATTTTGGCTATCATATATGTGCCTCTTATTAAAATTTATTCGTTAATCTACCAGTTTAGAGAGCCAAAGTATTTAAATTAATATCAATAAGATTTTTGTGTGAATAAAACATGCTTTGGGATAAGTAGTCAAAATTTGCACTTGGAATTTAAAAAAATCACCAAAAATTAGACCAAACCCTGTCATGGTAAACATGGTAAATAAAGCCGGATTAGTTGCTTGGAGGGAGATTTGATTCTTTAAATAATCATCTTGTTTTGAAGTTTCTCTAAAGATATTCAATCTGATTTCATTATTTTGATTTCATCTGATAATAAAGAAAATAATAAATGAATTTACTCTTTATGTTTATATCATAGATACAGGATGAAAAAGCGATTGCTCTTTATTACTTAGAAATTAAATACAAACGTCTTCATGTTAAACTATTTGATTGGTATGCAAAATGTAGTTGATTCACTTTTCGTCCTATATCTAATGAAATGCCTACGCTGTCCAACTGAGCGCTTTTTCGTGTTATGTGAGGTCAGTTCATTTGCTTGAGGCAAGACGCAACAGTTTAACAAACAATAGAAGTTTAGGACTTCAAATTATAGGTCGGACTCGAGCGAAGAAAATATTGGATATTAACACAATGCTATATCATTCCAGATACTTTCGTCCACAGTATCACTTAAAAAGATCAAGTAGTCAGTTACCATCAGAATCGGTAAAAAACAAACGATGCTTACTTTATCGTTAAATACGCAATGCGTCAATGATAATAATTAAGTTACAACAACAATAAGAAGATATAATTTAACAATAACTTCTTGTTATCAGCATTTAACTGTGGTTATGCACAGGGTACCAATTTAATTCCCTCTAGTCACGGAAAAAATTTCTGGAGTGTTCGTAGAATATATATGCTCATGAATAAAGAAGAAAAAACACTAATGAAACTGAAAGAATGATAAAAACAAATTAAACTAAACCTTAGCATTTCACAGATTCTACTATTTCTTTACATGCAGTTGATTTATTACATTTTAGATATTGAGCTTCTTTTGTAAAATGCTGACGGTAATAGTTTTTAATATTTTATGCCTATTTTAACAAAATTTACAACTAACCTATTCATAATACTATTTCTGAGTGGCTTAAATATCTAAATAAAAGCTATTTTGCTCACTTTAAGGATTAAGAATAAAAATTAAGGAAAATAAAATGGTTAGACCGTAATACATTAATTAAAGCGTTATTTAAGCCAATATTTAAAGTCGGATTGAATTTAAGGCCCTAATCTATAGAAAAATAATTATTACTTCCAATTAACAGTAATTATCTATCAACTTTATTGTGTAAAATGATTCTTTGAGAAAATGAAAATTCATCGTAATCTATTTAATTATTATCCATTAAAATAATTAATTTAACTAAGTTTATTAATCTTAGTTTGTGAAACTAACTCTTTACTTAGAAGCTATTCTATAAAATCTAAATGCCGGCACTTCCATTTTAGTCATCAACTTAAGGAGGAAGGGGGCCTTGAATTAATAGCCTATTTGCCTCCCATTGCAAGGCGAGGGCATTTAAATTAAGAAACGATTTAGCTTAATTAAGAACTGCAGATATTTTGATTAAATTAAGCTTGGAATTTTCAAGCTACTATTCATAAAACAAATAAATTTAATAAAAGCATTTTTTAAAACACAATTTTATTACATACTAAAATGAAAAAAATAAAGCCTTTAATTTTTAATTCATTATTGCAAACATTATAATAACTTGAAGTATAATATTTCTTTAATTTACTACCAGGAGGCGCATTTGGTTTGAAACATATTTAATTAAATGAATTGATTATATGGTGATTAATGTCTAAAGATATTTTCAATATTTTATTTTTATTAACTTGAAACAAGTCAAATTTGATACAAATGTATAAAATGGTACCCCTACGAAAAGCAATTCTGCTAAAACAATTTAAATTCACACACAAGTCTTTTAAATATCTTACGTAACACATTTCAAAAACACATTCATTAAACTGTCACTCAAATTTAAAAAGTTGTACATCAAAAATCGCAAATTATTGAAATCTACTTATCGGCAGTCCTTCATATCGCCATGTCACCGACGCGTTTTAATTGTAGTCGATATTGCATTTCAGTGCAGCTTCATTGGATTGTTTATCAAAGCAGGCATCTTGGTTCTAACACTTGACATTCATTGGCGATATTAAAGGTTCTGACTAATGGATTTTAGTCAAATATAATATAGTTGAATATCTATTTACAGTAGGAATGACGAAATATAAGTTGTATATTGGTAAGTTAATATGTTGTCATATATTTGAGCATTTAGATGTATGTCGCATTTTAAATCTACTAGAACGGATTATTGCAGCTGATCTTGCAATTTCTGAGCTGTGGTTTAGATGGCGGGATGACACAACAGGCTGTTCCATACTCTCCAACTTTTCACATCAATGTGAAGTTGTTTGATCCAAACGGCAGATTTAATACATGATGTAAAGAATGCTGAATTCAACTTACAATCTCCAACAGTTTTTTTCATGGTATCTTATCGATTATCTCTCTTACTCAGATTTTATTTTTATTGTAACTATGAATTTTTTAATCTTATTTGAATAATTTCTTGTTATAGAAGTCTTGATTCTTTATTTACTGATATCAGAGCAACTCCCCCCTAACCAGAACTAAATGACTAGATCAACAACAACAACAAAAAACAGTTATATGTAAAATTTCAGTCATTAAATACTTTAGCTTTAAATAAGTCAGAATGATGTTTGAAACATTAACAATGGGTCAAATGGATGGTAAGATAAAAAAAGATGAAATGTAATTACTTCTAATTAATTTTGATTAATACATTCTTAGAAAAATAGAGGGTACTTGGAAAATTCAAAGTTGAAATAATTAGTTTAGGATCTCGGAAAGAGCTTAACAAAACGGCGATGATTAACTGAAAAAAACTTTATAAAATATTAAAATGAAAATTAATCGATCTTGCTTGCCATAATATGATAACAAATACCTCTGAGTAAATATTAATAAGCCAACGGAGAAACGATTTTTATTAAAAAAATTACGTACTGATTTTAAATAATTTTAAAATTTAATTGAGAAAGAAAACCATCCAATCATTTTTTACTAATTTTTAACATATGTAGTTATATTACTGCTATAAGAAGATAAATTTTGGTAATAAATAAATCCACATTTAATTTCACGATTTCTTTTTACTACGACAGTTTTATTCAAACACAAGACAGATGTTGGAAAATTAAGTAATTGCCTAAAAACTTATCATTATCAAAAGCAATGCATTGCCTGCCATTTTTTTATTATCTCGTTATTGTTCTAATTTAAAAAAATACAATATAAATAACACTATTTAAATAACCCTTTTTCTTGATTTGAAACTGATTCATAGGAATTGAAGATTAAATATTGCATAAAAACTGAGTATCTGTTCATATTATTGCTGTTTTTAATGACACTTGACATGGAAAAGCTTGATGTCTATCAGCGATTTTAAGCCGTAAGGAGCGTCTCTTGTTTGAAGTAGCGCCAACCGAGGCCAAGAATACAGGGGGGGGGGACACACATTCACTCATCTTACAGACAGAACAAAGAAGAATAACCATGCCTGAACTGGGATTCGAACTTGAGGTGCTCATATCACGGGAAGATGCGCTGCCCCTATGCCAGGACGCCGGCTCGATTCACATTAATTGAACAGATATTTAAAAATTGCTTTGAAAATTTTAAAAGGTATTTTTTTACCTTCCTTCGAGATATAAGAGATTAGGAGAAATTTTTAATGAATATGTCTTATTGTTTCAAAGTTCTGACCAGAAAAAAATTCAATAATAATGATTGCCTAAGCTGACATTGCATGATAAGCTGGATGTCGTTAACTTAAAGTGGAAATAATGCAATTTAAGTGACAAAAATATAATTAATGAAGCAATGAATCTTAAGGCTATGGAACGAATTCAATGAAATTATTTAGGCCTCGTTCTTATCATTTCTTCCCACAAAAAATATCTATGACGAGTTTTTCACATAAAACAGTTGCTATAAAATAGTTTGGATCATACCCAGAACTTATAAGTGCACATTAAGCGAAACTCTGCGTACCATTTAGCTCTATGTTCTGCTGTATCGTTACACTATTTTTTTCTTTCTTTTCTTAGAAGCACATTGCTTTCTAAGTTAAATCAGCGTGAAATAGCTTGATGTTTATCGCATAAGTATCAGTTTATGCTCTTTTTTCCATTTCTCAAACTCTTATTATATCTATATTTTAACGCAATGACTTCATCTATAAATTGACTACATTAAAAACTTACGATGATAAAAAAATGAGATAATGTATTTAAAATTTACCGAATCCTCAGTAAGAAAATAAATAATACTCAACATAAAAAAAATGCTTTGTATTCTTTTTCTTTCTCAGCACTCAACAAAAGCACAATTTATATTTTTGCATTTTTAAGAAGTTTATGTTGTTTTTTTGATGTAAAATATTTCGAAACGAAAGTTTGTATGGAAATCGATAAATTGAAATTCATCTGAAGCTGACGTGGAGGGTGGGGAAAAGGGGGAGGGGACATTTTAAAAGGGAAGGAAGGTTTGAATCCGGGTAATGACATTTTCTTTCAGGAAATTTCTATCCCGTTTTGCATTAATGCTGAGATATGAGTTGAAGGCATAAAAGAAAAGAAAGAAAAAAAAAAGTCTCGAAATTTAACAAAATGTGTAAGTTCAAGAAAAAGGCAAAGCGTCTGTTTTCTTTGGAATATTTTAAAAATAAAAACGGTTTAACGTGATCATAAATCCTTAGAAGACTTTTTGGAGAGTTGGATCTGTAGAATGTTCTCTTCTCAGATAAAGTTAACTTTTATGTTTCATATGAAACGGGTTAAATGATATAAAAATCTCATTTCATTCTAATTTTCTTTAATTTTTTTTCTGCAAATACTTTTTTTTCAATGCTTGTTTGCTTTTAACATCTCTTTTGAAATTTTTTGTAACGGTTTTTATACATTTACGTCTCTTTTAACAATAATGCAGTTTTGAAATGAAATAAAAAGGGCTGGATCCTTCTGTTTATGAAATTCGATAAATATGAATTTTTATAATATTCTGAACGAAAATCGAAAAAAAAAGTTATATGTGCTGAAACTATTTTGCATGTTTTGTTGAAAGAATTATTTTGGAATACACATATTTTTATTCAAAATAAAAAAGAACAAGACTGTAAAAATACGTTAGCTCTAGAATTTATATCCAAAAAAAGGAGAAATTTAATTTAAGCACAAAGCAGTATTTCTTCATGCGTTAGTTAAATATTCTGTTCACGGCCTTTTCTTTTTCTTCTTAAAAAGCAATGCTTCTTATCAATATTTAAACATTTTCTTTATTGTGGAGTAGAAATTTTATATTTATGTTTTAAAATAATTACGCAATGTTTGATTTCAGGGTCTGTTGTCCCACATAAGTTTTAGCATAAATTTATCGTTGATAGTAATCGCAATTTTAAAAATTCTATTTCAGCTTTTTTAGCCTTTCCTATTGTTTTTAAGGAACATAATAGAGTATATATTTTTTCAATTTCTAAGAGTTCTTTAAATTTTTTTTCTACTAAAATTTACAAAATTCAGTGCAATTAATTAAAAGTCAATTAGGATTAATTGCTATTTCATTGATATTCTTTTGAATCAGAATTTTTTTATTGTTATTTCGCTTTCAGCACGTTAAAAAAGTAATTTACTGATTGGTTTTTCAAGGTGAAAAGGGTTATTTCAACAACGGCGAGTTCTTATTTTAACCCAATAATGAAAGTTAAGATGGCTTCGGTCCACTGGTTATTTATCATTTAACGGCCAGAAAATCGTTTTTTTATTTGGTAATGATTTAAAACTAAGTGATGTGCTTTTTAAAAAAATATTTAAAAAATTTATGAGAATTTTATGATTTAAATAAAAATTTACCGGAAAAAGGAATGACATTTTGATAACTCCACAATTTATGCGCTTGAGAATAAAGAACGATCAGAAAACAATGATTTATTGAAATAAGGAAATTTTAAGCAATCATGAAAATTTTATTACCAGTCATGCGCAATGAAGCGTTTTCCCCAATGAATTGGCCCGGACAAAGTAACAAACTGGCAGTAGTAGTAAGAAATTTATTAGAATGAAATGTATGTGATATGCAGTTTTGCAATTAGTTTTTTTTTATTGTTAAAGCATTCTGAATCATAAAAAGGAGATTGCGCGGTTCTAAGTATAAAGACAAATATATAGCAAGAATTATATCGATACTTGGACATTAAATTTTAATTTACCTTTGTTTCGACGAAGAATAAGGAATATTAATGAAATCGGTATTAATTTGATGCGACAGTTTGATTCGAAAATGGCCATATTGCTAAAATATTCGCAAATTAAATATTCCCACACCTAAACCTTACACTTAAATATTTCAAATAAAAATTACACTTATATATTTTATATAAACATATTAGTATATATTTACAATAATTAAACAAATTATTCTTACTTTTTATCCTTATATTTTAATTTGTCTTTGTTTCGACGAAGAACAATGAATATGAATGAAATCGATTATTGATTTGTTACAATAATTAAATTCGAAAATGGTTAATAAGGCTAAAATATTTTGTAGATCAAATATTTCCGTACCTAATTATTACACATATTATTTTGTCAAAAAATATCAATTTATTGTTAAAATAATTAAGCTTTTTATTCTTAAGTTTGAACTTCAAATTTTAATTTGTGTTTGTTTCAACGAGGAGTAATCAATATGAATGTAGTAGATGCTAATTTGATACATATTTTAATTCGAAAATATCAAATGGCTAAAATATTTTAAAGGTCAAATATTTCTACCATTTATCAAATTTATATATTTTTGTCAAAAAATATCAATACATGTTTAAAATAAGTAAGCGCATTGAAATGAAACTAATTTTGAAATTCACATGTGATGATAAAGCGAAAACAAAATTCTAAAGAAAACTGAAATAAAATAATAACAAGAAAAGCAAATAAATAAAATAAAATTCTAAGAAATCTTGTAAATCTTCATGCTTATAAAAGAATACAAAACAGTTTCTTATAAAATGAACTTCTTAGAAATATCCAGAAATTCATCTCAGTCTGTTCCCATAAAACGTTTGTTACTAAGAAGTTTCTCAAAGCCCTACTTTTAAAAACTCATCATAAAAAAAGCGATGTCTTCGTGAGCAAAAGTAATGCTGTAATTAAGAAAATGTTTGCTATTTTCTTTCAGCACGGCGGCATAACATATTCTCACAATTTCAGAGAGAAAACAATTGTCTACCTAAGTATAAAAAAAGTACTAATTGTGGGAAAAACGGTTTCTTTTTAAGTTTTCTTCCTTTGATGTAAGCGTGTTTCGAAGGAAAATGAAAGGTTTTTTGTGTGAATAAAAACACGCTTAATTTCAAAATAAACGTAAAAAAGTTTTTTGCTCTTTTAAATTAATGTTAAGAGTGTATGTAACCGTATTTGTTTCTCGCTTAATAATAAACTTCAAGCCCAAGTTTTGTTTTGGTGACTAACATAAAAGTAATAGAAATTCAGCCGGCACTAGACTTTAATTTCTTAAGAGTGTGTATTTACTTTTTCAGGCAAATAAATAAAATTAAATATAAAAGATAGCTTTGGAAGGTGACTAACGTGCCTAATGTTTTCACGCTTGGCAGCCCGTAGTGGTGTTGGGGCAAATATCTGCAATTTGAAACTGAAGAGTTACAACAAGTTCGAGAACCGACCCCACTGAAGTTCCGCCATAAATTCAAGAGTCTTGCAAGTTAATACTTGTACGTGGGTGAAACGTCCCGCTGATGTGGTTAGAAAGTTTTGAAGGTTTGCGCTGTCTCTGATACCAAGCTTGTTATCTGTCCATGGATCAATGTTACGAGTTCCATACTCAAATACCATTCGTGTTAGTTGTAAAGTAGAATTTAATTATAAAAAATTAAAATAAGTTGAATTATTAAATGGTAATTTTTTTTTTGTGTAATCTGAAAATTGAATCTCTTGTTACTGAATTTGGGTTTTGAATTCTACTATTAATACTTTATTTATGTACTTAAATACCATGCTAAAATTTGATAGTGAAATAGTTTAAAGAAGTTTTTCTCCTCTAATATTTTATACGATTAAAAAGAAGCACGAACGAAAAATTAAAAGTACATGGATTAGGTATGGAAATTTCAAATACAGAGCCTTCAGTTATTACGGATAGAATGTTATAACACATCGCCTAAAACGGAGTTTTTTAAGCTCTTTCATCGCTAATCCAAATGCGGTTGTTAATGGGCCCAAGGAAAGTCTAGCCACTTTCTTTCTTCAAATTCTTAAATTTTAAAAGAAAAATATTGCTGACTTATAGCAGTTTTACTAAAATTTTCTGAAATTTTTTTAAAGTTTGTTTTCCATAATTATCGCATAGATTTAATTTCCAATCGTTCCTTATAGGCGTCTAAAAAAGAATATTCATTTGAGAGTCAACTTAATTTTTTTCTCCCTCAAAAACGGCTGCTAGGGTAAGAAGTTAAGAAGTCATGATCCGTATTTTAAAAGCCGTTGTTTCTCGGATCTTTTTCATAAGTACTGAAATTCCAATATTAAGTTTAAATATATAAATCTCTGATTAATGCAATATGAATTACTTATCTTTTAAATAATCATGAACAGTTAAATGTGTGACTTATTTCATGGACTAATATGAATTTAACTATTCGATTTAAAATGCGTAATTGGTAACAAATAATTAAATAAAAAACCCAACACTAAGATCCACATTCAAAAAATATCTATGAAGTGTATTAATAAACTTCTTAACATACAGAGACATCACATTCTTTTACATCAAAGTTATTTCAACAATCAAAAAATTGATAAAAATATTTAAAAGCTTTTAGTTTTTTATAAAAAAATATTTGAAATAGATAATTTAGGATATAATTTACTGCATACCCCTAAAATTTTTCGCTTTTAATATGTTTTATGATTAAATATCTTTGTAATTCCCAATAGGGAGTAAGAAACTCGATAATTAAGTTAGCAGAAATTAGTAATATAGCCATAATATAATGTGATACTAAGCGTTTATTTTATTTTAGCAATAAAAATACCGTTTCAATTTTAAAATCAGTATTTTTATTCGTTCGTTTATGATGAAATCGGTTTCAGAAATCTTTTATCTATTATTAAATTTTCATAATTTTCAATTAAATAAATAAATTCAAGGTAAAAAAATTCAATTAAATATTAAATAAATGGCTTAAAAGTGAAGAAGTAGCTTGGAAAGACTTCTGAAAATAAGTATCTATATGCATACAATTGAAAAGCGTCATTTGCTTTAATAGAAAAATTGTGTCTGTAGAGTGTAATATAAATTTTAAACAATAAATATCTTTTTACGAAGTACATAAATTTGGAACCTACTGTACTGTAATGCTCATCAAAAATTATAAAAATATTAATAACAGTAAAATTTTAATAATTTCATTAAATAATATTGATAATTTTTTCGCAAAAATGATCCCGATGAAGTTTGGGATGTACATA
>JAOUZG010008940.1:387405-544753 GCA_026289955.1 Argiope argentata | reverse complement strand
TTTTCTTTTCTTTACTCTACGTCTTAATCACTCTTAAACAATCTGCAAAGTGGACTCTAGCAAAGAAAAAATTCTCTTAATGTCCCATTTATTTGGAGAAGTCGGTTATTTAACTGATATCACTATATTATATTTTCTCCCAATATTGTAAAATGATGTCAAATTGATGAATTTAAAAATATACCAAAAGAGAGAAATTATTCGGCAAATAAATATTTGCCCTTTTAACAAAGAAAATGAACATGCCAATAAAAATTTCTGCTATTTTCGCTTTATGTGCATTCAAAACTTTCAATCAATTTTTCCAACATTATCATTGATTTTAATCTACTTTTCACCAATCACAGTTAATTCATTTTATAATTCAGCACAAATAAAAAAAATTCTTTAAAATTTATTATATTTCCATTTTTTTATAGTAACTTTTTTTCATCAATAAATTAGATGATAAATTCATCCAAAATAACCTCCAAACTTACTTTCTTCTGGACGATAATTTTTTAAAAAAGTTTCTTACTTTGTTTGGAATTTTTTTTCTAGCCTTTCTTTATATTTTAAAATTATAATAAATTCTTAAATTTAAAATTATAAGAATTTTTTTATATATAAAAATTATCAGACATGACACATTTTAGCGGGAGCGCAGATTTCAGCGCTTTCGGAATCGAATTTTATTATTCTTGAAATCAATTAATATTCTTTTATGTAATAATTTTACAATACATTTAAAACATCAAACTAAGTTTTTTTCCCCTACAAGCCCATGTTATGTCTGAGTCATACAAGAGAAATTATTTTTCAAATAAATATTTACCCACTTATACAAACAAAATAAATATCCCAATTAAAATTTCAAGTATATTTTCTATCTATTAATTCATAACTTTTAATCGACTTTTCTAAACTTTAAATGACTTTTATTCTACTCACCATTTTTACAAGTAAAAGAAAAAATTCATTAATTTTTTTTATATATATATAAGAGTTATTTTTCTCCAATAAAACTTTCCGACAAAATAATTCCCCAAACTTCTCTCCTTTGAGTGAAGCGAAAACTTTTTAATTCCCCCGCTAATTCAAAGAAGAGCAAAATATTTACCTGGCCTCTCGTTTCCCCTTCCGAAACAAACGGTGCTGTTGGTGAGAGTCAATCACTCCGTAGATCCATCCCGGTCTGCGAATGGGACTGTTCGCACTCTACGGAGTAGCCTCCGATTGCGCACGCTGCCGAAACAGATCTGAATGGTCGGGTCGAAGGAACGTACGGTGACTGTGCGCGCCCCCTCTCCGCTAATTTGTGCGCCCGCACCTCTTTGGGGATCCTCTGTAGAGTTCAATGTTATTACAAGAGCGCTGAGTTACGAGTTCGCTTTCAGCCTTTAATTGAGGAGCTGCATGTTGGTCTTGATTAACGAAACGCCGCGCAGGAGGTAGATTTTTAAAAGTCGCAAATTGACTAGATAAAAGAGTTGCGTTTTTAGGCACGTTGTTTAAGACTAAGGGCGCTATTTTTGCTCAGGAACAAGTTTTAATTTGTTTAAGTTACTGGTTCCTGTCTCGCATTGACAGTGTATTGAAATTGATGATATTTTAGGCAATGAAGAACAAAAAAAGGGGGGAAGGGGTAGGTAGTGCTGGATTATGCCCCCTAAGGGCCTTTAGATATTGACACATTTTGTAGCTGGCTATTTAAACCAGATATTTTTAAGGTGTTATTTTGATCTCGCATAAGCATCTTTTTAAGTGAAAGACACCACGACAAACTAAATATTAACATATTTAGTTACATATCATCTTTAATGTAAATTTAAATGCGTTATGGTGGAAAAAAGCGATATATTTGGCATATTCTAAATGCTTAAATGCTGAGTGGGTCAGACGATGAACTGCAAACAGTATACTAATCTGTAAAAGTATTTTGAAAAAAAAAAATCCTGCGCATACTGCTGGAATATGAATGGTGCTCAATAGATATAAGTTAGAGTTCACGGCTGTTGGAAATCTAAATAAACCTAAAATTAAATTACTCTGAAAATAACATTTAAAAAAAAATCCAAATTTTATAAAATTGCAAGGACTTTCGGCAGTTGTCAATTTTACATTTTTCATTTCCCCTGGCAGGAAGACTAGGAAACAAAAATCTGTTTTCTCAGTAAGTACATGATAGGGCAAAAGAGCTAATAATATGTCTGAAATCGCATTTTTAAAAAGAATATTGCTACAAATTAAAGTAATTTTAGAATCTTTCATATTTTTCAATTAAAATGTTTATTATCTTAAAATGATTAATGAAGCGAGTTTAAAATCCATTCTATACCAAAAAGACGATATTTTGAGGGGTCATTTCAGGAAAATAGCACGTATTTACAAAAGTGACGAAACGTATGGGATATATAGATGATTTGATAATGACTTCATTTAATTATTTTTAGTGTATTCTTAATATCAAATTCATTGAGCTACATTTATAAATTGAAATTAATAATAAACAGAACTCAACTCCTCAAATCAAATGTTCTTTTAAAATGAAAAATAAAGCTTTTGATTAATATATTTTTTTTCATTATAAGTTCTAGATCTATTTACTGTGTAAAGCAAATTAATTCAGATGCCAATAAGTAAATAAATAAAATAAATCACAAGCATCGAAAAATTTACTAACCTCATTTACTAGTATATTTCGAGCTATGCCATATTCGAAATATAATTAATAAGATATTCATTCATGTTACGCTTAATAACAAATTAGTTTAAAGGCAGTATAAAATTAACTCTATCAATACTGGAAGTCTGCAAGCTCTGTCCAATGAAGCTACGGCGAGCACTTGAGATGCCTGGATATCACTGCGAAATCTTTCTCCTTTTCATTAAGTTTGATTGACTGAATACCCGGGGCGCGTGCTTTGTCATTTAGATCTGCTCGCCCTGATGGGTTTGAGGCAGAAAAAGGTTCCTTCAAAAGATGCTTTAGCATGCGTTTTATTGGTATCCCTCAGCTAAGCGGGACTTTTTTTCTCAATTCTTACTATTTGTTCACACTCCCCTTATGTATATTTATATATCTTGTTCAAATTTTCAATCGTTAATAAAATACTTTTTATCCATCCACTCAAGATCAAATATATTCTTTAAACTTTTAGTGGATGGCACGCGATGGCAGTTTTTTTAAATATTAATTCACTAATTAAATTTAATTAATTTTTAATACTTTAAATGAAGTTTTAACCATTTATAATGAAAATTGAAATCAACAGACAGTAGCTCAATCGATAAATTCCAAGGATATTTGAGTATTTTTCACGTTAAGGTATACGTTTAAGTATATTTACGTTTTATCTAAATGATTTTTGAGAGTGAGTTAGCAGTTGTGGCTTAGTGGTTAGAATGAAGGATTTTTCTCCATTATAAAATTAAAGAAATTTTAAGATTTATGTTCAATTCCAATTTCTCTCCTTAAATTCAATTGTTGTTCACTTCTACCTATCTTTAAGATTGAGTTACGTGTCGAGAAGGAGAATAGAAAATTTCAAGGAAATTCGCTTTCTATTTGGCCATTTAATATAGTGACTCTGACATATCTATGTACATATTTATATTAATTGTAATTAATTAATAAAAAAGTTAGATCAACAAATAAATTTTTATTTTAATAAGTAAAAAATTGAATAATTTTTTTTATTACTTGTTGTATATAAACTCTGTAAGAACACGGGCTATCATTGTGTTTTTTGGCGTAGGTAGGGAATTTTGCTTAGCACTGAAAGAGACTCAGGAATTCCAGTAATCTGGTGTACCTGAACTCGAATGATCTTAGGAAAGGAACAATTATCAAATATTCATAAGGAAGAAAAATCTTGTCAGTTTTAAGAGAAAACTAATCTGTCTGAAAAAAAATTAAATCTTAAAGATCTGCTTAAAAAGTTGAAAACCTCTACATTAAACTTTGATATTAGATGACAAAAACAACACCTGAATAGATGCCTTTCCTGAAGACTTTCACAACATGACATTTAATTATGACAACTTCATGATTCCCACTCGCACTTACATTTTGGATGTTAGACGTAATTAGATTTCAAACCCAAGTTCCGCTAGTGTCGAAACTGAGATTTGACCACAGACTTATGCAATGTCCTTTTGAATCGGAAACTTGCCATTACTGTTACAGAAAGTAGCGGGCTGAAAGTCAGGTTCTTCGGAAATTCTGACGTAGCTGGTTTAAGCCAAATCTTTAGAAATTTATATGTCTTCCTGCTTATTTGGTATAGAATTTTGGAGAGAATTTGTGTCATCCTCACTTTTTGACTACAACTCAAAATTACTAGGTGTATATGAAAATATCCTTCGTGTTGCTTCAGAAATTGCTTTAATGTATATAAACAGAACTCACAAATTTATATTTACAAAACAATACATATTTAAAACTATGTGAGAGGCGAGAAAATTTAACAGTGTTAATGTTTGTATGCTAATTTCAGTATTAACTTTGAAGTGTTTCATTTTCTTTTTTATGAATAACTGAATGCATATGGAATGCTTAGTTCAATAAGCATACTTAATCAATCAATATGCATGAATAAGCCAGATGTTGTGCAATAAAACTGTAAAATTCTGTTTTAAATAGGAATCAAGAGTTTGTATAATTAAAACCTGGAGGTAAAAGAAAGAGAGGGGTAGGGAAATCTAAACGTCGAAAAACACAGCCACTTGAAGGTTTCATTTGAAAACATACATTATAACATACGTTCATTTATAATTTTACATAAAAGTCAAAATAATTTCTTAAATATTAAAGGTACACCTTTGCTATTTTGGTATATCGAGTAGGAAGGTAAAGGCAACGAAATAAACGAAAATAAAAATCAATATTCGGGCCAATATTGGGTTACTATGTCCCTTTTCTTTTCTTTTTGTCTCAATATAACCTCGAACTCGGAACCGCTAGTTTCCTGTCAGTTAAATGGGTATTCGTGGAAAGATTTATTGAAAAACAAAACAAAAATATAAGTCACATGTTAAAGGCTACATCGCAAAACAGGGTATGTTTGATGAGAAACAGCGAGTTCCTGGGATTTGATGTAAAGTTTAGTTGCTAAAGTAAGGAAAAGGTTTTAATGAAACTTTGTCGTAGGCAAAATAAATTTGGGCTGGAATAAAGAAATTATTCTGAACCTGTATCTAAGGGGAAAAAGTCTCCTTTATCCTGGTACAATGGTCTCTATAAAAGCTATTTTATTTAACCGTGACAGAATCAGGGATCATGGATATTCTGTTGAAATAGAAAGAAGATGGGAAAAGAGAGAAAACTACATTATACAACTTTATGTGCGTAAAACTTTTGAAAATTCAATCAACAAAATTTGCAGCAATTTGCTTGTGTTTAATTTCTAATGAAATACACTTAATTTTTAAAATTTAATTAAAATATGATTTGGCTACATTTTAAAATAAAGATTTTATTACAGTTTTTAAAATCATATATAACTTCTTAGAGAAAATTCAGCATTTCCCTGAAAAAAAAAACTCTTACGAATCTTTTGATATGAATATGAAACCTTATGCTGCTTTCGGGATGATGTATTCTATACTTAAAATTAAAGTACAATTAACCATTCTTAAATTAAGCTTACGAAAGCGAGTTTCGATTCTGTAATGGTTGGAAAGATTCATGGAAACTTCCAGAAGTTTTCTTAACATTTGTAAAGCATTGAAGTGCTAAATGACGATTCCGAAAGCTTTTGTATGAAAGATAACCATTAAAATTTTAAATGTTCTGCCTACATTCACGGTAATGCGTGTACAATTATTTACTGTTGTTTAACCATTCAGTGCACTCAATGCCTTCTCCTTCATCGTGAAGCAACGATTATTCAAGGTAGAAGCCCCCGCTTTATGTAAAACTGTAAACCGCAAGCCAATTTAAAAAAGCAACCACCCGAAATTCGTTTCGCTAATTACAGTTCTAATCTAGGGTTTCTGACAGTCAAGATTGATTAATGACTTTAATGAAAGTGATTTAAAGTGCTTATGTTGTAATTATTTCATTAACCCTTTTTTATTACTACTCAATGTTCTATAAAGCTTTATAGAAGAAATTATTTAAGGTTTGTTAAAACAACGTGTAGGCGATATGGCAAGCGGTTAAGATTTTTTAAAGCAGACTTTAATTCAATTAAATATATTGATTTCTTGATTAATATGCATCTGTAATTTTGGAACGTGATAAAATACTATTCATGAGCATCATACTTGAATATGCTAATTATAAGATCCTTAAGATCCATAAGACCGGAAGCTTATTTGTAGAAGCTTCTTTGTATTATTGAATTATTAATGTATAAGATAATTATACATATAATTCAAAAAATGTATTAAAATACTCAACTCAGATTTTTTAAAAAAAGTATTTTAACTTTAAAAAGTTATCACTTTTATTAGAAGTAAACGAGTGCCTGTTAAGGACAGAAATGTAATGTTTATTAAATCACATTTTTATT
This sequence comes from Argiope argentata, assembly GCA_026289955.1. Classification (NCBI taxonomy): domain Eukaryota; kingdom Metazoa; phylum Arthropoda; class Arachnida; order Araneae; family Araneidae; genus Argiope; species Argiope argentata. Next base: position 538,256 of record JAOUZG010008940.1, on the reverse strand, counting down.
TTTTGGCTTCCTATTGCAAATAATTCGTGCTGATTTGTGTCATTCTTCGGTAGTTATGGGGATTTTACGTGGTTGCCATAGCATCCAATTAAGTGAATAATAGGGAGTTTATACAAGATAAAAAAAATTATATCATAATGCCTAGTTTATCTATATATTATATTCATCATAGCACTACATTTTTTTCTTGATAGCTTATACAACAATGATAATACCCCAGATATTGAAAATTCCAATTACCAAAGCCAACAGTTCTTATTCCTTAAATTACCCCGATGGTGCGTTGGCAGTATTCAAATTTTACCCAAGAAATGACACAAATATATTAATTGTATGATTGCTTTTTAATAACAATTTGATCAATTGAAAAACTTAACTTTTTTTACAGATATCATATCTAACTCTGGCAGCACGCCAAATACTGCTCAATCGAATTAACTAAACCAATGAGTATAAACACACAATATCCACATTGACTTTGTATCAAATTTCTATGCTGTGGGGCAGAAATTCGATGCTCTCTAAAATAAACGTCATGCACTTGAATCTAGTGCTCATGAAATCCGTCTGGATTAAGCGTCCATCTTAGGGAGTGATGACGACTTTATTGGAGAGATTTTTCTCGTCATCTACCTATGTTTGAAACTGACGAATTCAGAGACTAAATAATCTTTCTGCCGATTTGACTTTAACTAATTTAAACCAAGCAAAGTTGATAATACTCTAGATACTACAAATCTTAATTATTTTTGACAGTGATTCACTGTTTTGTAAAAGTAGGCAGTTTTTCCATTTTTTGGCGCAGTATAGCCAAATCAGATTCTTTACCTTAAATTCAGTAAGCTAGCTAACCATAATCCCATAGGGTGGCATGAATTGCCAAATGAAATGCGGAAACCAAAGAAATCAATCAATAAATAAAAACTAATTAATGAATTCGAGACAAAGGGAAAAAAGATATTTCCTATTGTTATACAAATAATAAGTCAACCTTTAAAATAAACAAATACTTGTTGGTAATAAATAGTATTTTATTATTTGTTGTTTAAAACTCCAACCCTCATTCAAATTATTTGATGGGAAAATATTTGAAGGAGAGTGATTGAAAACGGCTCAGAGAATTTGAATCTCAAAAACAAAGGTGCTGAGAATTTTTGATTAACGAAAATATGTTCTGCTGTTGGATTTCTGAGATACAGATTCAGTTATTATTTTTAAATTAAATTTTGTAGAGTCAAAGAAAAGAAGTTATGATTGAAATTGATTAAATTCTTTCATTGATTTTGAAAACAGATAAGGTTATATTCGTTACTGTAAGTCTGTCATGATATACAATGACATTTATTGACCTTTTAATTAAGAAACTGTTATTTTTATTAAGATGATAAGTGTCTGGTATCTCAAAACCACCTTAAAAATCATTATATGGTTCTGTTATATTGCAAATGGGTAGAAGCAATTTTTCAGAATATTATAAATTTAAAATCTTAGGGCCAATTTTTACGAATAAATACTTTTTCCTCATTTTCCAACATGTAATCACTATTAAAAATTATTTATCGTAAAAAAATGCGAATTAAAATTAGTTCTTTATCATAGATTTGAGGTTGAATTTAAAGTGCAAACGGTAACCTTTGTCACTGAACTTTGTTGTGAGTATCATTCAAACAGTTATGATATTGTTTTAGTAAAAAATAAATAATTTAAACAGGATTTTTTAAATCATGGTTTTAGTCTTTAAAACTTTATTTTATTGAAGTTAACTTGAAATTAATAATTGGGAAACTAAATTACTTATTTGACTAAGATTCTTTTACGATATATTTATTTTAACTTCAATATATTTCGCTGATATGCAAAATTTTGATCGAACATAATAAATTAAAGAAGCTGTGTTATTAATGATCAAACTTAATCACTGTTTCTAAACGTTATTAAAAACATTTGGAGTAGGAAGTAATAGAAATTATGTATGGCAACAAATAGCTCTAGGAATTACATCTGAATTTGACAAAGTAATGGCAGAAATGTGAAACTGTATCAAAAGTATTGCAGTTGAAATTGGAAAACAGAAATTATGCTATGTAAAGAAAAAGATTTTCATCAATCAATTTTTTTTTACATATATGCAGTTGTACATATACAGGATTAAGTAAACGATGAACGTTATTTTACAAATTTATTAGAAATTGCATATTTTGAAATTAGAAGATTAAAAAAAATAATAAATAGATTATATAAAATACCATTATGATTAAAATATGAATTTCATATCATAACCAGCTAACAATTTATAATGATTATTTTGAAATAGTATAAATTGTTTTAAATTTCTATGAACACAATGATAGTCAATGCTGATTGAAAATCTCCAGTTCAGATGATATTAATTTTTTTTAATGTGCTGATGTAAAGCTAGTTGTAGAAATATAATTTTAAAAATATTTAATAAGCTTGATAATTAGATTGAAAACTGTATTAATATATAATATAAATATTAATTTAATTTATAGTAGTTAATACATGTGGTTCATTTCAAAAAGCTTGTATAACATTTTATATACGAGTTTATAAAATTTTATAAATCCCAAATCGCTGTATATAGAAGATTTCCTACGTATTTACCGTCTAAAGATCAACTTGAGTTAGCAAATATAAGCTAAAGAAGAAACAGCCTTTGGCATTTGAAATGAACAATCCATATTACTGAGTTATTTTCATATACAGGAATTTAAATTTGGAAACTCTAATTATTCTTGAAAGTTTGAATCCAGCAATGAAAAATTGAAGCGGAAATTACAAAAACGTTTTTCCCAAACTAAGTTTCTTAATATTTTCAAATTATAATAAGCATGCATTTATTTGACTTTTTATTTCTGATTCTCTTATTTTATTCTGATTCTGATTTTATTGCATTATTCTCTGAAATAACGATTTAAGAAATTACGTACAATATTAAATATATTTATATTAGATTATATTTATAATTAATGCTCGATATCAAAAGATAAACTAATTAAATTCACATTGAAGGTTAATTTTCAAGCACAATTGTTTTTATTCATTCAGAATTTTTTGTTTTCAGTCAAAATCTGCAACCTTTATTAATATTTTATGAAGTTAAAATTTTCCATGTCCATTCGGAATCTTCTTGTTAGAATTTTCAATCTGCATAAAAAAATCTATATTCAATCAGCATCTTTAATATTTGTGAGGAAAAGGAGTCAATAGATTATCTAGAATAATGTATTAAAAATTATTGCTTATCTATTAACTGATATTTTATGAACATGATTCCTAATGTCGGATATATAAAAGTGTCAGATATACAAAATTGAAACAAACTATTAAGAATTTGAGGTATTCGATATCAATTTTTGGACTTTACAGATAATCACCATAGCCTCACTTGTTTTAGAACGGATAATATTACATCAATCTGTTTTTACATATTAGGTTAATATAGCCTAGTTCACTTGTCTTGTTTCTACGACGCTAATAATATGTGTAATTTTTTAAAAATAATATATGGGGAAACTCCAGTCACTATTGCCTTTTTAACTCGTATTTTTATTCTAACTATATCAGCAACGTGTTTCATTTTCTTATCCACCTTTAATCAATATTAAAAACCGGGACATCGAGCACCTGATTTTATTCCGACGGAGAAATATTGGTTATGGGCTGTATCAGGAACAATCGAGTATCAATATCTATCTATACCTGACAATCAAAACCGAGTATCAATTCAACTCTCATTTTTATTCAGAAAAGGATCTGTGGTTTAAGGATTTCACTTAAATTTGATACTAGTTATTTATATTTAAATTTATTGAACGAGCTACTAGTACACTTATATAGCAAGTAAAAAATGAATTCCAATTTTGTGAGACTTTATCATGTTTTACTAAATGGGTGTATGTCCAGAATTTCAAAGCGCTGAGGTAGATTAATGATAACAACAATTTATCGACGGTACCGATGATCCTTCCAATTCATCAACCAAAATAAATTGGAGACTGTAAAAGACTGCATTAATCAAAGAAACGCACTCCAATCCTTTTCCGTAGCAGAACAATACCAGAAGTATTTACTTCATTCGATGGGTGAATGATAATTCTGATCAAAAACTTTCCCGAAGCGTGAAATAGGTTTTGTGCTTAGATGCAATAAAATACCACGTTTCCTATACTTATTAACGCTGCCGGTTTCAAGTCTCTTGTCTTAGGAAATAGTTTATTTCATTTGTCATATACTTCGTCTTGGGAATTCCTCTCCATTTGAATTTTTCCGGGAGATATTCATAAATAATCAATTCTGGCAAGCAATCTCGCTCTCCGACAACGCTACCATTCTCCCTGCCCAATAAACTAGGTGCAGTGTCATCTTCATAATTCAGATACCTAACGCGGTCGATCTTGGGGCGGTTTGCTTGGAGGAGATCTTCTCTTGTTGGAAATTGGTTGAAGATCGTGACTTATATTTAATGGGTTTGGTAATCTTTAAGTGAAAAGTTCTCTGTGGCATTATGAAATATTCAACTGGCGATGGTTATTTGTTTAGAAGGAACTGTAAACATTTTACCGTGAGACTGTAAAGTGAACAAGTATGATTAAGAAGATCTTTATATAAGGCATTAATATCATTTCAAGAAACTCATCGTAGCTTTTAATAAATGTGTTTAGAATGTATTAATCAAATAAATGCATTTGAGTTTCTAGTCAACACAGCTAAAGTATCTTGGGACAGCCAACTGTCCGACTAACTCATTGGTTTGTCTGATATTACAATTATATAAAATTCATAATCCTTTTCTTTGGCTTTATAAAATTCTTCTCTTCTCTTTAATTAATATCTAATCGATGTTGACTTATTTCTAAAATATTGTGCATGCAATGAATAAAAAAATAATATATTAGTAGTATTTCATTTTAACACACTCAAACATTAACAAAACATTGCGTTTGTTAATGTTTGAGTGTGATTTGAAAGATAAATTACATGCATAATGTTGTAATTACAGTTTAAATTTTTTTTAATCTCACAATTATTTCACTTATTTTGTTGACAAAAGCTTCTTCATTTGTTTGTACAATATTTTAAAGTTATCTTCCAAGGAGTTATGTGAATCAATATTGTAGTCTTCAAAATTTTTCGTTTTTCCTTTATTATTTTCTTGGACATATTTGTAGAAAAATAATTTTTAAAAAAGGTGTAACTTAATACATTTCTCTAAAAAGATTAAAAAAGGTATTCTAAACTGCATTTATTTATATTTATTATTATTAGACACTTAATGTTTTATATTTTCCCAGTATAATAATTATTTTCAGTCATTTATTTCCTCCAAGGCTAAGAAAAAAACGAGAATTATTTGGACTAGATGTTTTTTCTTCTGAAAAAATCTTGATGTCTTATGCATATGCATGCTAGCAATGTCCAATTTATTGTATTATTTAAATGAATTATTTGATCGATCAAAAGGAATTTTTATGTATGGCAAAATTACGAATTTTTAATGTTATCATAAACTAAGAATAGTTTTGATCGACATTCAGAACTTTGACAATTAATTTGAATCTTTTAATGTGCTCGTGTAATTTATTTAAGCATTTCTTTAGTCTTTTTTTTAATTCATATTTTATTTCTTCTTTTGAGAAACGAAATCAGTAAATTATAGAATGCTTTGGGTTTATTCCAAAGTAGAATATCAATAAACAATATTATTAATAGATTAAATTTTAGTATTTTTCTTTAAAAAAAATACGAACGTTATTACGGTGGCAAAATTTTATGAACTTTATTTTATCCTGAGGTGGAACATATTTTATAATTCACAATATCAACATATTTTATTATTCACACTTGTAACTGGTTTCGATAAATATAATCAAATTCAATCAATTATAAATATTTTCTCGCTTCCGATCTCCTTTAATAATTCGTTAAACCAGATTTCTGAAATACCTAAAAGATTGAATTTTAATATTTTAACACATTGTAACAAAATTTCGCTGACACATTCTCATCTGAAGGGAAAAATTCATTAGCGTCTAACCTTTCAGGAATCACATTTTTCACTTCAATAAACATATTAAAAATCAGACAATTAGTCATTATTTATTGTTCTCTTTCCAAATTGTTGAAAGTGAAATCTTCTAATAATATAGATTTTTGTAACATTATAAGGGCCATATTTCAGTACAGCTATGCTGTGGTATTAAAATTTCTCTTATGATATATCTTTGAAAAAGGAAAAATTAAGTCTATGACTCTCAGTTGACATGATATCTTTCTATATAAAAGAGATATTATTTGCACAAACTCTTGCAGCTGATGATTAATTAACCCCCTAAGCTTTAAAAATGCATGAAGTATTCCGTTAAAAACTAAAATTGATGTTAGAAATCCTTTATTAATATTTTTCTGAAATAAAAAGAAAACAAATTATTGTTCAGACTGTAATGTTAAGATAATAGTAAACCATTAAGGAATCTATTTGTCTTGTTTTTCAGCCATTTGTAGCTTAGGGACTAGACAAGAAGCTACTTAGATGTAGTAGAAAATACTTGAAGAATGTGTGTTCACAGATGTTTTATCAATTATTTAAATGAGCCGGCTGTTAAATTGAATTAATATTCTTTGCAACTCCTACTCAATTTTCTTAACTTGATCTGAGATGTTTACTCAATCTTTTATTTTTGGAAACAGGAAACTTGCGAGTAATTACGAGACTGATTAAAGTTTTTCATGGGCAAGGCAGGTTTTGTTATTCATTTAGCTTTATTAGTGACTGCAATATATCATAGTTATTTGCAGTGTGGGGCATTTAAAGATACTTCTTTTAGTCGACATTTATAATTAAGTTTCTTCGTGAAACATTTGTGAAAGTAAAAGATGCTTTTTTATGATATTTATATCGCGCCAGTCTTTTTCTTTAAATCACAGCTATTTCCTTCCTTTAGGCTTACTACAATAGAAATAGTTTATCAAACCCAGTATGAATACGGGTTAATTTAATTTGGTACAATATATCAGCTTTTCTAATCACTCAAATCCTTACATATTTTTTGGTCTTTTAAGAACGATATTATGCAAAGTAGATAAAAAAAATATTGGAAAGTATAGGAATTTTGTATACCACACCGTTTGATATTAATTTTTATGGGTGACTTCTTTAAATCACTATTATCTACTTCAGAATATCTTATTTTACACAGCATGTCAGATTAGCATTATTATAAGTATCATCTTGCTGTCACTAAAATTTAATTATAATATTATAACAGAATTATATAGATAGTGGATGTCTATTTTAAAAATTAGATTTTATATTTGGAATTTGCAATGCATGGATATGCTATATTGGACATTCTCGGTGTTTCGTAAATCACTCTTTAAACTCAGCATTTGGTGTTTTTTTATTTGTAATATATAAAAAGTTTCCAAAGAACCATACTTTACAACCCTTAATTAAAAAAAAAAGAACTCAAAAGTACGATGACATCGCATCCAATCATAACGAAAAATAACAGTAGTTATAACTAGCCTCTAATGGGTTGAATAATGTGACGTAGGAATTTCGCGACATCAGAAGAATATGTTTGTTATAAGTTAAGAGATAGCAACACAGTTAATTTTATCACAACCTTATAATTTCTATAGGCCCCTCTCTTCATTTCATTCTTTTCTGCCTCTCTGCATATGCATTCGTCTGTCTGAGGTTTGAAATCGAAGATATGCTGGCAACTTGTCAGAGCAACATTATCCGTGCGCGAGTTATAGCATTTACAACGGCAACAAATCAAAACGTTAATCTCGCATCTCAAGACATGATTCCACCTGCTAAGAATGTTGGACTCAGCCCTATTTAGCAATGCAAACAACCCAAAGACGAGCGAGTAATTATCTTTTGTAACTGATATTAGAAATATTTTCCATTAGAAAATATCCCTGTTTTACGAGATTTTTAATTATTATGCCCTGAGTTAAAATTTTTACTTTTAAGGCGAACCAGATACGACTTTATCATTTTTGGGTGCTATTTTATCAAGATCGCAAATCGCAGGGATATGAGCTACTATGCTTTTCAACCTCTAAAAACGAGAAACGGATCTATGCCGAACGTATATGGCCATTATGTATACTATATTAATTTTTAGAAGTAGATAAATATATGTTTGAATATATTATGTTATTATTTGTAAGATGGAAGTATTTCTTATTTAGGTATGATAAATACAAAATTTTATCTACAAATGTAATCATTTACAGAATTTTAAAACAGAAACTTACACATTTCTCTATCTTGCAATCGTTTTTCCTTTTGTACTATAAATAAATATCTCACAGTTAGGCTTACTACAATTTATTAAAAAAATTATAACCGGAAACACGCATTGGAATTTCTAACTGTAAATTTTATTCAGTCACCTTTACCTTTACATTTTTCAAGCCTAAAGTAAAATTTCAAATGAATAGTTAAATAAATTTAGTTATCCATTAAAAATGCAATCAAACGCATTAGTTTTGCATATTGCACTTTCAGAATACGGTTTCTTAAGAATTAAAAATTAATATGATTTTCATCTTAATATGCATAAAAACCATTATGAATTTGTATGTAAATATGTTCCACGTCTCCTCTGGAACAATTGTCCTAAATTCAACCAAATTTTGCATTCGCAGACATGAAAAAGAATATTATTACATTTCCAAAGCACAATAAATAATAAAATATTCAATTGATTAGAAATCAACAAAAACTCTGGTAAATTTATTAGTCTGCATTCAGTAAATATGTTGCAGGTATTATTCTCTCCAGCAAATTAAATGCCCCCAAAAAATGTATTACTACTTTTTTACATATCTGGTAAATCTCACTGGAATACGAGAGAATGTTCTTTTAATTGTTTGAGTTAATTAACCGTCTTTAGAAAAGACTTTTCAAACTAACTATCCACTTTTATAAATCTTAAATATTTTTTTGTATTAACTGTGAAACTTTTGGCCGAAAAAAACTTTTATTTTCATTTCTAGACAATTGCTTTCCTTTTCAATTAGAATTTTGAATGAAGATGAATGCAGAAAATTATCATAAATGGCGAAGTTTGTTTTGTGTCTTTATAAAAAAACACAAAACAGCATCTTTAATCGCAAACTGCGAATTAATTTCTGAAAAATATTATCTTTATATAAAAAAATCTTTTTAATAAGAATTTATTTTAAATGAATTTGTGACCTTATTTAAAGAAAAAGTACTTATTCTTATGACGAAGAAATATATTACATTTTGATGAAGACTGTTTGCTCTCTCCCACAAAATAAAAATCAGGAAATTAAGTTTTGAATATATTTATCTTCAGTTTCTTTTTTATGGATGAAAAGCGTTTCCTGTATAAGTCAGCACAATTTCTTTTCCTATTCATTATCAATTTTGAGGTAGAGATTGAATTCTAAAGTTATTAATTTTGCGGAACCATGAAAAATTAATATTACATCCAAGACATTTCCATAACAATTCAAATTGGGATAAAAACTACTGATAGAAATTTTAAATCATAATTTGAATTGGAATATTAAAAGATAGATTTTGAAGTCATATTAAATAAGAAAAGTAAAAAGAAGATAGAAGTTGCAGTATTCAAGAGCATCTTAAAATTGACAATAAATTGAATTCAAATATATGTTACGATTTTAATACCCCAGGCCCATTGTAAAGGGAATTAATGATTTGCATTTTTAAATTGAAAAAGTTCTTACATTCTCCTAATTTTGAATTTATATTCCGCACTTTGAATTAGTATGATAAATATTTCTGTAAGTTCTAAGAAATGATAAAGTTGATTAGAAAAAAATAGAATAGAAACATTAATTTTGAAAATAATTTTCATTTGCTTCTAAAGGAAAAACTGGAGTTTCCCGTTTGATTAATCTTGCTGTGGAATTTCGGGAAAAAAAAGTATTAACGATTGATACATAAAGAAAAATAACTAAATTTTTCTTGTGAACTGAATTTTTAGGTGGGTTCATTTGAAAACTTTTTTTATAAATAATATGTCATTCTTACCGTCAATTTACATACATAATACTTAAAATCACCTTTGTGTCATCCAGATTTTTACTTTCTAATATATGAAATATAGAGAAAATATTTTAATCGTTGAAAACTCTTACTTAGGGAGTTCTGAAATGCAGAAAATCTTGAGTTCGAAAATTATATTTGTCTACTAGCCGCCTTTGGCGACCAGTCGGTTCGCCAGTATTAATGCTCGCTAAAATTTTCATATAATATTTTATGTAGCTGTGTCTCATAACATGTTTTTCACCAAAATATTTTTTAACCAAACAAATTTTGATAATCATATAATTCATTTATAGTATAATTTTCTTCAGATGCTCTGTTCATTGTACTACTCATCTTTCTCTTTCTATCCGAGCAATGATTGTCCCGGAATTGATATTTTACTGAAATTATTTTTGGAAAGGTCTAAAATTCTACGTTTTTATAGAATAATGAGATTCAAATTTTCATTAATGTAAATACACTAAACAAATAAAGACACAATTGGATTTCAAAAGATGCGAAAGTTTAAAAACAGCTTGGAAAATGCGATAACATTTTTTGCTCTAGTTTAGCGCTCAAAATGAAGATCCATGTGAAATTTTGAAAAAAAAATCCGTCAAGAGGTTGACCGTCTGTCGATCTGTACTTTTGCATGCATGCATGCATGTGAATATGGTAACTACAAAACACAGTGACTTAAATATATGAAATTTGGATCGTGATTTTGTGATAACATTTGCAGCTCTATGTCAAATTTTGGTTTCAATGGGTCGAAGAAAAGCATCCAAACACATATTCGATTGTATGTTAATTGTGTATTAAGCGCATGGCAGGTATTAATCACCAGCATCAAACGGTTACAGGCTCTACCATAATCACTGTTCGCCCATAACTTGTTGTTAATAATAAGTAAGTACATTTATTACACAGTAAACAAGAAAGTTTTGGGAAGACTGCTTTTACTGATTACTAAAGAATTGCAATCATTAAAAATATTTGAACAAGAGATTTTGAGGAATCTTTATATTTTGTTATATATGTTGTACACATTTTTATATATAAATGTTAAAAATACAGGAATAAAATTTACAGGATTTCAAAATAAATGCTTTTTTTTAATTTCTCGCTCTTGAAGTATACTAATTAGTGCATTCGCAGTAAATATTCGATCTCGAAACTTTAATAAATTTCACTATTTAGACCTTCATGAATGCGAAAAAGAAAAAAAAACTAATTTTAGGAATTATTTCTATTTTTGTGCAAACTCTAACTCAAATATGGAATATATTACACAAATAAAATTTCGGTTGTAATATTTACTACCAAATTGCAGATTTTGAAATCAGATTTTAGACAAATTACGCTGTCTGGCCAGAAGTGTGAATATCAGTTTGATAACTCATAAATTCATAGAGCTAAATAACTGAAATTTTGCTCTTTATGTAATTTTCAAACCAATTTCAATACAGATAAAATCCAAATAGTTGATTCTCTGTAGGTCTGTCGTTTCAAGTACATGGTACAGGATATCGCCAAAACTCAATAGGTTGCTTAACAACTATTGCGAATATGATTTTGACATCAAAATGGTAGACCTTTATGAAATATTGGACGCCATCTATTTAAGGGAAGGGATATAAATTGCATGCCTGTTTACAATGCTGCGAAGTGTTAAGTATGAGCTAATTCTTACTATTTCTATTCATAGGTTCTGGTATTCTAAGAATAAAAGGCATAGAAAACGAAATTTTGTGGCCAAAAATGTCAGTGAGTACTAAAAATATTTTTTATAAATAAAATATAAACATTAGCAAGAGTATTATAAAAATTCTCGAGAACATTTTGAGTGATATTATACAACTATATTATTCGCATTTAGGATGTATATTTTGTAGCTATATTGTATATTTTTGTTCGTAATATGCGGGAAATATTTCACTTCTTTAAGAACTATGGTAAAATATATTCAATAGGTATTATTTGATGCAGTTTATAGATTTGATGCAGTTTATATAAATGAGTGAAATATAATGCAACAGCATAAAAAATAGTCTTTGATAAAGACTCAGTTAAAATATGCAAAATTTACTACGTTTTACATTTTAAAGATTACATTTAAAGATTTAAAGATGATTATGTAAAGATAATTTTTACATTTAAAGATTTAAATATCGCATTTATTTTACATTTTAAATATACTTTAAAGTTCTATGAGGAGAATATAGTACATTGTTTCTTTTCTGGGGTCGATTTGTGGATTTAAAAAAGAAACATTGCTTCTGACCGCTTTGGGCGGTTCTTAAAAGTTATCAATTTAAAGAAATCAGTTGTGTTTTTTCTATCATTATTCGGAAGCAATATGTTTCTGTTATCACAATTACTTTCAGAGCATCTGCAGAAAGAAAAACAAATTTCCTCAAAACTCTGATGTCAGATTTTGATAGAACAGATGTGATAGTGGTTTTCTTTTCTTATTTTATGGATATATTTTCGTTGGCTTCTTTATTTACAAAGAATTTCAAATTGCTTTATCTGTACAGAGAGCAATAGAGAGAAACTTTTGCCTTCATAAGGACATAGGAATGAGAAACCTTAGTTCTATTTACTTCAGAATATGGGAAAACAAATGAAGCACCCACCCACATCATTAAAAGTAAAAAAATCATCTGGTAAAAATGACGATTGTTTTATTTTATATTAATTAATTCCTTAATATCTTCAACTAAATTTAGAATTTATTATATCCTTGGAGTTAGTTAGTTCGGTGCTTTAAGTAGTTAATTAAAATGAAATGTGGATTTGTATTTATACCTTTTTCAATTCTATGCCAATTCTGATTTATAATCAACATTTATGTATGAAAATTGTAATTGGAAATATTGTTTCATGACCATTTAATTTTTTTGATTCTTGATTTATTGTCTTTCACTTTTTGAAATGTTTTTTATTATGTTTCCAATCTTCTGAAAAATGCACTATCCAGACTTGGCATTTTTTATATACTAGTAGTTTCTACCCCATAGAGAAGAAAATAGATATATTTTAATTTTACTCAGTCGATATTAGGAAAGGGTTTTGTTACTGTATATCAGAATATTTTATCTTGATGCACTTTTATTTAATTTGACTTGATTCATGCTGTTAGAGATAATATTTTTAGAAGTTTTACGTTCACTAACTGGCGTATTGAAATTTATAATTTATATATATTTTGATATTTATGATTTATGCATACAGCTTTAATATTTTCTTAATCATCATTTAATCAAATTATTTAATTAAGTTTTGATTCGGTAATGCTAGCTCCACCTGATAGACCAAAAGATCTAAAATAGGATTTAAAATAACTATACTTTTTGTTACATTAATTTAAAGTATACTTTTGTCAAACCATTTTGTTAAATTTATTTTGTAATATTGATGATCGAGTAAAATCCTAATATATGAAAGACGCAGAAATGTTCATTAATCAATTGAATTTTCTGTCATGTAACTAAGTAAAAATAACTCGGTAACTTGGACCGAAAGTCAGATTCTTTTTAGTTTATTTTGTGAAAAGAAGACGTTTATGGCTGCATTTATATTCTCAGACGAAGAAGGCATGTCTGTAACTAGTTGCGTTACAGATTGATTCTGTATATATTAGTCATTTGTTATTTTTATGAAACATCGCTTGACCTAAGTCTTTCTCCTATTTATGCAAATATGCTGAAAACAAGTTGTCCGCAGGTGTCCTCTTTTTCTTTTATAATCCATAAAAAAACGAAACATTGTAAATGTTTCGATTTTAGCAATAGTTCAAAAGCATTTTTTTATGTTTACGATATAGATAAAAAAATATTATTTCATTTCTCTGCTATGTAGAAACCTTAATATCATTTTCAGTTTTAAGAATTTTGTAAATTTTCTGGTCACACAGTATTCTAAACTTTTTTTTCTGTCAAAAATTTATTCTATTCTAAAATAAGTAAAAAACGCATTATAATATGATTAGTACAAATATATTCAATGTAAGGAAATGATAATATTCACTAAATATGATAATTTCTTACTTATTTAACAATTTGGTGAAACAGTCATTTCCATAAAAGCACCTATTTTCGTACATTTAGAAATTTCTTTAGAAAAGGTGCATTGTGACAAAATTAGAGAACTTTTCCTTCTCATACAACGTCCAATTTGCTCCATGGGGTAGAAATCAATTCAGTGTGAAAATCAATTAATTTAAACATTTTAATTAGTTAGTTCATTGTACGTAAACTCCAAGCTTTCCGTTTTATGCACTAGAGAGATCAAATCGGTCGATCCCAAAGGATGCGGTCAAACGAAGTGTAAGATTGTTCAAGTAGTCGCACTCTCAAATGCAAAGCATTTCTAATTTGAACGAAAGCTGCAGAGACTGTTTAAAGATTTAGCGAGAAAAGTTTCCTACTTAAGTTTCTTTTTAAAACTCTATTGAAATACATCAAGCGAACTCCGTTTGTCTTCATTGCTTTAGGTGTTTCCTTCGTAGTTTTCAATTAACGGCATCAGAGAACTTGCAAATCCAAAATTTAGGATTACTTTAAGCGATCAAACTCGTTAACAAGAAATTTCTGCTTATTTCCAGCTTTATACCTCGAAGACTTCTAATTTATTTATTCAAATATACTTGTTATTTATCTTCTTGTCATTCTAAAAAAATGTTGGGAAAATATTTTGATATAATATCGTTTTTTGCCAATTCCAAAAATTTTACTATCTCGATTCAAATATAGATTTGATTTTTATTTTTTTACATCTTTCTTATAGACTGATTTTATGAAATAGGAATTTGTATATTCAAATCTGTATCAATTATCATTTATCTTAACATTCTTCTTGAAAAGATTTTTTAAAAACGTTTGATCTAAAAAGTTCAGTACAATGATTCTAATAGGATTTTTTTCTGATTTCCAGCATTTTGTTTAAAAGAAGCTCTAACAAAGAAAATTTTATTTTTAAGATGTCAGAAGAAAGAGAGATTTATTTAAAAGATATATATTCAAAGAAGGATCACATCACGAGTTTAATTTTGTGAATGTGATTCATAAAATTAGACATTATATTGCATTTTAAGTTCCAAAAATTACCGACCCAATACTCTATTTTCAATAAAAGTTCTGATAAATGCCTGCTGTGTATATTGGGCATTATTTTCTGATTTAGTTGAAAATTCTAACAAAAAGAATGGAAAAAAAGAAATTTCAATTAGTATAATCTGGAATTCAGGAATATACAAGTCTAAATACGATCTTACTTTCATTTCTACTATTTGTTATCTTTACGTCCTTCTAGTAGAGAAAAAAAAAGATTTTTTGAAGGGGTATGATCTTATTAAAGTCATAAAAGATATGTAATATTGTCATAAAAGACGGGAATTGGTTAATCTTGTTTCTTTATCCTGTCGTTCTGCATCAGTTAATAAAGGACCTAACAAAGATATCAATATAGGACTAAAAGCGTTTATTGTCAACAGTCTTCATAAAGGAAGAGATTAGTTAATATTGTTGCTATGTTTCATAACATTGTATCAAGTCATCAAGGATGTGACATTAATAAACAGCCACTAGCGTTGTTATTTATGTAAGAATAATAATACATGACATTTAATTCTTTATTTATTTACCCTTCGGCGCATAACATTTTATTTTCAACAAACGTTTCGTATATCTGTAAAAAGGAATGTAGGAAATAACATTATAATTAAAAAAATTGAATTTTTTATTTATAGTAAATTAAAAACATTACTTCTGATGTTAAAATTTCTTCACTAATTTTTCTTCATTCTTCAAATAAAAAATGTAGCAAGTGAATGATTTAAAATATCAATTGTTAAGATCAAAATTGATAGGAATGTGGCTCAACAGCAATTATTCGAATATTAATCACCGAGAAATGTAGTATTGGCAGAATTCTTTTCATTTTTAGAATAATTGCTTTAATCGTTAGACGTTGATTTGCAAAAAGGAAGCATTAGAATTTTTACATCAAGATAATTAGATAAAGAATTTAACTTGGTAGAGATAATGCTATTTGTAGAGCTACTTTTAAAACAGTATATATTTGAATCTGTATTAATTTTTCAAGTCATAGGTATTGGTTAAGTATGTTCCTAAAATAAAATGATTGCATGTGTGCGCAAAAAGTGTTCTGAGTAATAGATTTATTAGTATGCGGTGAGCCGTGCCATATATCACGAGTGGTTCTAATTGTTAGATCTAAATTTGGTTTGTTTTTGATGTTTACGGTTTTTGACGTACAACATTTTGATATATTATACCTATAGTTATATAATATTAATGCGTATGTATTAGTATACTTACATTATAATACTTATTAGATAATTATATTTGTCAGTGTGATTGATTTAAAAACCAACAGCAATAACATACAAAACAATGATGGAATTTTAGTAAAAAATGTAATGAATAGTCTTATATAACAAAAGTAATATGAATACATTTTTTAGTCATTACTTCAGTTTTATAGACTAAAATATATCTCAGTTAATACAAGGATACCTCTAGTTTAGTAATCTTGATAGTTAGTATAAGATTTGCTAAAAGATGGATAGTTTAGATTAGTTGTAAGCACCAATTTTATTTTGTAAAATCCTTTTTATTATCTAAAATATATCTTAACCATCAGTTAAACAAAATGTCTGAATGTTAAATCAGTTTCTTGGCTACCGTCCAAATGCTGAAAGCACTTCAATTTGACTTAAAGACTATATATATATATATAATATATATATATATATAATATGAGCGAAGACGAGATGTTATATTTATAAAAAATTCCAGATGGTTTAAAGAAAAAAATATTCGTTTGAAACTTTGTTCTTTGAAATTTATAACAGTATATGGTTTGAGTTGTCTAAGATGACAAGAGAAATGAAATTTGATTTTCGTAAAATAAATAGGCTTACATAAACACTTGACTAAAATATTTTTTATCTCCTTTAAAACAAATATTTCTTTCGATAAATGCATTCTGAGCTATATTTTTATTCGAAAGAAAGGTATTTTATGTTGCCAAGCATTTTAGCTTGTAAATCTAGATCTTTCTTCGCTCAGAGCCAATATTACATTGCAACTATAAAGGGAATAAAAAGTTGGAGGAAGTAAATCTTATCGAATTCTTTTGCTTTGAAGCAAAATGATGTTCTATTGAAGAAAAGATTTGCTTTTTTGCATTAGTTAAGGTAATTTAATTGTGTTAAATTATTTCATGCTTTAAGTATGGAAAAGGAATGCTATTCTTAAAAAAATTAGGTAGAATTGCAGAAATAATCCCCATTTAAGGAAATCAAATTATAAATTTATCTATTAATAATACCATAGTTTTGATTTCATCAAATATGAGTTATAAAACTAAATTGTCGAAGACGATGCAATTTAGAAATATAATTTTAAGAATCAAAAACGTTAAAACAAAATGTATATGTTCGTCGTTATTTTGCATTGTAAATGAAGAAAATTATTTAAATACATTATTAAATAGTGGAGTTAATTTATGTGACTTTGTACTAATTTTATTTTTTAAAACATAATCTCGTATGTTATCTAACAATAATTTTTTAATTGATCTTAAATTATTTTATAAATATGAATTATTTTTATTTTTGCTGGATACAAGGGTGTTTCAATAAATTGCACAAATGTTGTTGTGCATAATGATAAAAAATGCAAAGCATGTCGGTATAAAACGGAAATGAATGCCTTGTCAATTTGACATTTTTTGACATAATTACCATTCATACTGAGGCACTTGTCTCAACCCCGATCAGTTTGAAAATCCGGGTCTCATAAGATGACGTCGGCTGAGAGTAAAGATGCTGTCTTCACGGCTCGTTGGACCTAGCCATCAGATTGAAGCATCTAACCGCCGATGAACTTCATGGATGTAAACAGAAGAAACCCTGTGTCTATTTGACCAGGCTATATGGTGGGTACTCCAAAATTTCCAAACCGAATATTTCAAGTTTTTCAAGAACGAGCAAAACTGTTTTCAAAACTTGCTGGAAAGCAAACGGAACATGAAATAGATAGCATTACAACTGTTTGGGCCCTTGAAGATGACCCTCTATGTTGAAAAGCTTGACTGATGATAGCATCAAATGGGCAATGAGACAGCGGCTCTAGTTGTAGAAGACGTTGCTCTACCGATCTGAATTTTCAAGTGGATTTAGCGTTTGGGAAAATCCATCAACATGATAAGCAATAATGTCGAAACTCAGTAAATTAGCGGTATTTGTTTCCGCCCTATGAGTATAATATTCAACCACGTATTTAATGGATTCCAAAATAAATTTGACATATCGTGTTTGTTGAGTTTTTAATCCAAGAATGAATTAAATCAATCTACGTATTTCATACAAGAATGAATTAAATAAATTGATGCCTTTAATGTAAAAATGAATTAAACCAATCCATGTATTTCATGCAAGAATGAAAAAATAAATTATTGATATACAAGTACTTGAGAATATGTAAAGAGTGATATTCTTTGAATTCTAATACTATTTTAATGCTCAAAATTTATTTTCTGACTTTTGCTTTAATTCTGGATTTATTCATTAAAAAATATGAATGGTTCAGAAATATATAAAGATTATGACCTAGTTTTAAAAATAAAAAGTTTTTGTATTTGATATATTAATTGAATTATATAAAAATTCATGTTTCTTATTTTATATTCTTTACAAAAAGTTTAAATAATTAAATTGTATATTAATAAATTTATAAAATTGCTTATTAATAATTATTTTAATAAAGTTATGTATAAAAAAGTTATAATAAAGTTATTTACTGATTTTTCAAGTTAAATTAATGTTTAACAGTCTAATTTAACGAAAATAAATTTCAAAATTCTTTTTTCTTAAAAAATCATGCAAAACAGAGCTATTCATTAAGTTACATATAATTTTCAAACTTAGTATAGTTTAAATGATTATATTTTTAATAAAAGAAGAGAAATTATTGCTCCCATTAGGCTATACAATACAATTAAAAAAAATTTTAACTTTTAAGATTTAAGACCCAAGTATTAAAAAATTTGAGGTTAAAACTTTTAAACCTTGAAAAACTTTTTTTTTTTCAATTTCTTGCTTTTTCTATATGTAAACAAATTTATGAATATGATGCCGTCCTATTTCCTATATCTTTTAACTGAAATAATGTCATTTTCATGTAGATACCACAATTAACATAACAAAAAGTTCTCATTTTGAAAAAAAGTATATTTAAGTCGTTTAACTTTACTGTGTTTCTCTGACCTTTCAATTTTTGGGACTACAAACAAAGTTTACAAGTTCAAAAACCTAGCCGCAGCTTCTTTTCAAGGTAATTTAACTTCCAAGGATAAACTTCCTGAAAAGCCAATCCATTTTTTGTTGATTCTTGCTGCGTTTGTCAATCTAAGCGCTGCAGGTTGCGAGGGTATAATATTCCTCAGAACAAAACACATTCCATGAGGCTAAATCACGTTGCGAATCAAAAGAGGAATCCTCAACCCCTTAACCTTTGCAGAAACGCGGATGAGGTAAAACGAGTTGAATAACACCGGTTTCACAGCATCATTATCTTAAACACATCAAGTTCATTTGTTAAAAACTGCTACTGCAGACGAAGTTAATGATAAGATTTGACCCAGTGTCCCAATCCGAAACTTGAATAAAGCCGTCAATCTTAAACAATTGCTGGGGTACGTACTTCGTTAATCTTTTTATAGATATGGGTCGGTCGTTACAATTAGAAGAAATAATGAACACGGATTTTATCACACCTTTCTCGTGTTCTTTATTTGTAAGCAAGATATATAAAACTTTTTTTATTGGTAGAAAGCTGTAAATCCGGTATGGAAAGGTTAAGACCGTTTATTTTTTGTTATGTGTTAGAGATATAAAATAGTAACAATGGTATACACTAAAAGTAGCATGCTTTTCTTATGTTTGTATAAAGACTTTTGGGGCTGTGAAGGGTTTACGGGCGTGTGAAATGCTATGTTTTTTTTAAATTATTTTTATAGACATTTTTAAGCTTAAAGAAGAAAATCATCAGATGGATTACTTTGATATGACTTCATTTTTTAACAGTATCCTGAGATATCTAAGTTTTTTTCCTGATAATATGTAACTAAAATGAAAGAGTATTTTCAAATCCTTTTGTAATCCTTTAAGTTTAATCAAAACATAAGTAGTATCAATGGTTTATATGATCTGGTCTGACGAAGCCAGACTATGATGGAGATAAGAAGAAGAAGAAGAAGTAGTAGTAGTATAGTGAAAACATACAATTAGATCTTTTTAATTAAAAAATATTGAATGCAAATTTTATTACAATTTCTTGTGTTCATTTGAAAACAAGTTATGGAAGTTTTTTTATTTGATTCAAAGCTTTAAATTAGGTTTGAAGAAATTAAGACAATTTTGCTGCTGTTATGATTGCACAAACAATTGAACTAAAATTAACATGCATTTTCTTTTTTAAAAAACATTTTTCTTTTTGCTGGTATCTAATTCTTTTAGACTTTTTAAGTTCTATGCCTACAATTTAGCAATTTTCAATACTAATATTTCATTTCCTAATTAATGACATCTTGTCGATAATTTATTTTGTCATTCATAGTTTTCATTCCTAAACGACGTTTTCAAAAATTAATGGAAAAAGTTTTATCTTTTTGTAGAATAATACATACAATTTTTTGCCTAAATACAGTTCTACGACTGCCTTCATTAGATTTTTAAAAAGAGTTTTTTTAGATTTTAGACTTCACTTTATAAAAATAAAAAAATCGAATTTCAAATAAAATTTGTTTAAAGCACGAGGTTTCAAATAACTATCAATTTCTGAATTAATGATATCTCCAAAGTTATAGATAGTTTGCCATATATTTTATACTTAAATAACATTTTCACTAATTATCAAAGCAAGCTTTAATGTCATTAAGCTGTTTAATTATGTTATACTTGATAATAACGAAATACCAAACTCGAAATTCTATCAAAGAGACGAATGGGTCAATTTATACAACGCCATAGCTCACGTAGAAATCTACCTGGTACAGTACTCATGCACTGATGAATAAAATTCTTCGTGCGACATTAACTAGGGAGCACTCTCGTCTGGTTAATGAGTTTTCATGAATCTGAAAATGGGTTCCGTTGTTTAAAGATTATTTTAATATAATTTGATTCTCTCATTTAAAGAGACAGGTTAAACGGCCTCTCTGGCTAAGACTAATTTAAATCGCTTGTTATAATACAATAATAGCATAGAGATTTATTCATCTATATCAGGACGAGTTAAATACTGGTCCCAAATCGCTTGCGAGTTACATTAAATAATTTTGGGGTTTGCGAGCATTGCAGCCAATCGTGCTATTTTGTGATTCTTCATTATTATGAAGCGTATATTAAATGGAAGATAAAATATACTTTTAAAAACATTCTTTATAAAACTTCGGAAAAAGATTTAAATATACAATAATTTAGCTATATTTAATTATTTGTTATTCGAATTTGATATACATTTGCAGTTACATC
Organism: Argiope argentata; assembly: GCA_026289955.1. NCBI lineage: Eukaryota > Metazoa > Arthropoda > Arachnida > Araneae > Araneidae > Argiope > Argiope argentata. Next base: position 516,624 of record JAOUZG010008940.1, on the reverse strand, counting down.
AAAAACATTCTTTTTATAAATACTGAATGAGGCAAAAATATTTCTACTGAAGAGGAAGAAAGATATGTGTTATAAAGACTTAAGGCAGGTTCCTTTTAAATAGCTGTTTCAAATAATTTATTTCCCAATCATTGTTGTAGATCTCGTGTTTAAATACTATTTTCTACAGTTTATTTTATCATCATCAGCTGTATGTATTGTTTAAAAATTTTTTGTTATGTTTATCGATATCAAATTCATCTAAATTTACAAAATCGAGAAAGGTACAAAGTAATTGGTGACTAAAATTTGGCTAGTAAAGTTTTAGTTATTTCGGAGTTCATATGCATTAAAAATAATATGAAAAAAATAATTTCCCTCTATTTAATAACTCTGCAATACTTTTATTGCATCAAGCCCCTTATTGTATAAATTTATTCGTTTTACTGTTCAGTTAATTATGTTCATTTTATTTCACAGTATTTCTATTTGACATTATTCAGTATTATATGAATTCCGTCTTTTTAATCTCAAATCTGAAAGCGATAATAAAAATAAAAAGTTAAAAATTCTAATTTTATTTATCGAAATTTTAAAAGTTATTATTATTATATTAGAATATTAGAAATACTAAATAATATTTAAATGTCGATAAGAAATACATTTATATTTTCTAATTAAGAAAATTGATCATATATCGTAAAATCGAATGAAAATCTTTAATTGTTGTTTAGTTTTAATAATCAAGATAAAATCATCACTTAGATACCCCGATGGCAGAAGAGCGTAAATTTAAAAAAACATTGAAAACAAATTTAATGTATTTTTATAACATTTCTTAGGAGAGCAGACGAAACACATTATCGTGATTGATGTCGTTCATATACAGCTAAAAATAACCAACTAAAAAGAAAAAAAGCGAGTTCTCGTGTTCAAATCCTTTAAAATGTAATTTCTGTAAGATGAAACTTCTAATGTATACTGAAGATATCAATATATCGTCAGTATGATGTATAAGCTTCATATATATTGAACAGCAGAATTTTTTCAGCTATTAAGATGATATTTTCCACTAACTTGAACACATTAACTCTTTTCCCTTTGATTTCATCACTTTCCTTTATACAACGACGATATATACATCAAAATAATAAATAGTAAATTATTTTTTCTTAAAAGCATGCAATAGAGCAATATTCTATGATTTTTACCTATTTTGTAGCTGGTGCAAAAATAAACAAAATTGCTGTAACATAAAATTGAAGTTTTTGTTTTAATATTGATTGATTTTTGGATATAATAGTTAAGTTAGTAAAAAAGAAGTTGGAAAATCATTGCAAATAAAATAAAGAAACAGTATGTATTATATTTGTAAATAATATGGTGACTATTTTCTGTTGTAGGTCCTGAAATTCCTACTTTAATTATGCGGATTTATTAAATATTTGCTGCAAAGGCATATAAATTTAGATTCAAAAGTTGATTAAATAGAGATTAAAAGCAGTTGTGAATATATATGATAAGTATTTTAAAAAAATTCTCAAAACTTTTAGAAAAATATATATAATCGCAAAAATCTTCTAATTAAAAGATAATCTTCAAGTAATGTTTCGGAAATCAAAGAAGAAAATGAAAGAAATAATTACTTTTTGATAATCATGTCACTTTACAGTTTTCAATATTCAACAATAAGCAAAATAAAAGTATTTTTAAATATATATTTATTCCACTTTTTGTGCATTTTTCTTTTAACATTTGAAAAATTATTACAAATTAGAATGCAAAGTTTCTATAGTAGCTCACAATACCTGTCACTAAAGTATTAATAGTAATCTATAATAAATCCTATAAATTTTCCTATGAATTGTAATAAAGCCTAATAAATTTCTTTTTTCAGTTTTATCTCGCAAATAGGAAAAAAATTTAATCTTAATTTTCATTGAAAATTTTCCAATTCACACTTTAAAAATGGTATTTAATCCTAAATGAATTTCTGTACAAAGACAGTGAATGTTTTTTAACAATGAAAATCCGAAATTCTCCAATAACTGGAGGCTAAACTTTAGAATAACGTGTAATTATTCTGAAACAAAAGAAAGAATTATTTTTAAGACAATAAGCGTCTTTTTAATGCTTTTATATTCTAATTTTTTTATTTCCTTACATTCTTCCTGAATTAATTTTTTTACTGAGAACTATTTAACATACTCACACTGTACATTACATTAAACTAATGGAGAAATGTAAAATTATTAAGTACTTAAGCATAAAACAATTTAAGAGTACAAAAGAGATAATACATTCAGTACTGAGAACAAAGCTTTTAAATAATGGGATTTTTTAATCTAGCATAAAAGCATCATTATCTACCTCTTAGGAAACTGCTTATAATGATAATCACGTATTGTTATCAGATTAAGTTGTATGTCTTACGGTATAATTAAAATAATTAACTCTACTTTGCTCAATAAATAAGTTTTTAATTCAACTTCTTGAAAAAATGGGTTTAGAAATTAAATTAAAAAGAGATTCGCTTGAAAATAATAACTCCATTAATTTTATTTGACAGCTTTAAGCTATTTATAAACATATTGATAAGATTGCTATTATTACTATTATTATTTTATCTACTAAATATTTGTGTTTGTTTGCTCTACTAAAATTTATATATTATAAAAGTTACTAAGGTATCCCAACACGTTCGGAGCACATTTTTTAGAAAAACATGGTGTAGACTTACTTTAACCATATTTATGGGTTTGAGACTTTTCAAAATTAGTAATAGAAAGGTAATATTTGAAATAATCATTGATTTTTTTAAAAAAAATTGGTATTTAATCATTCAAATTTAAGCATATTCTTTAAAAACTTATACCAAAATAAGTTAAATATGTTTTCTCTGGGGAATGAGTTAAAATTGTAAGGTTATAATAATGAATAAAAATTTCAGAACCTGTCAAAGATTTATCATGAAATTTTTAGTAAATTTATGATGTTATTATTCAAGCAATTAGCTGAAAATTAAAAAATATATATATTCGCTCAATCTGAATTCTTTTACTTAATTTTCTGAAAAATAGTATAAGGACAAAGTCCACCAAATTTCATAGTAATGGGGATATTATATTTTGAATTATTTGATTTGAAGTGAGCAAAAAAATAAGTAAAAATAAATTTTGTGAAAAATGCATTTAAAGTATACAGTAACATGCTTTAATAAATTATGCGTGTATATACTTAAAATTCCCCATATTTGTAGGTTATACCTTCTTTTATAATTTTCTTTTTTTACTCATTTCTTTCTGGCATTTGGCAGTGAATGCTTCCTAGATTCATTTATTATGTCTGTCGAGTTCTAACTGCATTTGCACTAGGATATACTCCAATAGCCTTAGAGATATTCAGTAATCCTATAAAACCTTCATTAAAATGCATTACAGACATAAAGGCCCCCTAATAGAGGGTTCAAAGTTCAACAAAGACATCTTTAGGAATAAATTAATACAATACACCGTTGAAACTCTCAGTGGCATTTTGCATTTTGAAGTGCAAAACATGTTCTGTATTTAAAACTAAATTTATGTTTATACAAATTCTTAAAATAATTTTGGTCCTTTAAATATGTATTTCCGGTTATTTAAATATCCGATTCCGGTTTACCGATTATTATGATACTATTAATATCTTGATAATAAACATAGAAATAAAAGTGAACCTGCTTTAAATAGTTCTAAGTCTTGTCTATACAATAAAAAAATTAAAAATATCATTTTTGGTGAAAATCGACGTTTTCGAAGTGTTCAGTTACCTTAAAAATTAGTTTAATATACTAAAATATTTTCTACTCGTGAGTATTATATATTTCAAAATACCTGTAAATTTATCATAAGAAATTTGAAAAAAAAAATTAATTGTTTGATGAAATTTAATACATAATTTATCATATAGAAATCGTACATATATACATTATCATGCATCCTCTTTGAAAGCAATGTTTATTGTATGGTGAACTACATATATTTCCTATGTTCCTGTTGTCAATCAGTATCGGTGTAAGATAGTCAATGTATCAAGTTAAAACTACTTGGTTTCTTCTGGTCAATAAATTTTTTGTTTGACTTCGTAACGGAATGTATATGCTGTTTGCATACTAACCAAAAGTTTATTATGCAGTTTAACAAATATAAACTAAATTTGGGTTCTGATAAAAAGGTTTATTGAAAATATACAAATTGTTTTTAACTGAATTCGGTTATCCATAAGATATAACATAGCTGGAAATAATTGAATCTTCTCTATGAATATCTTGTAATCCTAAAATCTCTCTTTTAATTCTGTAAATACACTTTTCAATTCAAAACCAATTAACCAAATATTTTAATTCTGTTATAAAACAGATGATATTTAATTTCAAAAAGGATATTTTTCATGTTAGAGACAATGTTTTAAATGAAAATACCATTTTGACAAAGAGTATACTTTCATCCACATTTTGTATCTTGAATTTCTGGACACAATGATATTTATCGATGAATCAATTATCTATTGACTAGTATTATTTTTTTTATAAAAACAGATATCTTTAAAAATCATCGATAAGATTGCATGGTTAATAATTTTAAACCATGCTTTTATTATACTTTATACGTTTAATGTTTATAAATTAGTACTTTCAACTTCAGAAATTTGATATAAATATAATATTTCTTTCAGTAAAAATATTTATTGTTTTGTCAGTTTATGAATTTTTGATTTCGCTGGTAATTAAAACTAAATAATTTTTCTTTGAAGTATTTTGTAAGTGCTCTAAGAACTTAAATACGACTAAACTTTCGATCGTTGCCTACTGTGTTATAATCCGATTATTACCCTAGTTAAAAATACTACAGATTATCCCCATTATCATAGATTAAAGATTATACTCGATGACAGGAGATAAAGGCTTTTCAGCTAGTACCCTTTTAAACTATAATTCAACATCTTACTCCTTACTTTACTCAGAATTACCTGATATAGAATTCTGTACGGAAGAAATTACCACAATTAGGAAGATAATTGACTTATTAATAATATTTTGCTAATAACTTATTGAAGTGCTGATCAAAATTTATTTATTTGTATTAAAAGAAAGTTTAAGTTAAAAAAATTATAAATAATCACCAATTGTCAAAATAACTTTAAGCTAATTAAATAATTGTAACTTACTAATTAACTTATATATACACTATAATTTGTGTTGAGTTGATTTGTTTGTTACGATTTCCGATTTCCTCATTTTAAAAATGCAGTAACTGATGTCTTATTTTATTGGAAAGATTAAGCCACTGAATTGCTAAATGTTATTATTCTAGAAATTCTTTCATTATTTGAATGGAACTAATGAAAAGTATTGTCATAATATACTGTTATTGATTCACTTTGTATATTCACTAAAGAACTTTGAGTCAAATTTGCATCTAAGAGATATCATATTTTCTAACCAATTAGTTCAAAGTTGAACTACAGAGAAAAGCAAATTATTTTGGTGATACCAAATGACATCACAAAACCGAAAAGAGCGAAATAATGTATATGAAATTTAGTCAGATTATTAACATTATGGTGTAAAAAATAGTGTGGAGCTTTACTTGGTATTAGACTATTCACCTGCAGAGTACTGTAATCTTAGCACTGACCTCAATGCTTGGCTACAGCTATTGGTAAAATATTGGTACCCTATCTAGCCATTTACATATTTCTCAATTAAAAAAAATTAAGATCAGTAATTTTGAGTTAAAATTTTATTTCAAGCATGCTGTAAATGAATGTATTGATTTACTTGTTAGTTTAAAATGCTCTTCCCATCACAATTTTCATAATGGTTACAACTAATGAAAAAAAGATTAGCATACTACACAGTCCCTTATACATTTGTAATTTTGATAGATATTTCAAAATAAATAATTTTGAATTTTAATTTGACTTTCTGTTCGCTATCAAAAATAAGCTGCATTACTTAATAGCTCAAAATACCCTTTTACTATCATAATCATCGCAATAACTTTTATACATGGCTTCAACTATCGACAAAACATCAGCCCACTACTCAGTAAGTTACACATTTTTAAATAATTTTTAAATAATTTTTAATTAGAATTGAATTTCCTGTATGATATAAAAATCGCCTTGCTTTCATTAGTAGCTTAAAATACCCATTTACTATCATAATCTTCGCAATACTTTTCTTATTTGGTTACAACTAGTGATAAATGTTAGCATACTAATCGGTCACTTACACGATTTTCATTTTCACAGAGATCTTAAAATAAATAATTTTAAATTAAAATTTAATTTCCAGTATTCTATAAAAATTGCATGGCTTTAATTGGTAGCTCAAAATACCCATTTTCTAAGTATCATAATCTTCGCAATATCTTTCATGCTTGACAACAACTGTTGACAAAATATTATCACTCTTCTTAGCCATTTACGTATTTTTAATTTTGAGAGAGATTTCAAATTAAATAATTTTGAATTACGATTTGATTCCCAATATGCTATAAAAATGTGTTGCTTGACTTTGTAACTCTAAACACTCATCAGCTAAGTATCATAAAAAATGGGTTGCTTTACTTGGCAGCTCAAAACACTCATCTGCTAAGTATCATAATCCTCGCAATACTTTTTTCATTGGTCACAACTAATGACAGAATATTGACATATTACATCGTCATTCACTACTGCTTGCGCTGTAAATGTAGGGGTGGTTTCACCTTAAGAGCTTTGACTTGAAGAAACGGGGATTAATGGAGAATGGAGTCTCTCGAACCAAACGAGGGGAATAATCACAATTATTACGCTTACGTCGTGACCAGTTCCTACCACCCCGACAACCGCGCGTGACATGATCGATGTAAATAAAATGTGACCAGAATCTAGGAGATACTTCAGGAAGGTTGAATAGAAAAAAATAATTACTATGACCGGATCTGGCGTTCATTTATATAAATTATGACGATACAAACTGACAAAATACAGGGTCGGAAATATCGATGTAAACTTTTCGATCTCTGCAATAATGGAAAAAGAAGCAGTCGTCGTTCGCAGAAATATCGATAGCGATCATAATAACTTGAGTTATTTTATTTTAATGCTGCGTGTGATCCCCATTAGGAATGTTGTGAACCCTGCATTAAATTCAATAAGAGTCACACCGTTTTAATTATGTAATTAAAACGGTGGAAATCGTCGTTAAGGTTTAGGTCTTACTTAAAGTCGATACAGATGTAATCTGCCAAGTTATATCACACCTATCACCAGTGAAAAATTGATAGCTAAGAACGTGAATAATAAGAAGATGTAAGAAAACTTTTTTGCATTTATAAAGGTACGAAGAGGTTAGAATTATAAAACTCATTTGTTATAAATGGTATTTTTAACTTTTAAAAAATTAAATAACTATGAATACAATTCTTTATTACACAATGGCTGGCATTTGCATTACTTCAATTTTTCCATTATAAATTTTGAAAAATTAATGAATAGTAATTATTTAGTATATCTTTAACTTGAAAAAAAGAAAAAAAAATCTATGAAATCATAGCTAAATTAATGATTTTGGTTAAAAGAATTTTAATAATAATAATAATTAAAAATTACTTTTGGCATCTTTTTCTCTACTCTTCTTACTCTTATATATAAATTTATATAAACATTTTGAAAATTAAAAGGAAAACTGTATTAACTGTAATTAATATTTTCAATTAAAATGATTTAATGTTTTATATAATATCTGAATGATTGCACAGATTTTTTCTTGTTACTTGTGTCTTTAAAAAATAACACTTTTGAGCTAATCCATATTAAATGAGCTTATTATTATTTTGATCTGTCCTCTTAATTGATTTATTTGATTTTCGAATTTCGCATAGAAATAATTTCGAAGCCCAGTAATTCAATAAAAACTGGCATAATGAATTATTTTTTATCCCAAAATTAATAAACAATATATATAAAAAACGCTGCCCAAGTTCAAGTATGCCTCTTTCACGTATATTTTATATTAATATTTTAAAATTTAAAAAATTCTTTTTTTATAAAATATTATAATTTTTTTATAACCTGCAGTTTTCTCCTTTTGGAGTACAATATCTGTTTATTTTCAATATTAATATAAAAAAAATTCTTTGTATCGTCTGAACTATTTTTAAATAAAATTTTAAAAATTCGCTTGAAGCAGATGATTTTAAAAACCACCGATAACTGCTCTTCCCCATTAATTTGAATTAATACTACACGTATTATTAGCAAATGCTCAAATATAAAAATAGTTTCAAGAGCATTTTAAGAGACAATTAGTTAAATGTTTATTTTTTATTAATAAAAAAACTTGAAAATAAATTAAATCAATAATTTTCCCGTTTCAAATAGTTAATCGTCGCTGCTTTTAAGTTTTCCTCTAGAATTTTGCTTCTATGCTTTAGTAACAGCTTTTCGCATGCATTTTTGCTCGTTTACAATAAAATATATTGAAATGACGCACGTAAGTTTTACGTTTATGCTCTTTTTGGTCATCCTTTTATCATTTCTTTAAAATAAACGAAAAACATTATCAACTCATATGTATTAATGAAGAAGAGAGATATTAAAAATGATGGTAGAATAGTGCAAATTATTTGCTGTGCTTAGCAAAAGAGATATTTTCTTCATTTCAGAATAGTTTTTCGCTAAATTATAATAATTAATATTAATTAAAAATTGCTCAAAATTGATATCGGTGAAAAAACGGAATTTTACATTTTAAAATGTTGCAAAAATATTTTTGAAACAATTTTGTTAAGATACTATGGAACTTTAAACTACGGAAAAAGAAAAAAATGTCGGTTGTTCCTGAAAACCTGAAACCAATCTGTTTCTGCACATCTGTTTCATTTGTACGCAAAGGTTTTGCCCTTTCTGCCTTCGTCTAAATTGGATTTTCCGAAACGTTTGAGGAGTAGTTCAAAGTGAAAATTAATTTTAATACGTTAAAATGCTTATAAAACTTATGACAAATGAAAGAAATATTGCTCAAAAATGGAACTGATATCATTTAAATGGTAAAAGTTTGAATTTTTAGAAGATATTAAACTAATTCATCTAAAATTATTTACTTCGAAGTTACTGCAGAAAAACATTGAAATTTCTGTTAACTTCTAATTCACTAAACATTTAATAAACCATTGTACTTCGAAAAGTAGACAATATCTATTCCTCCTGTCGAAAAAAATAAGTCGTTTGTAGTTTCGTCCTTTAGGATGAGATTTGGAACATGCGTACCAATATATATTCATGCACATATATACATAGTCACAGTGATTTCTATTTATATTAAGATTTTCACTCCCAAAATATATATATAGCACTTGATTCTCATGTACTGGGGTGTTATATTTTACGGAGAATATATGTTTATTCCAATCTGTCTATACAGATGCTTCACCCTTCAGATATTTGAATTTAAATGAGATTTCTGATATTTGAATTTGTATTCGATTTCCGATATTTGAATTTAAATCAGACTTCTGACATTTGAAGTTTCTTATTTTCGAACTACAAGCATATCTCATGAGATTTATCAGACACTTCAGATTCATAATAGAAATATAAGTGTTTTGAAACACGAACAACAATTTAAAACAAGACATGGATAAGAATAAAATACAATTAAAGTAATGCGAGCTACGTAAACGATTCAATAAAAATGAATATGTCAATTAAATTTAATAATAATTATGCTTAATAACCGAAAACTTTAAGTTAAAATTTTTGAAACGATTGCTTTCTATTTAGAGCGGCAACTCTATGTTTCAGATTTTCAAAAATTTTAAATTGAAATATTTTTAAATAAAATGTATTTGTATTGAAATGATCTATGAATATTTCTCAGGCTATAGTTTTTAACTTAAATATTTTAATAAAAGTTGAAGAAGAAAAGCATAATTGAACATATTCATATCTCTATTAAAATATTATTATCAGACTAATCCTTCCTCATTTTTAACTCAAAGCAAAATAAATTGACAAATAAAACAAAAGCACAGAAAATTAATCAAACGGCATAAATTTTCAGTCTAAGTAAAGATCACGAATTCTGAATTAGAAAGTAAAATAATGCCGAAGCAATATCACTGAATGCAAAATTCAAGTCCGATTCCTTATTCCTTAGGAAATGAACTAAATTTTTATTTGTTGAGACACGCGACGGACATAAAATTAATTCACTGCACATGCAAAAAATCACGTTCTGTAATGTATTTAGTGTTACAGCTGTCAGATTAGATACAGCCTAAGGTAATGACTCAAGCTTATGATTTCCTCTTTTTTTTGAATTTTTGCATATGTTATGCACGAAAAAAGAACATCTAATTTATACAAGTAACATATGTGACTGCTAATTCTAAAAATATGGGATTACACGTACTCTTTTTTCCTTCGTTTTCGAGTGTATAAACGTGGTACGGAATCGTGTTAGCGAAAATGCGCACAAAAAACACGGATTCTTGTTTTAAAAAATCGCGACGCTCATGACCTTGTGAACGACGGTTACCTAGGAAGAGATTATGAAGGGTTCGTTCTGTTTTTATTTTGTCTTCTTTTATTTTGTTCCTTTTCTTTATTGTCTGTTTTATCTGTGTATCTTTTTCAGTATCTTTTCAAACTGGTTTTCACGTAGGAGGAATGCTAATTTTTTTGTATGTATTCAACAAATAAACAAACAAAAAATATTTTGTTTCGTTTTGCGGATTTACATTTGTAAGCTTTTGCCCCATTGATTAGAGGATGCATAATTTGTTATGCATAACTTCATATGCTAATAATGTGTTTAAGACAGAGCTATTTAAGTACTAACTTTTATTAAATGTTTAAAAATGAAGAAATCTCTAAATTCGAGGAATTTTAAAATGACCAGACGTTGGAATATAAGCCGAGACAATTCAGATTCTTAAATCTTGTACTCAAAAATTGGAACCGTGCTTGCTGCAGTCCTATTTTTCATAGCAATTTCGGTTGAAGTTCTGTTCCAGATTTAAGTTAAATGACTTGAATTTTCCCAATATGTCCTTCTTAGTATATATAATATAATATAAACTGTTACTTACATGTTTACAGTTTTAATTCACTTCTCGTCAACGCGTATTTTAACTATAATAATGCGAACGAATTAGATATTAGAATTTTAATTTTTCTAAGAAACAATATTTAATTCTGGGAACTTTTGCTATCTTTGATTAGTTTTGACAATTACACAAATAATTAACCATTGTATTAAAAGAAAAAAAAAGGCAAAAATTCAAATTTCTGAGGTTAAATAAAAACACTTAAGAACTTAAATGAATTAATACCATAATTTCTTCCATAAAGAATTTCAAAAAAAATTGTTATTTCATTAAATTTTTTTATTTGCTTTGAAAATACAAAATTATTATTACAAATATGTATGCGTAGTTTATCTTTTCATACTCGAATCCATAAATTTCAGTTACAACGAGCATTCTTAGAATGACTTCGGAAGTAAACAATAAATAAAACTGAAATGTCTAAATTTAGAAGTTAGTTCTAAAACTCGCAGATAAAATTTTACTCTAGTGCGTCTAATGCATGCGAGATGTTATCTAAATAGATATACAGAATAGCTAACTTGAAAGCTCTTGTGTATAGACTACGGTAACGTTGTTACCAGGACAACCTGATTTGCATAACTTTATAGAAATACGCTAAACTATGGGTCTAAAAGAAGAATGTACTTATCTTTTGAAAAAAGTATAAAACCTTCTTGCTTATGCATTTGAAATATTTGGAGAATAGTTGAAGCCCAAGTGTAAAACGCATCTACAGCTTCAGAGAAAACACTTGAACACACAAAAACTGATTTTGTGTGTTCAAGTGTACCTAAAATTTCTTTTAAGTCGTCTTTCAGTGACATCCTGAGCTGATAGTATACTGAAGCTTTTAGGACATATCTTTACACCAGGTAAATAGTCCTTAACCCCTTAACCAGTTTGCCCGTACGCCGTACGTGCATCGATTTATCGAATTTTGATAGTTGTAAACAAAAAATAAATCATTCATAACAATTATATTTCAATAGTAAAATGACTTCGAATACGTAGATAAGCCAAATATTGCATGGATTTCCATTTGAATCAAAATAAGAAAATATTCCCAAAATAGAAGGTGTCATCTGATTAGATAGTAAGGAAAATAAACCGGTTATGGGGTTAATACAGTTTTAATGAGTTTAAAAATAATAGATATATTTGTAGAGATACTAATTTAAAACATCGCAGAACGACTTTTTCAATAATTAAACAGTAGATTTAACATTAATTTAATGGTACTGTTTCTATATTCATCAGATGTGTAAGACACATTTACTGTTTTCAGCAATGATTAAATGTGGTTTCAATAGTGATTCTAAAGATCAATTAAAAAATGCGTGGAAAAAAACGGTAATTATTCAGATTATAAAGGAGCCTGCCATTAATATTTTTCTTTTCCTTACTAATATTCTATTTTACTACTGCGCTTTTATATTCATATGTATAAAATTTAAATGTGGTTATTAGTTATGATTAATGCAAGATACGAGTAGATTCTAATTTTATACAAACTCTGTGGGAAAAAGAAGTAGAATTTCTCTCCTTCCTGATTTGTACTCTCTTAAATATAACAATAAAATAAATATTGTAATAAAGATGTAGATGATCCCAATAATAAATTTTAAATGTTCTTTCAGTCATAATATTGCATACATTTATGAAGTTCGTTCTGCATATATTTTCTCTTTTAAAAAATCACGACTGTATACGAAACTCAAATCGATTTTAATTAAAATAAACATTTTAAAACAGAATGTAAGACCTTACATGAAATGTATAAATTAAGAAAACGTAAATTAGAATGTTAATACATGTTTCGTATAATATACATGCAGAAAATAAATAGATCTTTCTCACAAAAGCAGTGTCTTTTTTTCATGTTGTACATTTAAAGTTATATTGATGCCATTTATGCATAATATTAAATAATTATTAAATAGTTAGCAATGGAAATTGAAGTAAGAAGTGCTTAGGAATGTTATAAGTATTTATGTATTTTGTTACCAATGCAGTACAAATTTGTTGCATATTTTAAATTTTTGGAAGGCTTTTACCATTAGTCATAATTTCTACAATGCATGGGAATCATGCCAAGATGCCGGAGTTATTATTTTGATTCATTGTCTCACCTTCTCAAAATTAGGATGAGATACTTCCGGCATGGTGGTTGGATCTGGCCACGAAAAGCGGGGATCTAGCTCCTACCATCAATGATGGGACGCACTTCCTTAGGGAAGAGCTATACCATGGCTGGTGATGGCCTTTAGGACTCAGACACAATTTCCACCTGACGCAACAACAAGTTGCGTCAGTCCGGTCATTCAGTATTAATCATCCGTGTGCCTTCGGGTGGGTCGAATAGTTAGTGTTATGACTTTTGATAAATTGTTCTTCCGTCGAGAATTAAAAAACTTTTCTTCTTAATTTTGAATCTTAAATATCCCATCAACCATTTGAGTAATTGTTTCAATGAATTGTTAGAAAAGAATCACACCAAACAATTATATCTAACATTTTGAGCGAACGTTTTTTAGTTCCCTTAAGAAATCATTAAATTGAAAACCAAAATTTTTCTACTTAAATTTATTCTAGTAATATTACAATCTTCAATCTTTTTTTAAAAAAAATTATGAAACTTTATTAAGCTTGAAATATCTGCTTGTCTATCAAAACAACTCAACGTGAATTTTATAATTATTAGAATTGCTGACGAGTCAGAAATAGGTAGCATTCGATATTTTTCTTAACTTGATTTCAATTTAATAAAAAAAGTATATAGTAAAATAAGTAAAAGCATAAAAAGTATTTCATTTTAGAAAAAAAACACAAATTAAAATAAGAAATCTATTAAAAATAATAAAAAAATATTTAAACTACGGTAAATTAATTAAAAGAATAAAATATTATTAAAAAACACAAATAAAAGAAGGAAAAAAAATCCTTTGAAAAATAAAGTAAATGCATTTCTTTGTGAGTTGGTGTCAAAAATATTATTCCAAGCATGTCTTTGAAAAATAAATATCTGAAAAGAAACAATATTTTACAAATAGCTAAAACCAAACAAACGGGACAGTATATTTCAAGAAAATTGTCATATTATTTTCAAAAAATATTTTCTATTATATCAATTAATTATTATTACTACTTTGTAATACCTAATGAATGAATTTTCAGCTGTGCTTCTTTATGACTTTCGTTTCTTTCTCTGTTCTGTTCAATTTCACTGAGTTTAATTATTTTTATTCTTGAACCAGCTTGTTAAAGTTGTATTGGAACTATTCCATGATGTTTCCGTTTGGGTGAGTAGCATTAAATTGAAAAGTATGAAGTTCGTTTTCTTTGTCGCAATTTACTAGAAAAAAGTTTTAGGTTTTGGCAGATAATCTATCACTTTCTGTTCCAGTTCTTTCTTTTTGACAACTCATTCTTCGAAGAGTCAGCTCCCGTTTGAGCGAAGAGAAAAAATCCGAAGAAATAGCAAAAAAGACAACAGAATACTATCACAAAGTGCGGAGTAAAAGCCAGAAAACTCGATGACGCGAAGTTTTACAAGAAAATAAGAATGATTATTTATACATTGTTAAGCTGACATGTTTTTTATTTTTGATTTTAGTGAATGATAGCTAAAATGTAAGTTTATTGAAAATTGAGAGAAAAAATTAAAAATTTCAATATTTTAAAATTTTGCCTTAGGTATACACAAAAAAAATGGAAAAAAGGGACAGAACATAAGAAAACGTTCATAAAATTTAGCAAATATGTAATTATCATGCGATGATGCAATTTAAATTCGAAGACTCAAGGTATATCTAAGAAAGAAGAAACATTATTTAACTATTGTAATTCAGATTTTCTTTTTCTGTTCTTATTGAATAGTATCAAAAGCTTACATTTTCATGCAAAAGGGAGGGAAGTGTTAAAAATTTGAATATTTTAAAATTTTGCTTCATATATACACAGCTAATAAGGATAAGGAACAGAATTTAAACATTTCTTTGTAAACTAGTTTTTTCGTTTCATTATTAGAGCAAGAAAAGTAAAATAAATGCTTAAAATATCCTTTCAATCCAATGATAAACTAATTTAGATTATAAATAGCATATGTAAAGAACAAACTGAACGATTATTTTGCTAAAGCTTTGATTAATTGAATGCTTTAATAATGTAGAAAAGTAAAACTTTTTAAACTTGTTGAAATAAATCATTGCCAAGTATTTCCTTACCCCAAGTTAATTTTTATTTCTAGACTGTTTCCTTGCCCCTTTTTTAATAACAAAATAATAGAATAAAATAATTGGAATAATAGAACAGTATTAAAGGAAAACAAATTTATTTCTTGAATACTGTAAGAATGCAGTATTATAGCAATAATAAGCAGGAAAATTAATTAATCTAAACTAATTTTACCTTAATAAACTATACATCTCCCATTAATTATAAATATCCTGCTTATTAACAATGATGCACGAATACCATTTAAATTATTTTCCATATACCAGCATTTTGACTGCCCGCATGGGTTACGGAAATCTCTATATTTAATCATTTTGAAATTTCCATATTAGATTAATTAATTAATAATTATATTAATTAATCATAAGTGTGAATACTTTTTGATTTTGTTTACCAACTATTTCTGTTTTGAAATTGAAATCGAATTCAAAAAAGAACCAATAAACAATTCTTCGTTTTAGTTATGTTTCGTTCTAAACAACTTATTACTAACTTTCACAAATATTGAAGCAATTTTTCTAATTTTTAATCATTGCTGTTATTTTCTTTCCTTTATCCTCAGCACAAAATTGAAAGACCACACAATTTTTTAATGAATTTCATATAATAACCATTATTAAATTGCACTCATTTTAAGATAATTCACGAAGTAATATCGATTTTGAAATCTTTTACTAAGAGATAGTTAATGTTCATTTATTTTTGATTCCAAGAGTCATTTATATTTTAGTCTACTCGTACAGAAGATATTATTTTTTTAATATAAAAAAACTTTAACATTTATATTACTGCAACCTTCTTTAAGCACTTAGAAATGCAGTGCACAAACAAATGTTTCTTCCTTGTTAAATAAACGAAGCCGCTGCTCGTCTTTGATTCGATGACAAAAAGCATCATTTTTATGATTTAGTTGAGAGTTACACTATACCAGCGGAAAGAATATAGGATTGCGTAGGCTATAATGATCCAGCTGGTCTTAAAAAAAATTCTCAGACTGAAATGTAAAAACAAAACTGTAATAAATTGTTTGGGTACTATAAATGACTAAGAAATTCTGGTTAAGGTTTCAATTTTTTTTTCTGTAGATTGTCGAACCGAAACGGTTTCTTTCTTTTTTTTCCCTTTTGAGACCAATAACCACCAACGGAGCTTAGCGTGGCACTTCTCTTTGAGATCACGTGGTTTCGGAACACATTAAGCAGTGTCGTGCTGGAGCTATGTAGTCGATGAAAGATTCAATGACTTCAGCTTGATCTCCCCCCCCCCTTTTTTTTCGCGTTGATGTCCAACTTGATTAAAGTGACGGATAGGCGTTGAAAAAAGTTGTGTCGTTACTTTTTTTTCTCATATAATAAACGTATTTATCCAAAAAAAGCATTAAAAATTGTGAAATCATGCCGAGTTTTAACACTCGTTGAAATGTAGTTAAGAATTGATCATAAATGTTTAAAGATTTTTTCTCTTTGCTCTTATATGAATTTTCTTGAAGGGCATTAAAGCGGATATTGTTATAATGTGGGAATAAATAATTTAACGAGATATTTATTGCCATCAAAAATTGTAGAAAAATGATGTTCAGTTCATATTACGCGTAGGTTGAAATATTTAAATTCATTGAAAGAAAGTTAATAAGTTTGATTATATTAAAGAACTCTCTAGAAACAACACAAATGCTGTTTTGGAACATTCTTCATGATTTCGATTCTTGGTCAGACGATGTGGCTTGTGACTGATTTAAGTGAGTCTGAGACAAATACAGCATGGATTGTTGCAATTAATTTTCGAAGTTGAGCCTTTCTGATACCAAAGTCTACCAACATGATCCTTATGTTAGAAATTATATTACATTCAATAAAAACAGAATTTTTAGAAAAATATTTAATATTTGTTTCAGCAAGTTATTTTTTTATATATAACTACAAAACCAAGCGTTCTGTATTAATTGGGAAAGTTCTTATAACGGACAATTTGTCTATATTCCAGTAAGCATTTTGTATCTGGATGTTTTTGAATAAAATGTCCTATTTTCTATTTTAATGTGCTATTGAAGTAAATAATTCTAATTAATATTTTCTATGACTGTTAATTTGATGTTGCCTTAAACGTTTGCTTTTTAAGAATTCCCCCTCTCCAATTTTTATGGAATTTAATCGTCCTATTTTTACGATTAGTCCTAGTTTCTTTTTTATACTGGTTACTTATTTTTACCCAATAACTTATTCTTTTGAATAATATTAAATTTCATTGAAGTCTCATAATAGCATTTGCATCATTGGAAAAGTAGTTAATCGTATAAGCAATGGCAGTCTCTGCTTTCGGCTTTCTATTACCATTTGAACAGCTAATCTAACGCTCCTAGAACATTAGAGCATTTTTGATTTACTCTAGAAATTCAGAGCAAATAAATATTAATGCGCTACACTTTTTATTGATTTGCTTATCAAACAATGAAGGCGATGCGTATAAATATCCCATATTCCCTAGAAATGTTCTAATATTTTATAAATTGTATTTACTCGCTGTATAAATTCCAGAAAAATTGTCGTTACTTTTGTTTAGGATATCAGGAAGAAATGTTTTTCAGCCAAAGATTGTCAGATTGCAATGAACATCTTCATTTCATTCAAATAATTTTAAGGAAAACTTTAAAAAATGCTATAATTTATATTAAAACAAACCTTCTAGTTTAATTTTTAATATTATTATCTATTCAATAAAACTTTTAATTGCTGCAAATAAAATCAATCTGGTTAATAATCATCTCCGAAAAATAGCTAGAAAAGATTAAAAGTGAAATTGATTCATTAAAATGTATTTCTAAATTCTATAAAATACAGCAAACGAAAAATTAACTATTATGATTAACACTGATGAAATTCAAAGCAATGATTGCTTGTTCTGTTTAATCTCTGATTACAAATTTCCAAACCGTTGAAAAGCCTCTCCAAAACGAGTGACTTCTAGATTCGTTTCTGTAACCATATAAAAAAAAGACCATAAAAAGCCAATGAACTCACTGAATTACTATGATATGTAATATAAACAATAGATAAAGTAATAAAATTTTTACGACCATTTTAAATGAAATGCTTTAAAATGCACTTATCTTTATTAACATTATTTTCACGGTCAAATAAAGAAAGGTCATTTTTGGGAAATGATATCCATGCATTGTATTGAGTTTATAGTCTACTGGGAGAAGAGGTAGGAAGATAAATCTTATCAGATGGTGAACATTTGATTTTTCCGGCGAGCTATTGTTGGTAAAGATCTTTTAAGATAATTGCCAATATTTCTCACATGAAAGAATATGCAGTCAGGCAGGAAGGGTGTGTTATTGTTTCATATAGCTTATTGATTGATATCAGTATGTGATGGGGAATTGAAAATGGCTTTCACAGAGCCGCCCATCGATTTATTTCTTGCTTCATTTGGGAATGAAAAATAAATTCATGAATATGTAAGTTTTTTTCTAAAATATTTGATTGACAAACATTTAGTTCCGTAATATGTATACATAACGGTTTTGCATACATTATTAACCGTTTCTTTACAGATTTTTTTTTGGAAAAAAATTGCAAAGAATCATCATTTTTTATTTTATTATTAAATACTAGGAAACGAAACAAAATAAAATATGTAGTTTTTAAATTGAATTTTTAATTTTTTGCAGGTGTAAAAGCATAAAGTTTTAATATTAGTGTACTATCCCAAGTTATCTTGGACAAATGAAAAAAGTTAAATATTAATCTTAGTATGATAGCTTTTGAAACAAGGGACAGCACAAAGTGATGACTGACATTTTGAAAAATTGGTATCTAATCGATCAATTCATTATCAAAATATTTATGGAAAATTTCCGGAACATTGTGGATATTAATATTAAAATTCATAAATTGGCAGTAAAAGTAAAACGAGCAGGAGTAGGTGGCAACGATTTTTTTTTAATTGACGAGCTGCCGGCAAATTGTACGACTCTGAATCACTTGAACTATCGTCATCACTAAGGCTACATATAGAAAAATCACTTTCACTATTTTCAATGTCCACCTTTTCATAGACACTATCTAAAAAATCCTCGCTTTCACTATCTTGCATCATCGCCATTATTTTACATATTTTAACGCAACTATCCTTTTTTATACATTACAAAGCCACAAGCTGAAGTATACTATACAATAGGGAAAACATGTGAACAATTACGCCAAAAGAGCCGCGAAATCAACTACCAATCAAGGCTGAATATTTCTCTTCATTTATTCCTGGCCGAATAAAGTCGTGATAAAACAAATCGTATTGACAAATTCTGCTTCGCCCGTGTTTTCTTGGGATAATAATTAACTGCAATATATACGAACCCGATATAATCAGGCAAGCGGATTACATATAGATGAATGCCTATATATTTATACAAGTCAAACTAAAGGGGGAAAATGTAGAATTGTGATATGCTTTTAGTAAACCGTTTTGCACTATTATCTGTCGATTTTAAATTGGAAGCTTTTCTCAAAAATATGACCAATAGCAAAAAAAAAGGCAAAAAATTAAATTCTAAATAATTTTTTTACACGTTTTTATAAAATTCTATATTTATTATTATATAAAACTTCTCGATTCAGGTTCCAAGAGCTACAATAAAGCAATATATAAGTTTCTCAAACTAGAATACGGAAATGCTAGTTATATAGCACACATAAGAAACTTTATCTAAAGTATTTTTTAAAGTTTCTAAAAAAGAAACAAATATAAAACCTGAAGTAATTATAAGTCTTTTCTGTCGTCAGTTAACTTTATTCCTTCAGGTTAAAATAAATTATCAAGAAATAATCCAAAACCTCCAAAAAATCTGTAGCCGTTGAAGATATTCAAATGCTTCAAGTTTCCAAAAAAAGTAACTTTCTAATGAAAATGTAATTCCCAAAATCGATTAGAAATTCCGTTGACTTTCTAGAAGATGCCTGGAAGGCTTCTTCAGTTATGGAGAATAATATATTTATAAATCTTTAATTAGCTAAGAAAAAAAATGAGAAGCAGAATTGAAGACGTAACTGATATACCAAGTGGATCAATGCTAAAAAGAAAACTTCAACTAATTTAGCTTTCTATGTTCTATGCTTACACAATGTCGGTTGAGCATGATATTCGTCCTTGTCAACCTAAATATAAAACGCATAAAAAATATGCTCAAAATGGAAACATAGATGAAGATATAATTTTCTCTCAAGTGTTCATTGCCTTTCTAATTTAATGTTCTGTATTATTAACCAGGAACAAATAGCTATGTTTCAGGTTTACTCTTTGATATACTCCAGAAGCGCATTAACATTAATTTTATTCATATAAAAGCTACATTTTTTATTGGTATCAAGTGGCCAGAGGTTTCAGAAGTGATTTACATGTAGGCTGCTCTATAATTATCCTCATAAAATACTATCTTTTAAAATTATTTCATCTGATGCTTATTATTAAATAGAAAACTACTCCTTATCCTTGAACCAGTAATAACGCTGCATGTCCATACACTTAGAATATACAAAGGTTTGAATGCGTACACAATAACAGCACATTTCCTTGCACCTGGA
The DNA here is from genome assembly GCA_026289955.1 of Argiope argentata. Taxonomy (NCBI): domain Eukaryota; kingdom Metazoa; phylum Arthropoda; class Arachnida; order Araneae; family Araneidae; genus Argiope; species Argiope argentata. Next base: position 495,710 of record JAOUZG010008940.1, on the reverse strand, counting down.
TTAGAATGTCTGTAGACGTACAAAAACTTTACAAATACCATTCCATACCCTTGCAGCTAGACTTAATTTTTAGATATAATATTAATATATATCTCTGTACCTGTAACCATTACTGTTATAAATCAGCTGGATTATTCTTAGAGAATAGAATTCTTTAGAAACCAAAAAGTAGTGTCATTTTTCATTTTTAGTTTGTATTAACTGAAATGCCATTTATTTTCATTTCAAATTCTGCACTGTAAATCAGTCTGATAGTTAAGCTATACTGATTTACAGTTTTGATATTAAAGTTACTTTAACCTTACACTAAACAATTTATTTATTGGGCTTTAGTGAAAATTGTGTATATATGTACGACAGAATTAAGGAACGAAAAAAATAATTAATAGTTTATTTTGGGATTATTATTTTTAATAAAACTATTGAAAATTATAATAGTTTACACAACTATTCCTTATTCAATATGTTCCTTCTTCATCTCAAAAATATAGTTTGGAGTTCGGGAAATAATTTTACTTATTATTTGTTAATTTAGCAGAAATTAACCAAAAAAGGCAAAATTGGTTGAGATTAAAAAAATTTGCAAACATCAACTAATGAAAGTATAAAATTTCAAAAGGTTCTTAGTGAACAAAAAAAATTCCATGAAGATAATCAGTTTTGAACACAGTACTTTCAGAATTAGGGCTAAGTAATTTTGGCTACTGGCTACATTGGTCAAGAATGTTGCGTGAACCTAGTCTTGCATCAACGAAAAGAAATTGCATCCTTAGTTGAAAACAGGAAAAGCATGAATGCAATTTTAGAATACTTCATTTTTATTCAAGTAGATTGTTATAAAGTTCAGTTTTAAAATTTTAAAATAAGTAAGCCGCATGTAGTATATAATATACTTTTTGGTGACTGAATAAATTCTTTTAAGTTCTAAAAATATTATTAACAGTTATTTTAGACACTAGACTCCAGGGATACATTTCATTAAACCATGAAACAGGTTTATAATGCTAAAATATTGCAACCAGATCACGCAACACTGTTCATGAGTTTGATGATAAGATTTAACCACAAGGTACACAAAAACTAAAATCAATGAAACTTTAGAATGACCATTGGCGTTTCTAGACGGAGTAAATTATTGAAAATTATACTGTTGCATATTCAATGAGCTACAGTATCATAAAAATTACATTCCCTGCGGAAATATTCATTTAACAGCAATGTTTGAAACTCTGAAACGTATACGTGAACGCCTTATAATTGTTAGATACTATCATTATATCATACAAATTATTCATAATGTGTTACTACTTCAGTGACAATCCAATTGTATCATCGTCTTAGTAATCATAAAACAACGTATCGTAATTTTCTTTCTTATTTCAAGTAAAATACTTTTTTAAAAACTGCACTTTTTTCTGTGAAAAGCAGAAGGAGCTATTAGGAGAAATTTAATTTAGCAATTAATACCTTTTTATCTTAATTTGTGCGTAGAAGATATCGGTTTGGCTTATTAACCTATTAAATTAAGAAATAATTATTAATTAAGGTTACATTACTCATGACAATGTTTAGAACTTTAGTTATAAAAATATGAAAAACAGGAAGAAATGTTAGATAACTTCGTACTTTTTGCTCTCTTCGCTCTTACAAAAACTTTACTAAATTTTATAGGCGCTTTGTATTTAGTCATTAACAAATAATGTTATCAGAACGATTACCCTACTCCATGGCTACAATCCTTGGATTCCTGAATTAGATGTGGGACAAGCTGTTTAAATGTTGATATTGCAAATTCAATTACTTAAAATGAATACTTTGAAAACAGGAGAAAATTTATTAACTATATTCAAAAATATATGAAATGAAATATTTTATATCAACTAAAAGGAAATGCTAAAATTAATATTTAAATTTTTTAAAACCTTATAAAAACTGTTTTCAACATCCATGAACATATACACTAATTTTGCTCATACACTCAGTAAATTTAACAAATGTCAGTAAACTAAAATCCTTATTTACAAAGAAATATTATGTAATAATTGTATTCGTGGCTATCAAATTCTAATTGTAGTGAAAAGAAAGGAATTGATAAAAATGTTCAGTATACATGTTAAGGGCAATTTGGTTAAGAAATACATTTAACAAAAACCTTTGTTAGTATTAATAATAACCGGTTATTATAATTACTAGCCAAACTTTTCAATCGCTTTTAATTAATAATATTAGAAAAATAAAATTGATCACAAAATATGTTTATTATGAAGATAATAGTCGAATTAAAGCTGAAATTAAACACAAAAGAACATTATATTATTAAATTTTTTATCTTAATGAGTATCTCAATAATTTGATAGTATTAATAATTACCAGTTGTTAATAATAATTGGTAATTATTCACTAATTACTGTTACTATTAATAATAATTGGTAATTATTGACTAATTACTATTACTATTAATAATCGGTAATTATTAACTAATTACTATTACTATTAATAATCGGCAATTATTGGCTAATTATCAATTACTGCCAAACTTTTCAATCTATTCTAATTAATATATTAGATTAATCAAACTGATCACGAAATATATTTATCATAAAGATAATAGTTGAATAAACGCTGAAAGTATTCACAAAAGATATTATATTAATTTTTTTCCCAGTATCAATCAGTATTTAAAAGTAGAAAATTGTAATTAAATTCCCTTAATATGGTTCGAAATATTTTCAGTTCAACTTGGATTGTCAGAAAATAAGATCTACAAAAGTGTTTTCTGAAAAAGAATGCAGGTTTAAAAAAGTAAACTGATGATAATTAAATAACTCATTGTGTAATTAAAATAGGGGAATTTCAGTTCATTAGAGTTTGAAAGGTTAATCCTCATTTTCATCTCGAAAACTTTGGATAAGTCGTTTGGATAAGCCTATTCGTTTACATCAATTCTAAACATCCTCCTTTCTTAGCATTATTTGTCCTTAACTTTTTTTATATTTCACGTTTAATCTAATATTTCACGTTGTTTTAAAAATATTTCACGTTTGTGAGATAGATATTTTACAAGTTTAACATATCAAAAAAATCCTTTCATAAAAAATATAGTCAAGGAATCAATTTTGTGTGATATGGATGACAAGGATTAAAAGAGAATATAGACTTTTTTTGATAAGATTCGAATTCGTTTCCATTTTGCTATTGATTTGTTCATATTATTTTCTTCGATATAATATCCAAACTCTCCAATTCTGTTTAATAATTTTAATTCTAGACACACCTAGCTCTTGGAATTGTCATTTATTTCTTCAAAAATTCTCTTTGTGATCTCCTTCGGAAAAGAAAATTTAAAATAAAATTCTTGATAATTCTGCAAGCAACCCGCGAGTGTTTGAAGAATTTCCTCTTCTATTTGTTACCATATTAAATAATTGGGATTTTATGCAAATGTTTTCAATAATGTTTAAATTGGCTTAGCATAGAGATTGAAAATACTCAATACGAGCATGGATATGAAGCGAAAGTTATTTTATGAAAATATAGCAGAATAAATAGTCTTAGACACTTGATTAGGAAGAAAAGTAATCCTATAGGGCCATATAATTGAATTCTTACGATATTTAACACATAAAAAATATAGGGAAATAGAAAAAATACCATATTAGCAATTGCGGAGAAAATAAAAAGAATTCCGGAGATATAATTTCACTGAAAAATAATGGATATTTTAAAAACTTTAGTATTATCAAACAATATTTGTTTCAACTTTACTGCCTTAACACCTTTTGAAATCTTTCACATTTTTGAGACGGTATTCTTTTATCTTAGAATATTTAAACCAATAAAAATCCTGCACAAATGAGTATAAATTAAGAATTATACTTATCTGGTATCACTCGTAATAATTAAAAGAGAATGTTAATTCTTCTTGAAGAATAAAGCTTTGTGACACCTTTCTAATAAATCATTTGTTATTTAGAAATTCTGTTTGCACAGAATACCATTTAGTTTAGAAAAGTCATAATAAGATTTTCATTTGCACAGTATCCAAATACCTCATTTCTGTTCACTTATCCTAATTCCAGGCATGCCTCGCTCTCGGAATTATTTGTCCTTCAGTTCTTTAGACGTTCCCCTTTGTTGTCTCCTACGGAAAAACTAATTTAGTTTAAAAGTCTTCTAGAAATCTGTAAGCACCCCGCATATATTTAAAGAATTTCCTCTACTGTTCGTTATCACCTTAGATAATTGGCGTTCCGCATAATCAAGTATCTTCAATAATGCGTAACGCGGCATGGTAAGGGGAAGTGAATTTGAAATACACAGTAGTTAGGGAAGCACCCTGCAGTAGCGGAGCTACCGAAAGATAGGGGGTTGTGAATTCTTTGGTATGATGTATGAGCGTTGCTAGACATGCTAGCTGTCGTAATCTTTCTCAGCTGTGACGTGAGATGAAGAAGTAAGCTCCGTTAAGGATTTTCGTTTGGAAGGGACCGTTTCCGATCCCGCCCTAGGGGATTTTGTCCTAGTTTCCGCAGTTTCTGCTAATGAAAAAAAGTAATTATGCCGTAGTTTCCCATTTTTCAGTAGCTTGGGTTCGTAAATTGGAATCGGAGGGAAATTTGTCAAGGTAAGAAGTTAAAGATTGGGAGTATTAAAGTGCTGGACCCTTCATTTGCCATTAATTCAGTATTTAGTGAATTTCCTTGCAATTTATATCATTTTAGCTAGGCAAATTGAGTTAATGGGAAATAAATAGATTTCCTATAAGATCATATAAAGGAAACCAAAGATTAAAAAAACGAGTTGCTCAAGCATTGCTAGCTTATATATTTTCTACTAATAAATAAAGTAAATATATTATATTTCCCTATTTTCTATAGTTCAGTATCGTAAATTAATGGAAAAAGTATCACAGTAACGGAAATTGAAAATGACCTGTAAGGGACAGCCAATACTATAATTTTTTTTAATTTATTGTTATTCAGTATTTATCTTCATAAAATAAGCAAAATATAAAAATATTCAGAATTTTAAAAAAATATCACTAAACATAAAAAGGCTTTTATTAATTTTAGTTTAAATTCTTTAAAAGAGGGGATTTTCACATTTTATCAATACAAATACATGTTCACTATCACGCTCTTGAAAGAAAAACTTTCTTGTGTGGCTTAAAAAGCAAATTATATACCTCGAGGATTGTTCATTTATAAAAAAATTTATCATTTAACACTTATTTAATACATTTTAGTAAAATATCTTTATCAAAATGACATGTGTGATAACGATTGATAGTTTGTATTTAATATCAGATAAAGGCGTGAGTTATTTAATAGATCCTGACACAAAATAAACCCCTACGATTTCTTGTGGTGTTTGGGACTCGCGATTTTGGACTTTTTCAATCAATTAAAAAAATCAAATATAAGATTATCATTAAAAAAATAAAACACAGTAACTTCTTAATTCATTGAGCTTTTTAAATCTCTTTTTTTGGTTTATATTTAGTGATTTTTGAGTCTCAAATAAAAGCTTAAGAAATGTTTTGTCAAAGGTAATTTCATTATAAATAGATGCGTCAAAGTATGCTACTACAGAAGTTATTGTTTGCTTATTAACATTAATTAAACTCAAGTGTGATAATAATAGGTTTTCATACTTTTGAGATCGATTCAAAAGCAGATTGATCGTCATCTGAATAACAGATTTTTGTTTGATTCTGACACGTTGTACAGAGAAGAAGTTATTGCTAGTTTAATAACTATGATTTAAATTCCTCTTTAGCTTCTACAATTTAATTTTGTAGGTAAGAACTAAATGCGATTTTAATAGCTTAGTTTCATCGGTGAATTGAATTGATTTATAAAAGAACAATTCATAAAAATTATATATTAGTTTTTATGTTTAAAACACGCAAAAATGGTAAAAATTTTAATATAAAATAATTATGGTTCCACTTTAACTTCTATAATTCCACTTGAAGGTAGGGTGTGTTTGAAATTTCATAAGCATATCATTCAGAAGACGAAATCAGTTTATTCATACATGAAGGGCATTTTATTTTGTTAATGTTTTTTTAAAAAGTATAAATTATTTGATAGAATAATTTTCGTAAAAGAATCCTGAGTGGAGCTATTCATATTATACCGGATTTCTTTTTGTCGAAGTTAAGTGAATATTCATTTTAAAAGAACCATTAAGTGATAAATAAAAACACGAAAAAACACTAGAAGTTCGATTTTCATAATATGCAATAACGTTACAAACATAACTGAACACGACATCTAATATATTCTGTGTGGCGACATTATCTTTTTTATATTCCTGCTAGATGTGGACTATATTTTGTAATGATATTGATGCTGCAAGTTTGACGTGTATCACATGGACAGCACCATTTTCTTGGGTGATTTAATTGGGTTAATACCCTGGGATGCTATTGATATAATGGCACTGATATTTTATTACATTGCTTTTATTTTAACTCAAAAATGTATTTAATTATGGTTTTTATACTTTAAAAGCATAATTATGATTAGCCTTTAACTAGCCAGATTCAATTTTGGAAGCATATTGTATACATGTTTCAAATTTCGGAATGATTCATATCGAGACAAACGTGAATGTAACAGAAGTTATCTACGTTACCAATAATGAATTGTCATCAGAATTAGTTATTTAATTATCCAAGAAAGTATTTATTACGAAATATTATAAGCTCTTTATTAGTTAGGTACTTTCGTTGCCCCAAAGGCGATGAAATTTCTAATTATTGTTCTGTAGGGATACCAGATTACCCAACTCAAAGCGCTCAGACTTGTTGAAATGGCTCTGCACATGAACATGAATTGACTTTATTAGACAGAAGGGCTTAACTTTTAGGACTTATTTCCGTTCAGAAGGTAAAGCATTTTCCTTAGAATTTGTAAAGCATTTTCTATTAACTTAGTAAATTGAATTTCTTCATTTCTTTCAATGGTTAGGAAATGATTACGTACGGTTCGTTCTTTAATAGCATTAACTTGAATTAATTTCCCAATTTGAATAATAATAATATTGCGTTTATTTGAAAAGTGACACCGTGACTTTTCGTGATGCTAATATTCAGAAACTGAGTCTAATTTTCATTAACAATAGTATAGTTTAATCTAATTATCACTCACGTTTAATACATTATTTCAATGAAAGGAATGTATATGCTTAATGCCATTCATTTTTAGAAAAGTATATTAATTGGCATAACGATTTTGTTATAGTAAATATCTAAATTTTTTATTACTACTCTTCAAATTAATAGAATAGAATGGTATATAAGTTATCCAGTTATCATTATGTATGCACACACATATGATCTCAATAATTAAGCCAAAACGTATACGAAAATGAAGTAAAAAAATGAAGATCTCAAACTCTTATCAAGCTTTTGCATTCGAAGGGAGCTTTCATATAAATATATTCATGCCTCCTTCTTCCCATATTTCTAGGGAAAAAATGATATTTACACGAATTGCGTCCTATTAAGTCTTTTTTTTCTTCAGAAGTTGACCTTTATAAACTTTTCGAAAGTTAAAAAACGCACAGATATTTAATGTATATATTTCCATAAAACAAATAATTAACTCATTTCTCATCTCATATCAGAATTATATTATGATTAAGCTCTTTTTTAATTGAATAGTAATAACAATGATTGATAATTTGACCTATACAATTATTAGAAAGAACTCTTAACAGTTTTTTTCGTACTTTTTTAAACAGTTTGAATTATTTAAAAATTATTTAATATAAATTTTTTTTAATGTGAAGTATTTTTTCAATTTTGAAATCCATTCTGAATATTGTGGATATAAAAAGGAAATATCCTCATACCACATTGTAAAAGACCTTACAATTAAATGTTCCATGATACTAATATGTGTGTTTATCATGTGACTGTAGCATCAAGTGAATTCCCCCTATTATAATAGAAAATCTCGTATTGTTTAAATTTAAGTCAAATTCTCATTCAATTTCGAATTTATATAACCATTTTTAAAAGGAATCTCAGCTGGTTATTCTTTTTCAGTAATTATTTCAAACAGAGTCCGTATGCAGATAATTTTTCTCTCCATTTAATTTCTATACCGCCCCTCATGAGCAAATGTTAGCCGAAAGCGGGAAGATGTGTTTGGTATCTCTAGATACATCTGAGTCTAGCGGAAGGTGTTGGAAAGGACGATTTTTTTAACGCGTTGAGAAATAGAGTATCGCACCTTCTTCTCGCCAGGGAAGAATGTGACATGGGAAAGCATGAACTACGGTGAGAATTCTAAAGTGTGACTGCAATCTAGCGATACTATCAAACGGCAGCATTGCTGGGCAATTTTTTTAACCCCGTACGGATGGCAGTGATCGCATTATTTTAAGCTTTCCTTACCCTCTAGTTTTTCCTCGGTCGTTTGTTAGAAGAGGGAAAGCGTTCTACAACATTTTTTGCCACTTTCTTTTTTGTCAGTCGCCGCCTTTTTCCAAGAAATGTGGGAAATTCCTGAGGGTAATATATATATATTCACCTCGTAGGAATCCGAAGAAATTCCTAAAATAAAAAGAGTTCGAATTTAATGATTTTTATGGGTGTTCAGCAGCTTAAACAGCTTGGGACTGTTTTTAAGCCGATCAGAATAAAATGTATTTGGAAACAGAAAATAATAATCGACATTTAACTCATTGTTGATAATATTAAAATAAATATATAACGCTAATGTACAATTTATAAAAACGTGAATATTATAAGTTGCTTTAAAAATCCTTTATTTTTAATGTAATCCAATTTTGAATAACTACCTTTTAATGTAAATGCGTTAAGATATTTTTAAATGGAAATGATGTTCATTAATATTTCTTTCATTCTGTCTCAGTTTCTTGTTGTAAAAAGTAAAATAGTAAAAAAATAAACTTAAAAAGTTTAATTTCATAAAAAATATTTCGCAATAGGAAAATCCGCGATTACTGTCAAATAATCGTAAATTATGTTATTTAAAAAACCTAGTAAGCACTTTAATTAAACTAAATTAAAAAAGGTATGTATTTTTAATCTTTATTATTTAAGTGTTACATTAAACAGTTAATCCTTCGTAAGATTCATTGATTATTTATAATGCATAGCTAATTGTACAATACCAATTCATTGATTATTTATAATGCATAGCTAATTGTACAATACCAATTCATTGATTATTTATAATGCATAGCTAATTGTACAATACCAATTCATTGATTATTTATAATGCATAGGTAACTGTACAATACCAATTCATTGATTATTTATAATGCATAGGTAACTGTACAATAGCCAACTGTACAATACCAAGAGCACGGCTTCAATATTGTGCCGCACTAGAAAAATAAAATTCTTCGTAGAGCTTTATTTCATCTTGAAATAAGTAAAGTGACATATGTTACATATTCTTCCCGAGGTCATCTTTTTAAAAGTACAGTAAATTAAATGCAATTCACCTGGCAGTAATTTGTTGAGGAGTGAGCTTCTATTTTTTAAGTAAATATTGCAAATAATTTGATATATACATTAAAAATTACTAATCAATAATTACTAAAAAGTCATTTAAAAACCATATTGCCTTTCTTTTTGTAGAATTTTCCTCTAAAATCAGTTAAATGTATTCCATACTTTCTATTGAATCTATCCTATGTGCTTCACACAAAAGTAATTGTTTTGGAGAAGGAGGTTTGACAGTATCCTCAAGAGGACGTCAGGTCTGAAAAAAAAATCTGGATGCTTAGTATTCATAGCCATATAAAACACATTTGAAGGAAGCGTGCTCCATAAAATAGCCACACATATAATGGTCTTTACTTCACGCGACAAGAAAATCTGGTTCTATCGTTTTATATTTGATACTTCTAAGCGATCCCTTGCTGAAAATTTGGTTTTGGTTGGGGAGAATCCACAAATTTAAAAATGTAGCAAGCTGCTTTGGGAATATTAAATGTTCCCATAAAGGTTTGGGTTCAATATAAAATATCCTTAACTAAAAGTGTTAGAAAAGCTTGATATATTTAATTAATGTTTTTTTTTAAATTTTACTTACCATTTACTTATTTTTTATTATTGTTCTTAAACTAAACCTTAACTAGACATTAAAAAACTCGAATTTTAATTTCCTTTATGCTTTTTCTTTCTTTTACAAAATTCTTAATCACTTTTGGTTAACAGAGATAGATTTTATGTTTTCTAAGCAAAAAATACAGGATACTATCCCGTCTTTCAGCATAAGTCAGCAGCGGTAGGTAATATTTAAATTAAATATTTAAAAATAAAATTTCTAGGCAAAAAAAAGACAAAGTACTTCAGATTTTGCTAATGCTGTTACAAATTATTATTTTTCTATTATAAATACTTAAGAAGGTAAAAGATTTTAAATTCCACTTGAATCTAGTGGTTAATATATAATTTGTGTATGAAATATTTGCCACAAATCCATTTTATCATATCATTGCTACAGTGTAGGCAAATTTTAAGTGAACGAATCGTGTCCCGAAATTGCAGAAAAATTTGAAAATCCAACATGAAATCAAGTGAAATTATAGACTAAGCGTTATTTAGAGAAAATGTAAAATTTTTTATTTTTATTTTTGATAGTAATTTAATCAGAAGAATAGCTATAAAATATATCGATTGAATACCAAAATCTAAATTAATAACTTCAAAACTCAATTATATAAAATCCAATAAATTCCAAGCAATCTCCTTCTAAACATATTTATTCGTCATTTAACTACGCAATTATATTTCTACTTATCCGTGGAACGTGAACAGCGCGTAACATCTAATCCACATTTGCCTTATATTATGAAGTTTCCTTTGGGTGTTTTCAATTAAATTTTTAATTTTGGCAAGGATTAAGAGTACAAAATGCATAGATTCTTAGTGAATGCACAATGAAAATTATATTTGAATAATTTTGGTTTTAATCGCTTAAATGCTTATAAAATGATTATAAATTTTAAACTTTTGGGGATTACCAGATACCGAGGTTTTAATTAAAGCGCCACATCTAGTAATAAATAATAGATGAGATGTTTGCAGGAATGTTTAATCCTGAATGCTATATAAAATGTTATCTACAGCATTTATGAAACAAAGCAATTTCTATTTAATATTTCAGTCTATTTATATTCGGCGATGTAAATTAGAAAATAAATAATAGTGCATATGAGAAAAAGGTTTTACACTTATAAAGAAATATTTTTAGAATATTTTATATGTAGTAGATGCTATGTAATTTAATTGATTATTATAATTAGCAATGAGCATCATTATTGCACGTTATTTTGTTCACATATATTCAAATAAAGAATTCGTTTTAAGAAATTATTAAATAAATTATACATTCTGACTTTCCATTTCAACATCAAAATATTTAAAATATTCAACAAACACTCGTTTTATTAATGTAATAAATTCTTAACAGTATATTTTAATTATGATCAGCGCTATAAAATTAATGTAAATCCAAGATAATTTTAATAATTATGTTATGTATAAAAATGGTCTTATTTATTTTAGCATTGTGAAAATTTAACATAATAAAGGCATCTTTTACTAATTTGTTAAATGCATAATTGCTTGTTGCGTTATGAAAATGAATTTTTATATTTCTTACAATGTTTCTTAATGTTACCTTTTCTTTTTCTTTCATGGAGTTAATTGATGTTTCTTCTCTTGAGACATGAAAAAATATTATATATATTCTACTCCAAAAGAGCTTCTCTTGAAAATTTTTTAAATCTATTTTTCATGCCTGGAATATCCGATTTCTTATTTTATTTTGATGAAAAGTTAATCATTTCAGTCTTACTATCAAAAGAAATAAGTAATCCATGGGTTAGTTGTAACAGGAGAAGTAATACAGTCTTTCTGAAAACGCATTCCTCGTTAAACAATGATTCTCAAGATGAGCTTTTACATCAGCATTGCTAAAATCCATACGAAACAAGTTGTGACATATTGTGACCAGTTTTTCTAGATGATAAATAAAAAGATATTTAGTAAATTTCGGTAATATTTTCTAAAAAGTATTTAGCAAATCTAAAGCTTATTTTTTACTTATTTACTTTTTGCCGGTGTTATAAGTTTTAAAAAGCCATTTTGATTTTTCTTCTAATCTCAATATTTTTTTAATCAACAAAAATGTCCAAAACTAAGCTAAGTATCAAGTTGATGAAAATCTCCGGGCAAGTTTAATATGTTAGAAGTGGCTAGATTTCCCTAGATTTGTGCATGATTCCTGAAGCTAGTCTCTTTTTAAATATTAGCATGTATATTCAATTATCAGATCTCTTTATATGTATTATTCCCGAAATAGGGTTAATAGAGCCTTACAGAATAAGATCTATTGTCATAATTGACCCACATTACAAACAAGCTGTGGAAAAGAAGATGACGGATATAGTTACTAAGAAATGAAAAAAGAAGAAAGCAAAAGGATAAGGAAAGTGAAAGATTTAAAGAAAAAAATATCCAAAGTGAGAAAGGACGACAAACCAGATTCTGAACACAGAACAGATAGTTTTTTTTAAAAAGGACTCCCCTGTCAGCATATTATGGTACTAAATTTTAGCCTGCTTTGTAGAACAAGAGGGTTATTTCGGAACAAACCAAGTAACTTTAAACTATAACCAGACGACGGGGACACCCTCTGAGGCGTCACTCTCACGCCAGATTTCAGTGCCTGGCCAGTTTGGGCTGATTTTGTGTATATTGGGACCGCTGACATGGCGTTCTTCAATGGATCCGTGTTTCGAACCCAGGAGCTAATTGATTTTGAAGTTAAGATATGACAACCGAGCCACCTCCGCTTACAAATTGGGAAAGGAAAATTTTCAAGGAAAAAGAGAGCTTAAATTGCAAAATGTGAGTAAAATTCGTGTAGCTGGAAACAAAAGAAATCTGATGCCGATCGGTTTTTGTGTTTATAAATGAAATAATCTTATCTTTATATTACTTTTAAATTTAAAATATTTTTGCATTAAATTGATTTTACATACTTTATATTATTATATTTATACCATGTGATAATAATTACCAAGTGTATCTTTTTACTTTAATGAATAAAAGAATGTTAAAAATAAAATAATTTTTAATATTGTTATTTATTTCTTATAACATGCATCTTGTCCAGGGAAGGTAATACAATTGGCAAGTTAAAAAAATATTTCTGGAGCAAAAAAAAAAAACGGATTATTAAAATTTAAAAAATGAATGTTTTTTTTAATATATATTATGAAGAAATAGACAAAGAATAAAAGAAACAGAAGAAAAGAAGTTATAATCAAGAAATCGCAAATACATTTAAAAACATTTTTTTAGAAAATAAATTCAAAAATGACTATACCCCCTTGACTTGTAAATATATAAATTTTATATGCATTTGATTTTGAAATCTTTGAAGCAAAATTTAGTTGAGAGTTTAAAAAATCTCAAACTCAGAACTACGTTATCATTCTATTTTTAAATGTAACTAAAACCGCCAGAAGCAACTGCATATCACTTGTTGAAGGAGAGAGTCATTTCTTTCTTTTTTTTAACGAAAAGAAGATAAATCTCAAGTTAAAAAAATATAATGATATTTTTTAACGCTTGAATAATTTATGGATTAACGAAACGTTTTAATTCGAAACTTTTCCTTGGAAAAGCCATACCGAATAAATCAATTTTCACGCTCGCCAGTTTATTACATCCCTGCTACGGATGGCAACCGGATATGAATCTCATTTTTTTCTTTTGATCATCACTTTAAAATACCGAGGTTTTTTGAATATCTGAAATGGCGCATTAGATAAGATGTGCGGGAGATTTAAACGGCAGCTTAGTAGAACTGAAAGTATTTTTCAGCCTGCACAAGTCGTTCTACTTTTATGTGAGCCTAGGCAAAGTAATGAGGCAGTTATGCGTAGTGAAATTATCAATTCATAACCGGTTATAAATATTAATAAGCAATTCATATTTTGCCAGAACTAAAGTCAGGGAGGACGACAAGACAGCAGTTCTGCTTTGCTAGGTAGGGAAGCTGAAAAACAGGGTATGTGAGACAAAAGACAGAGTGAAAAGGGCTTGCCTTATGTTTGTTAGATTTGGATCGACTGAACTTTCAGAGTAACTGTTTCTGAATATTCGTGACTTGTTACAAAACGCATTTGCCATTACAAACTCGTAGATTATATGTTCTTCATATAAATGAGTTTCATGGATAATTATTTTTTAATTATATTATAGATTAATTTATTAGTAGAGAATGGATTTTCTTGTGAATGGGCGGATATTTTTTTTAAATTTTGGTACATTTCAGTAAAATAGCGTCACAATGAGAAAAAAAACAGATTATGAATAAATTACACTTGAAAATGTTTCATTGAAATCTTTCTTAAGTCATAGTGCGTATAAATCTTTTAGAAATTCCATTTTATATTTTTGGCTGTTCAATGCAATTATTTCAGTACTCCAATTCAATAATATTATTTCAATGATAAAATCAATAACGTTCTTTCATTTCAGTTTTGTTCAATTCAATACAATATTGAACAAATTTTTTTGTTCTATTTTAATAGACGAGTTTCACAGAATTTGAAAAACAATTAAATCATCACTTCATAAGTGTCACCCCTCAATTTTCCAAATTTTCGAAGAAAGAAAGAGATGGATTTTCAAAACTAATGACGAGTATAATGGTTTTTTTAATATCAGATATAAATATGCAATCTCATGTTCATCCAAAGAATGAAGAAAAAATTAGAAATATTCAATTTGATTACGAAAAATTCAGTTTTTTCTTTTTTCTGTCCATCTTGGAATATTAAGATAAGATGTTTCTTGTAAAACGACAATTTAATTATTTTTCGACTTCTGTGAGCTAATCAGTGGAAAATGGTATAAATAAATAATTGCCCGTTTTTGAATGGATTGAAATGCCGAAATCATTGCATTAATTAATTTTATTGTAATTAGAATTAATGTATTAATGATAATTGCTTTAATTCATTATAATTATATGAAATAGTTTGACTTTTGAATTAATTTGAAACAACTATATTGGATTTAATACATACATATGTGTGTGTAATAATTTCATTTTGATCATATTCATAAAATTATTTTCTTCCAGTTTAAATTCGTATTTAAAAATATTTTAATTTCTCACGCATATCTGGATGTAATAACTGTAAATTTAACTGTTTTGACCAACTGTCTCAGCAATTCTTTAATTCTGCTTCCAACATCACTCCTGAAAACTAGGATTAAAAGCTGCGAAATTTTATTTTCACCCTCCTTTGACTAATTATTGCTATATATTCTTAGCGAGGAATCTGCACTACGTTTATCTCCTATGGTCATTGCCCGGACATGATGTAATCCTATAGAAACCCACCTTATCAATCTAGCTACCAATAAACGAGATTATATAATAATAACAGTCTTTTAATGCATTTCTTCAATTTCATTTTGCAAGTTTATATGTATATATATTGGCCAATAAAATGAAAGATGAAATGCAACAGGAACGGGTTTAAATCACTTAACAAATGTAGGTAATCTAAAAATCCTAAAAACTATAAAAGAAATATAAGGACGCATAAAATGGAAAATATGACATATAAAATCACAATGCTGACAGTTTCACATAAAATAAATTTAAGGCTTCGAAGAGAATGAAAGCATTCCTTTTCCATCGTTCTTTGACATAGCAAGAATGCTTTTCGTAATAAATCGTAGCTCAGTTGAAAACTGCGAGTTGAAAATCACCGACAGAATTCGAGCAGACAGTGATAGAAACCTTTTTGAGGGTATGCGACGAATGTAGATAGCATTTTTGGTAGTGTATGCATCCGATTTTTGTGCGATAGCATCCGATTCAAGCAAGTAACATTTTGGAAGGTTTCCAAGTTTAAAAAAAATATCACTCTTGCGATTTATCTTTTAATTATTATACTTCACTTTTATTTATTTTTTATTTTATAAATTATAAATTATCGTTGCTATTTTAGAATAAAATCACGGAATCTAGCAGATAAATATTAGTTTATTTTAGATTTTAAATATATTAGGCTTTGTTTTGCAGTTTCTTTTCAAGAAATTAGAAATGAAAATGAAATAAATTCATCAAGAAAAGTTTCTGTAAATTAGTCCATCCTTAAATCCTTATATGAATATAGATTTTAATAAAAATATTTATTCTGTAGAGGAGAGTTTTAGTAGTAATGGATTTTAAAAAATTCAAATTCAAATGTTTCAAGCTTTTAAGTGGAATGAATTCTTTTTAAAGAATAAATCTCTCGCAAAAATTATGTTTTTATCTAGAAATGTAATTTTTTCTTTTTTCCATAATATGTGTTAAAATAGTATTATATAACATTTTGAATTCCCAAACATGCATAGGCAGAGTAATATAATTATATTTTTTCGAAAACAAACTTTAAAAACAAGACATATTAGTATATAAGCAGGGTGTCCTCTCTAATTGGGTGTCAATAATGTTTTTAAATAATTAAAAATAGTCATACACTTTCAGTGAGAAAAATATTCTAAATGGCAATAAGTATTATATTTTATGTTATTTTAGTAACAAATTTATTTATTAAAAATTAAGGGTAATTTTTAAGCATTCCTTCCGTTCTCTGAATAATATTTTGCAAAACATTCTTGACATTATAAACAAAAAAGTAACACGTTTCTACAAACTAGAACTGACCAAGTTATAAAGCTTTGGAAATGAATATTTTACTTGATTATAGACAATTTTAGTACCCGTATCAAAGGAAATCGATCTTCCAATCAATTCAGAATGTTTTAAGAAGAGGGCTTGTGATTGACTTAATTAATATGATTAATTATTCTTAACTTGGTCAACTGTAGTTTCAGAAAAGTATAAGTATTTTTATTTAAAATTTCAGTGCATTAAAAATATTTTGCTACATCTGACTAACAAGATTGACCGTAATTTTTTCCTTATTATATTTATTAACTCAAACAATATAAAATAAAATTCTTTGCCTCATTAAAACATTTTTCAAACTTGAAGTATATCCTAATCCTAATGGTTTAAAAAATATTAGGCCATGATTAGAGAGGACAACCAGAACATTTAAATATGGTTGCCTCCTTCATCTCTCCTTCTCCCTATTATAAATATATTATTTGTATTTTCTAGAAATTTAATCCGTATGTATTTTGTGCTGGAAATTGACAATATTATAAGTGTCCCTTGGTATTTTAAAATGAAACATATCTAGATTCATTGAAATTTTAAAATATTCAAAAAATTATGGAATATAATTGGAACCCTTTTCTATCCACTTTTTAATGGCCAGTTCAAGTTAACATCAAATGTGTGAATATAAGCGGATCGATTTAATTTCTGAACTGATTCCATTTCCTGAGGAAAGAAAAAAAGAAAGTGACATCACGGTGCATCGTAAATTAATGATGCACTGCAGCTAGAAGTTAAATGTTACGCTCAGTTACATCTGCCATGATATTACGACATATATTTGAAACGACTCCATATACAGAATCTTCTTATCTCCTATAGAATGGAAATCACGACACACAGTTAAGTAATACGATGTTAATGCAAAAGACAAAAAGTTCCCTATTATGTAAGTTTTTTTTTTGCAGTTATTCAAAAGTACTAAAAATAATGATAAAAAATAACTTGTAATTTTATACAGATAGCGTAACAATTTTCCCGATGTTGGAGGGTTATGTCATGCCTTTTAATAAAATGTCAATTATGTCATGCCTTTTAATAAAATGCGAGGTTAAAAAAATTTATTGGTTTTCGTGATATGGTTAAATACTTATTTGTAGGTATAATAATCTTTTTGCATTGGAGTAAAGTTTAAATATTTTTTGACGCTTCTTGAGACCACTTGGTTGACTTTCCCGAAATAAAACGTTACAGTTTATCTCAGACATTTCCTGCTATTTTAATGACATCCTTCCACATTCGACCTAATTTTCTGAATCTCATCCTCTTTTTCTCGTTTTCCGATCCATAAGTAAAGTGTTGCGGATTGTCATCGGAAACGTCTTTAATCTGAACCCATGGGATTCATTAGTGCTTCCATACATCCTCATTACTCCCTCAGGGATTCGGTCTTAATCTAAGATGTCATTCCTGTCGAACGAGATAAGAAGCTACTGCATTGATTCTGAAGGAAGTGCGTGTTCTCCTACAAGGTCAATTTGTATCTTGAGATTTGGATCAATCACAGCTCGAATCAGAGCAAATAACACAAAGGCTGCCAAAACTCTACTAAGCTGTGATAGCGATCGTTAGTACCTGGGTGGCAATCAAAGAATAGAGTGTAGAGATGGCGATAAACAAAGGATTCTTTGTACTTCCCAAATCAACGAAATCCTTGTAGCGTAATAGAAGTGGGTTAGTTTTTTTTTAAAGTTCAAAATGACAATTAAATATAATATAGAGATGAAGACATTCATTATCTTTATTTGTCATTCGAAAAGAATAAATTTTTTTACTAAAACAATTTTAGCACTTCAGGTTAGAAGTATTGTGAAATCTACGGAGTGTGTTGTTACGTCAACTGTAATAGAACAAAATTGTGGATTTAAAAATTATAGTATTTAAAAGTAATTTAAAGTAATTTGGATTGAATTTTAATTTGAATATTTTTCTGTTATGAAAATATATCAAAGGAAAGCGGTTAAATTTATAATTGCATAAAAGGCTCTATAATATTATTACTATATCTTCACGACATTGTATATCATTCAGGACGCCAAAAATCGAGGAAATATCATATAATACCTTATGTTATTAGGTTGATCTGTAGACAGTAGCAATTCTATAATATGGTATGAATCATATTCGGTTGATTTTCACATATTTTCAACTCCATTTGTATTTTGGATTAATCAAAAATACAAATTCCTATTTTAAGGACAGTTTGAAATAATGAATGCCTGTTTAAAATTGTGAGTCTGTAGAACAGGAGAATTATGTTTTTAGATCTAAAAAAATGTAAATATTGTAGATAATAATTGCTGAAAGAGTAATATAAGATAAAGTATTTTCTGAAAATTTAATGAAACATAAATATCAATTGTCCTGTTAATTTGTGAAAATAAATATTTTTTTCTCTAAAATATACACCATAAAATATGTAAGAAAAATATTTCTATTAAACTGGTTTGCTGAAATTGTAAATAGTTTATCATTACCATTGTAATCAAACCACAGATTTACAGTTATATTTAACAGATAACTTAATGATTTATGAATGCTTAAAAATGATTTGTTATAAATGAAATTAAGGTGACAATCAAAACTGCAGGGTTGATTTAGATAATTGAACTTACTAAAAAAAGAAAAAAAAATTAAATCATTTTCATTAATTTTTTTGGTTATGACTTGCAGAAGTTAAATTTGGGAAATCGGCTGTGAACAAAACAAAATTTGAAGATATAAAAATAATTTTAAAATTGATTAATATTTTTCATAATTAAATGTATTTACTATGAAAAGTAAAGTCAGTGAAAAGTAATTCATCAGCAAAGACTTCTCAACAAAATTTTTGAAATAAGAGAAATACTATATAAACCATAAATATAAATTAAACTGGTTTATATAATTTCGGCATTAATTTTTGAGATTATCGGTTGTATGAAAACTAATTCACTGTTATACATCATTTATGAATTGAATCAAATAATTGTCTAAGCAAAACTTTTAATTTTTATTAAATATTGAATGATAATCATAATAAAAAAGTTAACTCTGTCGATTAATGAATTATTCTTTTATTTACCTTCTTGCTTCTGGTAATATAGAAATCGCATCTCAACCTACTTTTTTCTTCGAAAAAGTATTTCAATTTATATGTAAATATTAAGTAAAAATATTATTTTAAGAAAAAAAAGCTTACAGGAAGTTGTGCAGTAAAATAGAAAACATATCCCCAAAATTAGGAGGGTTAAATTACAGGATAGGAAATCACACATTTATGATCTGATAAATGTCATTCATAATGATAATATCTCTATCGGAACTGATTTGTTATTTTGGTCAGGGTTTCAGTTTTTATTTGCTTCCTATAATATAGAAAAAAGTTTCAAAAGACAGCTTTTATATACTAATGCTTCACAGGAAGATGTTCCAACGGTAAGCGTAGTTATGCGTGGACAGCACGTGGAAGCCCATCAAAGCGATAAATTTTATTCTCAACAGATCGCCGACAGCGATTATGATTAACAATTAATTACCAAACCCCCATTATATTTATCTAGTATCAATTCAATTATAAACACGCGATGTAAAAGTCCCAGTTTGCACAAAAGTCCTTATTTTCGTGTAACTTCCTGAGTTATGAATTGGGCGGATGTTGAAAGAAAACATAATTGCATGAGAGGAAATGTTCAGCATCACGCTAATGCTTGTGGAAAATAAGGTAAAAAGTTCCGGCTTTTGACTCCTATAAATAGTATTTCCATAAAGGCATACGTTTCAAATATTGATATACAAAAGCAGCTGACTTATAGGAATTTTTAATTTTTTTCTGTCTTTCGAAATATAAGTAAAAAGAATATGACTGTTGCAAAAGTCTCCTGGGCCTATTGAAAGAACGACAATAGCTATGATGCATTAAAACAGTAACCGTAGTTTTGTTCTTAAAATTAGTTATATTTTGAACTGCAGTATTTCAAATATATAATATCAGTATTAGTTTAATGCGGTTTTAACATATAATTAACCAGAATCTCAGTATCTGGGTGCTTTAAAGTTTTGAATTTAAATCGTAGAAGGTAATATTTAATTAATTTTAAACATATTTTAATTATATTTAAAGCATAAAATTAATTTTAAATACATTTCAGTGAATAATTTTTTTCGTCTGGCTTTATTGACTTGTGCGTGTGTGCTTGCGTATTTCTCTTCTAATCATAACTTTATTCTTCCCTTTTTTAAATAAAAGGTTCAAATTCTCCCAAATTTCAAAATCATAAATGAAATCAGGTTCATTAAGAATTGATGATTGTTTTGTGGTATGTGAAATGGTCTGTAACTCTATCAACACACCCATAGCAGTAAGATAGATGAAGGAAAAAATTCCTCTCGGCCCGCTGGAAGGGAAATGTATATTCCTTTACATATAAGTTGCTACTTTGTAACATAAAAAGTTGATGTTAGAAACAACAAAAATTAGGGCTTGAAAATCATTTCAGGTTCTAAGATATTTCAGTTATAGAAACACTTTTAGTGCAAAAGTTTTTCGTCTTAATGAAGTACTAATTTGGATAATTGGATTTATTTTTCCAATTTTTTATCTATTTTATTACCAATTATTATTTCTATTTCACCTACCACCACCATTTCCACCATATATATATATATATATATATATATATATATATATATATATATATATATAATGCAATTTCATTTATGTTTTCCAAGGTAACAATTATATAAAATTAAATTACCTGCCTGAAGGTAATGATCCCTACAATGAACTAATGGGAAATTAATTTTGTTAACCCTTGTATCAAAATTGTAACTAGGCATCTTCGCTACTATATATATATATATATATATATATATCCAATTAGATCCATACTTCATTCTCTATAACTCATATATTAAATGCAATAAATTTAATTACAGAGGACTCATAAATGATCTAAGCTATTGAGAAAGAGTTTGTCGTAAACAAAATTTAATTATGATAAAATATGGACTATGACGCTGGGGAAATTTAGTGTCTTGAATATGAAACCAATGATAACTCATAATGGTAATTAAAAATAGTTTAGCTAGCATTTTGTTCCGAAATAGCTGTCTTTAACTATATAATTATGTTCGTTAATGAGTAAGTATTTTACAACTTAAGTGCCATAAAACTATTACTTGGCAATGCAGAAGCAATCTAATTGAGCCTTAATTTCGTATTCTTAAAAACACTCAATATATGTTCATTGTTGCAGTTCTCAATTTAACTGATAATGAGGTACTTATAGTGAAGTATCATAATAAAATTTTCCGAGCATTAAAACATAACACATTTCCTAATTTCGAAAAATGAAAGAACCATACTTACTATCTAAACTCAATTATATTTTGTGAAAATGTTTTAAATCTACACTCTTATCTCCCTAACTTTTACTTCAGTTTTGTATTGCTTTAATACACCAGTGTATAGCGCTTACTGAATTCAGCAATTTCTGGAAGCAATTAGTTTTCCTCAATTAATTGGCGAAAAGGAATCCCTCTTCACTTTATCAAGCAGTTATCAAGTAATTAGTGGACCTCCGAAATTGGGAGCACTAAAAATCATTATTGGATTATCATCAGTCCTTGATGATGATTAATCCCAATTGTCATCTTAAGGAAAATCACGCTGAATCACAAATTTTGAAGTGATTTGCTGAATTCTGCGAGGCACACAGTTTCGTTACTGAAAATTTTTGAAAAACTATTTCGAATGACCTCTTTTTTCATTATAGGAAATTACCGTTCCAGCACGTGCTTTTTTATGGAATAGATTAATAATTTAATTATTTTTTATTAATTTTATTTCCTTTTAGTACTTGGCTATTTTATTCTTCTTAGTATCTGGGGCAACGAATTACAATTATTTAACGTTGACGATTTAATTTTCGATATAAAATATGCTCGGTTACATTTTTATATTATATTATTTAAGGTCATTTTTGCCTCTGGAAAATTTTAAATAATTGTTTGGGTGGCTTTCTTTCTCCAGGTTTGAAAAGTTTTGAAAAATTTTCAACTTCAGCCAAATAATTCATATTTACCCTTCTTTTTCTTCATCTGGAATGGTGTAACAAATGATTAATTGGTCGTTTATTTAAAGAAAGAATTTTTAAGCACAAAATTTAAAACATTTGTTTATTTTTTCTGGTTTAAATTGATTTAGAATTATTAAATAAATAATAATAGGTATTATTAATTTTTTTCTAATTGTTTCTTTTCTTCAGATATGTATATGAGAATGTTCAAGAAAAATAAAATTATTTTTTTAAAGAAAAATACTATTTTGAAATATATAAATTATTTTTTAAATAGTTAAATATCCTGAAAATACTAAAAAATTATTAGTTACGTTTTAAGACCGAGTTTTCCCATTTTTAATTACCTTAACATTCAATATCAATGTAGCATGACGCTTGTAGTTCAAAAATTCAAGAACTAGTTTTCATTACACTCTTATCTTAAAGCAGTACTAATTTTTTTGTTTGATAAGTATTACTAAATTTAAAAAATAAATACTTATATAAAATTTCTTTCAGTTCAAAATAGAAAACTTAATATAAATTTAAAATTCATTAATAAATCGTTTTGGGAAAGCAGAAAAAAAAGTAGGAACCCTAATTTAAAAAATCTTCGCTCTTTTGCTGTTGCTTTTTATTGTATCATATTTCAAAAAGTCTTGTTAGAGATATCAAAGTCTCAGTTTAGAAACTAATTTATGCTCCTTATTTTTAAAAATATTTTGAATTTTAAAAAATTATAAATTTTATAAAGAGTGTTTAAATTTTTTAAAAAAAATTATATGAAATCTTAAAAAAATATTTTCCTTAAAATTTATGAAAAAAAATTACTAAAAATTTAATAAGTAAAAAGAGGAAGTTTAGCACCAAACAATATCAAAAACAAATTCGTTCCGTTACAGTTATTGTAAACAAAAGGTAAAAATTTCTGATTTGAAACACCTTATTTTTTTCAGCAAGTGATCTTCGGAGAATCATATTTTGTTGAAAGAACTGTTGAAAATATCAGCGTCATTTTCTCTCAACGAAGTTACTGTTCTTAAATATTCTAGTAACTACAACACAAGTCTTTCATTGCATCTTCTAATAAATTATTTGCAATTTTACTTCTACTTTTTTCAGATCAAACGATAAGAAATCCTTTTTTAACCAGTTTCTAAGCGTGGAAAATACAAAGCAACGCGTATTTGAATCAAAACTAAATGAACGTGAAGGGAAACTGCTGAGCAAAAACATTACAGCATTATTTTTGTGTTGTTTCCATTCTAAGGGAAGCAATCTTTTTTTCCCCGCATTCTCATTACGTAAAATGACGGTACTTTTTTTTATTTCTTACTTTTCCTGAAAGCACCAAGCTCGTAATTTGGCTTTGTACATTTATGAAATATTGCAAAACGTTAGTTTTAACATGCATGCTATTTTTTTCCTTTGAAAAAAAAATTTTTTTTCGTAAAGGATAAATAAAAAAAGGCTTTCTTTTGGAAAATATATTTTGTTTCTGACGTTATCACACAGCGGGTGGTTAGTGTAGGATTTCTTAAAACTTGCTTTTTGTGAAATTTCCGTTTTTGAAATCACGGATTATACAAAAATACTTCAAATTAATAATTTGAATTCACGTGTAAGTACTCTCTGGGAAATATTCAAAATGGATGGCAGGATTAACTTGAATACCGTCTTCTAAGTAATAGAGATAAGAAAAAGAAAGGGTTTTATTTAATACAAAATTGTGTAAGCGTCATAAAATTTTATTACACCCATTCAAAATTTGCGTTTTATTATTATTCATCTTAATATGTTAAAATATAAATTGTTGAGAATTAAGCAAAATGGCTTTCAGCTGATAGGATGTAATCCATTTTGAATGTAAGAAATGTATACATTCTTTTAATGCATGTAAGCATAATTTTTCCTGAAAATATGTAATGCATTTTTTTAAATATTGCTAATTTGCTTCCAAGTTAAATAAAAATATCTTTTTTATTATTTATTCATCAATTATAAACAATGCATTTAACTGTAAACAGAATAGCTGAATTTAGGCCCATGAATTGGTGAGTTTATCTAGTTTATCTATACGTGAATGTGCATTAGTTTACATTTTATGAATAAATAAAATCTAAGTTCTATGTGGTCTGCTTATCATATTTCACATAACCCTTTACTTTTAAATTATGTTGCCATCAACTTTCCAACTTCGTTTTTGCGCCAGTTTTTAAGCTTCCTTGCAGAATAATCCCAGAGAACCTGATAAAAATTTTAATTAATAGAAATATCTTAATTAATTTAATTATTAATTAAATATTTTTATTAATACTTTTAACTTATATTAACTTCTTGATATTTGGTTAGCGTTCTCCTTTTTTTTTAAATCACCGTTGACAAAAATAGTCATATTACGAAAATATAATCCAGATTTAAATGGTACTTATAAGTACCGTCAGCATATAAATGGTTAAAGCATTTTATATTAATTTTTCTTTATTTATATTTAATAACAATAAATCTGTTATCAAAAACAAAATTTCGAAATTAATTCATGCGATGTCACAATCACATGACAAAAGCTATTGTATATATCACCTAACACCTAAATGTCAGTTGTCTTACGCTATTCAGTGATATCATATTATTTTTACTCTTACAAAACCAAAGATTCTAAAATTAATTGCTAAGTATCATGTGATCGAATTATTTCCATTACAAAATCTTAAATAATTATTTGTCTTTTGTATTTTATACCTTTATACCTTATTACCTTATATACCTGAAATTACAAAAGTTTGATTAAAATATTTAAATCTGTGGAATTAGATGTTAATTAAATTAATTAATCAGTTTTAATCTTTTCAAATTAACAGGAAAGTTATCAATTGATAGTTTGATAAATGATTTGATCACTTTTATTAATGTTTCTCAATTAGAAATCTTCATCAAAAATGACTGAAGTGATCAAAATAGACAAGGTTTTTTTCCTCTGTATCACCATGAATCTCACTAAAATTTTTCTCCAATTAACTCATGAACTTTGGGAGTAATTCAATTTTAGTTTTTCTATGGCATGCAATGACGTACTTTGTCAAAAATAAACTATGTTCTTCCTCAGGTAGAAAGATTCTTGTCACGTAGCTTAAGCATGCAGAAGATTTATAAACTATATTCCACTCGTATATTTATATGCAAGTAGAGCTACGAACACACTTAGAAGATAATTGCCTTATTGAACCAGCATCAAATAATTACATTCATAAGTATGATTTCTTTTTCTAACAAATGGCATTCAGGATTTATTTCAGTTCATTCATTCCTCACTTGGATAGTTATCTGATATTTGCAAGCATATCATGTGGCCTTTCTATAAATGTGGTCTAGTGTTGTCAGCATATTTTCATTCATGCGAAACAGGAATATTTACTGCTACATTTTCTTCAGTCTAATGTTTTGTGAGAAATGTGTGGTTTCAAAAGGCTAAATATCCATATCTTCGCAGCGGAAGTTAAGAAAATTAAGGGAAAAAAATCTTTCAGCTCTAATTGTCGTCACAACATGCATTTAATCTTTTTTAAACCGTTTTTGTTTTGAGGATATTTTTATATAAAATATTTGATTACATTAAGGATCCTCCTTTTGAACTGTTAACGGTTTTAAATTAAAGCTGTCGAATCAAATAAAAAATTTCTAAATCTATGAATGAAAAAGCTTAAGAAATTACTGAAAAAATATAGATAAGTAAATTTTAAGCTTAAATTTTTGAATTATCAAATATGTATAGTACATAAAAATAAGTATTTTTTAATCAAAAATTTTTAATAAAAGGGGTTTTTTTTCATATCAATGTAAATAATTACCAATGTAATTAATCAAAAACTAACAACAAATACTAATTTTTTTCTATTTACAATTGCTAACATTTTTTACCTGTAATATTATATTTTTGGCATTTGTTTGCTTGTATGACATATCAGTTATTTAAAAAATATTTTAGACTAATTTACATTTAGCACTTAATAATCGTTAAGAATAATTCAGATATGTTTTTATTTTCTTTAATCAAAATTATCATGTTCTTCAGCTGAATAATTATTTAACTTTATTACTGTATATAATTTCTGAAAACAATTATAAAACCGCATAATTTTATAAATAGAAAATATTTAACGAATAGTAAAAGAAAATAATTAAAAAATATAGCTTTTTTTAATTAATAGGAAGATTTTTTTAAAAATTCCATCTGAGTAATTTATGTTCAATAGAATATTTTATGGAACATTATTAATTTAGATATGCTTTTATTTTCGATCAAAAGAAATATCACTAACTTCATTTGATGAATTATTCTACTTTTCTAAAAATAAAATTTGATATTAAAATAATTAAAACATGTAATTTTAAAATATTTTGTGAAAAGGAAATATTTGAAAATAAAACGAAATTTCAAGAGTTTAATTGAAGGTATACTATTTAATTATAAGTGGAGAAAATAATCATACAGTTTCCTTGAATTATTTCTGTGTAGATTTAATTTAATTTAGAAACTTTATCTGGAGGGGAACTTTAATATGAGCATACCATTAATTGAAATTTTATTAATTTCCTACCATTTAATAAATGTAGAAAAAGATAACCCCAAGAAATATTTCTTACAATTTTATATAAAATGTTTCAAAAGTTTTAGTTTTTTCTTTATGATTTTTTCATGCTTGCGCTTAGAAAAAACTCACATTTATTTTGAAATGAAAAAATGCAGTCTATTTTTAATTTGACTAATATCATGAAAAAAAGCAAAAACCAATATTAAATAAATAAATATAATTATTACGGCTGAAATACGTTACTTAGATTTCTATAAGATAGTAGACTGAAGCTTCTTCTGGAATTAATATTTCCTTAGTCGCTGATGGGAATACGTTTTAAGAAAGAGAAAAAAATTACTACGGCTTCTTCAATTTTTCTCAATCTTTAAAGATGCAAAAAAAAAAAAATCACAAATGTACTACATCTATTTCTGTAATACATTAGAATGTCTAACTCTTGTGCAGGATACAGTTTTGATAAATATCTCATCAGATGTTGAAAGAGAGTGTTTTGTAAAAAGCTATATCCCCCAAGCATTTGAGTAAACATAACTTCACCCGCAAATCCCAGGAAAAGCGGCATTAACGTAAGTTGCCAACATTTCTCCTTCTGTCAACTGGACGGCTGGAAAAAAATGGCCATGTTTCAGTCATTGTCTGTTGTGTCAGAACCAGCCCTCCAACATTTACTGAACTCACAATCTAAACTCCTTCTGAGGGTTTCAACTCACAGAAAAATACTCTGACAGAAAAGGGGGAAAAAATCCAAGTTCTGCTTTTTTATCTACGCCGATCTTTGATCCACAGATGAAGTCTTATACCAGATGCCTCCTTTTAGCTGGCGAGAGATCTTGAATAATTCAAAAGGCATAGAAGAGTCTCACATACCTAGAAAAAATATTATATTTATTATATAGATATATTCATGTAGATATATAAGCACAAAGATATAGATGTACCAACGCATCTCCAAGAACTCTTGTCATATGACTTAGACGCCATATCCGTGGTTCTTTCAGTGATTTAAATAGGGAACGGAAAGCGAAGACATCAAAATATTTATAACGCCGTTCTTTATCGGGTTTCGACGCCGAAAAGAAGGAAATATTGATCAGGAGAGGGAGTATTGGGGTGAAAAAGGCTTCCCTGTTCCCCAGGTATCTTCTAATTTGTGCAGGGAGCGACTGTGATTTTAAGATCCCGTGTTCTGTTTCTCTAATTGCAACGCAGAGGGTGGTCTTTGTCGTTTACGTAGGTAGCTTCATTAAGTCTTTTTTTAAAGTCTCTTTCTGTCGACTTTTACGATCGAAAGTTAAAAAGTTATAATTTGAATATTTATTTTCTTTTGGATGGCGTTTAATGCGGTTACGTGACGTGAATTATAGACTAAACGGGTTCTGGCAAAGTTTTAGAGAGTTGCTTGAGCCCTCGCTGCATCGTCCTGATGGAAGGAAAAGCGAAGATTTATCGCACTAAATAAAGTTGTGCTCTTAAAAAGAAATGATTAAAGAGTCCATTTTTAATTTTCATAGTAATTTATAAGTTGTATCTGTAAACATACATAAATTGAGTTTACAATATTTTTATAAGATATTAAATAAACGCTATTTAAATAGTAGGAAATAGGAATTTAAATAGTTTATTATCGAAAGAATAAGGATGAATCATAACATCATTTGTTTTCAGAAATCTTTTCAATTAAAATTTGCTGATTTTATGTTTCCTTCCAGAAGATTGATTCAACAATCACGAAATTGGTTGGATAATTTTTAGCTTGAGTATACATTGTACAAAGTAATTTTCTGACATCTTGAAACACTGAAATCTATTTTGGAATTCAGGTCAATGTACATAAATCACGAAAATCAGCCTTGCAATAACAATTCTCTTCCGGGTTTTTTTTTTCGGAATGCCGAAAGACCTGCCTCTACAACACAGAAAAGTAGTATTAATAAAGAGATTGTCAATTAACTTATTTAACCTCAACTGATCGTCGTGATCTCTCATCTTCGCCTGTTAAATTTATTTGAAGTTCAGATCTTAAAGAACATGAGCAATAGTGTAATACATATAAACTTCTGCTGGCCTTATAATGGAAACTAGAATATCTGCTTCAGACTTCTAACTCCCATAATTCATTTGTTTTGTGTTATTACTTTATCGATTATAGCGCGCAAAAAATATTGAGCAAATCGAAATAACGTATTTTAGCCCATTTGCTACAAATAGAATTATCCCATTCCATTTGGTAGGCTAATTGAAAGCTTGTGGACTTCTTTACATAGGAGCTCAAGGAAATAGTAATTAAAAACAGCTCATTATTTTTTAAATAAAAGTAAAAAATAAAACAACAGACCAGAGTTGGAAAATTGATATTTAACTCTGATCTGATGAAGTAAAAAATTGATAATAACAATTTTTAAATAATATAACTGATTAAAAGGTGCTAATTAATTTTGAATTATTCAACGAAATAATGAAGAGTCGAATGTTTATTACTCTAATCGGTAAGAATAATTATATATTAGTACAGTAGACCTCCAATTATCCGGATTACTTTGAACCACTTATAATGTATTAACTTTATTAAAATAATTAAGTAAAATAAAAATAAAATTCGTTTTAAAGTATTAATTTAATGACTACAAAACAATGTTGTGCTTATCTTGTCTATATAAGTACTGTATTAAAGTGTCGTTGATTGAACATAGCAATCAAAGTTTTGTTTTTTTGTCATTGTTCTTTTATACGGGGGAATACTTTGTTGGCGAAATTTATTACCTCGTAGTGATTTGGGCGATTAAATATAAATAATTGGAATTCTAATTTAGAGGAATTGAAGTAATTCATCAAAATTTTTTAACCCCATTTAGACTTTTCACTTTTTACATTTCATTATTCAATTTTAATCATCGTGAAAACATTCTTTGAATTTCAATTTACCATAAAATCAGGAAATTTTACTTTCACACTTGAATAGTCATAAAATTGTCTGAAATCGAAATGTTTATGCCTTGTGTTAAGGTAAATGAGAGCAAAGAGTTGATTCAGACTTCTAATATACGTTTTACAAGATGAAAGGACTTAAGTTGACAACTTGGTCCCCTTAAAACGTTCATGTTACACGTTTGGAAAAGTACCAATTACTTTGTTGAGAGTCCAATTATCTCCACGCGATGTATCGCACATTTAGAAATCAATCTCTCATCTCTTATGATAGAATAGAACTTATATAGAACTCACAGAATTAAATACGAAGAGGTACAATTAAATATTAAATGACAAGTCATACCTACCACATGACTGAGATCCCTGTGGTATTTACCATACGGTTATAACATCACTTGAATTAACTGATTAAACTTTTATAAATGTATCCAATTTTATTAAACACGCAAAGCAAATTCCATCAATTTTTGATTGCAAATTTAAAGTAAATTCATATTCTAAAATGGATTTATTAAAGCTTAAGCAGACATATTTTCAAAACTAGAGATGTTTAGTTCATATATCCGCATATTCTCAGAATTATTTCCACTTTAATCTAAAAATAAAATAATTCTCTTTCTTTCCATAATTATTTGTATGATTCAGAAAAATATTGATATTTATTAATTAATATAAATATAATTAATCATATATGTAAGAAAAATAAATGCTTAAGAAATCATTCTTTTAAAATTTTCTTTCATTCATTTTGGTTTGGTTAACACTGAAAATTAATGAAAGAAATTTGAAAACTCATGTGTAATAATAAAAACTTAAACTAAAGAATTATAGAAAATCAGTTTCTCTCAGATAAGGAAAATAATAACGAATTTTTTTTATTATTGCATTGTAAGGGATTTTAATTAAATCTATTTCTTGAAAGAAATTTAAAAAATGAAAAACGCTTTATCTCCAAGTTTGTACGTAAAAACTCGTCAGAAAAATGATAATTAATACCTTTTTTGCCAGAAAGAAGAATTTTACAACTTTTCTAATAAACAAATTTTAAATGAAATTTCTCTTGATTCTAGGATGTCTCTGTTTGCTCAAAACAAAATGAAAAGTTATAAAATTATTGATAAAACCGAGCTTCATCGATTGAATTCTTATTCTAAAAAGTAAACTCTCCCCGTTAAGTTCACACGCTTCGAAAAACTATTTAGTATGTATTCGAAATAAAAAAGGGCAGATTTCATTCTTTGTTTGGTGTTTTTTTTATTTCATTTTATTCTGAGAAGAAAAGGCGAGAAGAAAATGCTGGAGCATCGAAAACGGAAAGTAGATTAAATTCTTTGCATGGAGAATTGGGATTCGATCTGTTAAATAAAACTAAAAGTGTTTTCTTGGTGAAGAGTTTACTTAATGCACATAAAAAGGCTGTCAAAGAAAGTCTTATTCCTTGCGAAAACCAAATGCAAAGTTGCTGTTCTTGAGACGTACTCTATGTATCTTTTTCCTCTTTGTTTTCCAGTTGATTTTTTCGACACTTAAATGTATTGAGAGTCTTAAAAATAGAAGTCAAATGATATAGTCAAGGAAGAGTTTAAAGAGAATAAAAGCATGTGTAATTTTTTGTGATATCAGTTTCCTAGTCCGCATTAAAATAAAAAAAAAATTTAAATGGTTTTCACATTAGGGGTTACGGTTTTTTTTTAATTTATGAATTTTTATGAGAAGTATTGTGGGAAATAAATTGTTCTAAAATGGCTGAAAAAAGTATTATTTTTTTATTCCTTTATGCTTGTTCTTTATATCTCCAACAGAGAGAAAAAATTAATGAGGATTTTTAAATCACAAAGTGACTGAAAATAATATATTTAGAAGTATTTATTTAACTTGAAAAGTTCAATGTTGTATTTACTCAAGTAATGAAAATATGGAATAATTTTTGTATAAGATATTTTATTATTGTTTTTGTTATTGTTGGAGGTGGTGTTCTTGAATTTGAGTGGCTCGCTATACTTCACACATATAAAATATGAGGCTAACAGAAGTAAATATGTAATGTAATTCAATAAGTAAATTAAATATTTCTTTTTGAAAGAAAACATATCAAAATAAGAAGTAATAAATAAAAAAATTAACAAATACAAGAATCCATGAAATGTAGAATTATTGAATGGAATATCGAGAAATGTATGAAGTGGAATAAAAATGCCGATATCAATGATAAATTATCATACTAAATTCATCTGTGAATTCACACTCTAAATGTAATTACTTAAAAAGAACAATATTTTTCATTTAAATATCAATGATATAAAATTTAAAAAGGAATATATCTAATTCCGTAGGAATTAGATATATTCTAGAATATATTTAATTCCGTAGGAATTTTTTAAAATTTTTTGAAGGGATTATTCCTTTATTAAAGAAACTAAAGTGTGATTTTACCAATTGTAAAGTACATGTTACTTTTGAAAGCCAAAGGCCTAAGTAAAAGTAGCCAGAAATGATCCCGGATATCAGTTTTGAAATAATATATATTATAAATACACATAACTTATCTATTTAATTGGAAATTACGAATAATTGCTGATGTCTGACAGCAAAGTATTATAAGTTATAATTATACTGAAAATAGGCTATTAGACTATTTAGACAGAAGTAGAAGACTCGTTTAAAAAAAGCATACATTGTAATAGTTAAAACAACTTAAATAAAATATATATATCGAGCAAGTTTCTCAAGTTATATTTTTTGTGAAACTTTAACCAATTTATGCACTTTGATTACGTTATTCTAGTAGCATTATCTGTTATATTTGAGATCTTTATTTATAGTTCTGACTATATTTTAACATTTTAACTGATTTCGGGAATTAAAATACAAAATACTATTCTCATTTACTTTTTTTATAGTTTAACTTTACCTCCACCCCCCCAAAAGAAAAAACTTTATAGCTTTATTTGTAGTATCTTAAAATAATTCTATAAAAGTGAATTTATTTTAAAATTTGTAAATGTATGTTAAAAGTAAGAAGATTATTTTTAAAAATCACATTTATCCAACTTGTTAGTGTTTTAAAATGCTCTTTTGTTAAATCACAATCCTTAGAAAGTTTTACAGCGCATCAAGCTGCTTTAATTTCCTGAATACAAAAATTTTATCTGCAATTTCCAATAATATTTTTTTTTCTATTTTCATCAATAATGTATTTAAGAACATGAAATTCTTTCCAATTAATTTAATAACTCACATCACTGATGGATGAAACTGTTCTGAAAAATTTAAATTGTTTTCAAAAACTGGAGTTGTTTAAAGGAATTCTCCAAAGAACAACGCAAACATTCCTCACGGTTTTATCTGAAATGAGACCGCCTGGAGAGGCATTGCTTTGGATTTAAAACAAACTTAAAGTGTATGCAAGGTAAAGGTACTCGCATTTTAAATTTCTTTCGACGTAAAGTCTATTTCACTGAATTCATGAAAAAATGCATACGAAGTTTATCCAATTCAAAAGTTTCTTGAAATTCGCTTTCGTGAGATGATGTTTTAAATTTCTTTATTTTTCCAACTATTTCTTCTCTACTTATTTAAATGACCATCACTCTTGATGTCTTCTTATCATTTACTTTATGCAAATTACCGGCTTGTACGCATTACTGCCAATTAGGAACCTTCTTAAGAGACTTTTCACACATAAAGCGAATGATTAGCGCACTTTGGCTTAATTGCAGCCATGTGAGTGATTAAATTGGATAGTTTTAGCTTAGCTATTTTCATCTTTAGGGAGACTAAGAACTGATTTGCTTTTGTTAATTGACAAAGCTGAAGGATTCACTTGTTCAGAAAACTAAAGCATCACAAAATCACGCATTTATTTGAACCGCAGGATATAAATTACCTAAGTGTTGGTACGCCTCGCCAAAGAGGATGCTTCATTAGAAATGAAGAAGATACACTAATTCGACTTTTCGCTCTTCATTAATCTTTACAAGGACTTATTAAACTGTAATTGTTATTTATATTCACAATTTTATTTTGTAATTAAAGCTTTATTTTGATTTAATTCTATTATCACATTTGCAGTATTTCTATTCACTATTGAGAGGTTTGAATTTCAGAATTCGTTACAGGCTTTTCCTAAGTTTAGACTGTAACTACAAGTACCTAAAATATAAATGTTCTGCCACAAGCAGTTATTTCGTTTAAATGTCATTATTTAGAATAATTATAAAAAATATATAAGCGAAAAAGTTGCATTTTGTTCATTTTTATTTTTAAATTAAAGATTTCAGAAAGAAATTATAATTTCCGAATTAAGTAAGGTATTTTACTAAATCCAAAATCAATATTATCCTGCAAAAACTTGGTACATATATGACTTAAAAATAAGGAATCATTTAATAGCAGAGAGCTTAAAAAATAAGTTCCTATAGCTAATTACTTATGTGAATTTATGAATGTAGAATACATTTTTAAAGTATATTGTAGTTCACATGGGAATATTTACAACAAAAAGGGATGAGAAAATAGTTTGATTACAGAAGTACTATTTAAAAACAATGACCCGACGGAAAAATCTTATAGAATTAATAAATTCAGAATTACAGGATTTCTATTTTTTTCTTTGCGTTGTTTTGTTGATTAATTTGTTATTTCCTTAATTGATAATTTTATCAGCTTAAACTTTCTTCGATTTTAGATTGTAATTAGAGTTTATTTTTAAACGATTCTTTAAGGTAACTAAATAAACTCTTATATGTTTTTTCAAATATTCTAAAAAATGATTTTATCTTTATAATAATAAAAAGCTGCACATAAATCAAATTTCAATTAAATTGTGTTTCCTTTAATTACCCAACTATAAAAGTAATCAAATAAAAATAAAAATCGGAGAGTAATTTTGAGTCTTGTTATTATATTAAAACTCTGAATGTTATTTCTTTGTTTTATTTTTTTTAATATTTATGACAATAAAAAGAAGAACTATATTAAATTATTAAGATAAATATACTTCTTACAATAATCCTATTCTTCATTTCAGCACATAAAATATATTTTATACATAATTACGCTTTTAATGCAATTTAAAAGCTATTCGTGTACGAATTTTGTATAAACATCTCAGTTCTGTAGAAATATTATTTCCTTGTGCTCTGAAGGTAATTTTATAGTTTTGAATGTGAAAAAAAAATGCTGAACTCCGCTGTTAATTTGATTGAGATCCAAATGCAAGTTACATACTTACTCATTTGTACTAATGCATTCATTCCCTATACCTGCAAGGCAAAAAAAGGTTACGACTGCTTCCTGTTTCTTCTTTAATTAATTAAAAGATCCAGAGCAAGATTAATTACCATCGACATCTCAGTTCTTGATGAATGAACCAGATAACGATTTGTTCTACAACAGAAGTCTCAACCTGACATCTCACTCTTGCCATCACCCGCAACCAGAATTACCAGCTTTAAGGCCATGTTTACCATGAGCATTCTCACTCAAGGCGGCAGATAAGAGCGAGAGATGATTCTTCCTCAGGAGATGTCATTTAGGGCTAATGAAGAGGTTTGGCACGTTCTTAGTAAACGAGAACTGCATTAATGGTTGAGATGGGGAAAAGAAGGAAAAAAACTTGTGGTTCTGCTTCTGTCAGCGGGAGAAAGAAATTTTGACAGCTGCACGCGTTAAGTTACAAAAGGAGACAGAGCTTATTTATAGTCCTTACTTCACGCCTTTTGTCGAAGGGGCTAGAATCTGCTATTAGAGCTAAAGAATCACAAACAGGTCTGTTCTGTTATTAAGTCAGTTGAACAAGCGGGCTGTTAAAAGCGAGGATTCCCGAAATATTTCCTACTGGTGTCAGATAAGGCAAGAATGGAGTGTTGTTTTCAGTGAGTGAGGTATTACGATGATAGAAGAACTTCCTGCCTCCTTAATTTTAAGATTAAGAAATTCGGTAAAGAGGAAAATAGAAGGAAGCAATTGAAGAGGGGGAAAAGCTTATAATTTTTATTCTTTATTCTCTCATGCAATACTTTTAGTTTCTACCGTGCTTGTAGGAGAAAGAAAGACTTAAGATCTCAGAACTTTAACTGAGCAGTTTGATGGTAAATGTATGTATATGCACTTACAATTGTGCAACGTTCTTATAGTTGTTATGTCATCGCTTCAAGCAAATAAAACCTCTTTGCAAAGCAGCAGTCTCGTATAAAACATATCAAATATCTGTTGTAAATTTAAATTTCAAATCTGTGTTGTAACCTTTAAAAAAAGTGAAAAGAAATTATGGCATGGAATTGCATAGTTATATTGTTAACGAGCTTAGGCTTGTTGTAGAGTTTAGTTATATTAAGTCCCTTTATAAAGCAACACTAGGGTTACTTTGGAACGGACCTCGTAATTTTGAACCGAGGTCGGATGAGGAAGATGATACCTGAGCTGGCACCTACCCTCCACACAACACCAGCTGGACACCTGCACACCAGTTGTAGAACGTTTGGCACTAACGGATTTAACTTGCAACTGATCCCCTTACACACCGATTCCTCGGTGGAATTGGGTCTCAAATCTGAAACCCTACTGCTCACAAGCCGAAACCTTACCGCCAGGCCAAGGTGGCCCTGCTTATTATAAAGCTATAACTTCTAGTAAATATTTTTAAAAGTCAGTTGAATTTTGGGATGTTGAGGAAATATTTTGTTTATTTGCTGTCATATCCTTGATATCCAATTTGAAAGGAAAAATCATTTCATTATTTAATAAAAAAATATATAAATAAAGTGTTATATTCATTTTACAAGGAATTAGTTAATAAAAATACACTATAAAACTCTTTATAATCGATAATAAATTATGTTATTCACTGTCATTGCTAACTAAAACTCGAATATATATGTTGCTGATATTTTCAAATAAATCTTAAATAAAACTAATTTTTTTCATTCTGTGCCGTAAATAACTCTTAACCACTTCAGGAATACTTAAATCTCTGTAGTTTTAGCTATGGATATTTTAACATAGAAATTTTTTTAAAAAATTTCATTACTTAATAGAGTTTTCTTTTTTAACATCTGGAATTAAAATCTTACCAAGCTTTCGTTCCTATTTATTTTCATCTCCTTTAAATTTACCTTACACCATATCATTGAATATTTGAATATCAGAAGAAAAGTTACCTTTTGTAATATTTATTCATACTTTATTGTTTGTAGGTTGTTTTCTTTTTAAGTTAACCAGGTTTGATTGGGTTATATTAACGACCCGTTGTAAAGCATCACTATTTTATGTTAACCAGAGGTACTTTCATAATATGACTCCAAATATATCTATATTTTATTTTCCCCTTTTTCATGTTTTTGAGCTCTTCATTCATTATTGGGGACTTCTTTTAAATGTATGGTAAAAACAGACCCTGAATTATTGAATTAGAATTTTGATATTCTGCTTATCAATGACATTTTTAATTTGAAACCAAATTAAACTATGTTACTGGTTAAAAGTTTCTTATATTTTCATTTCTTATAGAAAATTCTATTGAGAAAATTTTTAAGTATCGAATTTTTGAAATTCGTTCTTATTATTGTCTAAATTATTAAAATTTATTTAAAAAACATTATAAAGTATCTTTATGTGAATGTGAATTGCAACCTATCTGTGTAAGTTAAATGAATTTTAAATTTTAATTCTCAGAACTGTGGGCTAAGTTTAGTAAAAATATGTTTTAATTTTTTTTCTTGGAAATGAATAAATGCTACTTTATTACCCTTTGCTGCATAATGATATTTTAAATATTGTTTGGACCTTTGAACTTTTATGGACACGCCTTTAGAAACTTTAAAATTAAAGACATTTTAGTGGAAGGTTCAAATCAGAAAGGTACGTTTTCCGGAAGAACATTTCCTGCCGAATGAGCGAGAAATATTAAATCGGTTGGTAGGGTTTTATTAAGCCCGAGTCGATTTCGGTCATGCTGCGCCAAACAATAAGTAAGAGATAAAATCGTGCAATAAAACTGAAGCAATTAAATACGAAGGAAGCAATTCTGTATTCAGATAAACATAAACTGTGAATACTTAGGGAGGAAAATGCTGGAAATGTGTAAGTAAAATAAGCTTAAACAATAAAAATAATGGTGACTGATTAGTTTTTTTTAAGCAGAATATTTTTGTTTCTTAAATAAATCATTCAGTTCATAAAAGGGAAACATCAAAAAAGTTCCATTCAAGTTTTTTGATTATTTATATTAATATATTTATATTCAAATCGAGTGCTTTCCGTGTTTCCTTTAAAAGTATATCAAATGTCAAAATGCATTGGTACCACATTGGGAAGTCTCAGGTGTAAAAACTGCATTGATACTGCGTTGCAATTTG
The DNA here is from genome assembly GCA_026289955.1 of Argiope argentata. Taxonomy (NCBI): domain Eukaryota; kingdom Metazoa; phylum Arthropoda; class Arachnida; order Araneae; family Araneidae; genus Argiope; species Argiope argentata. The sequence goes on along the minus strand of JAOUZG010008940.1, from coordinate 457,032 downwards.
CAGCCTTTACTGTTGGTAATAAAGAAATGAGACGTGTAAAAGCATTTGAAAGGTATATTAGTGCTCGAAGAATCATTGCGAATTAAGTCAAGTGTCTGAATTCGATGAAACCAGGATACCAGACTTTATTAAGTAATGATGAGAAAGATAAGATTCTCGAACAAGTTCTTACTTGAGAAGTTTGGGAATGCCTCTTGATGCTCTTAATCTATGGCTCATCGTGAAAGGTTAAAGTATAAATCTCTACAGTAATCTTTCTTTGGGGAGACTGATTCCACAATTTCACAGTTGATGAGAAGAGACTAATCTGCTTCAAGTATTTCTATAGTAGATCAAATTGCATGGAGTTGAGAAAGGGTTGTTAAAGGGAAGAACACTCGGAGAAACGACATAAGAACATAGAAGAATTCGGTTGTGTATTTTCTTGTATAAAATATCTGGAGAATATGATGAAATGTTGATGGTCAACATGATCAGGGAGATTAATTGACATATGGTTCTTCAAAACTAAGGCTTGGATGTTATTTATGATAAAGTTCTTGATACAAAAAAGAATGTCAAGCATTTTGCTGATAAATTCAATCAATTATATACAGATAGCAGTTTGACGAATCACATATTCGTATGGATAATACAGAAAAAGCCGTTACTCCCCAAATATGTGCGATGAAACTGTACTGAATGTATGAGATATCATGTACGTAATCGATCCTTCTCACCTGTTAACCTAGGAAAAAATTATGAATCCATAATATTTTTTTAGATTTTGAGGTCTGTGAACTTCAAACCCTCTAATTTTTATATTTCAAATATATTTGTACATCTTCCTTTATAATAAAGACTTAATGCTAATATATATAATATTTTCATAATTGAAAAACATTTTTTACAATCTTTCTGTGTATTTCGACGGATTTTAACTCAGTTGTTAAAATAGTCTATTTTTCAGGATAACTTTATCAGGGTAGTTTTTTGTTATTTTAATACATAAATATTTGCTTAAATTGTCCTATTTCGAAAGAATGTCGAACAAGAGTTTAAGGGTAAGGGTTTAGGGTAGTTTTAAATAATGTTATTCATTGCTAATTTGCAAAGCTGTTGAAAAAAAAGTAAAATGCTACAAAATCAACCCATTTTACGATACATTATAAATCTATTAAGCATTAAAAGTTTGGAAGCTTCCATATAGTAGTTTAAATGAATAATCTTTTTAAAAATTTCTTTTTTTCCTTCTCTGGGCAATAGAAAACTAAATATATATCGGATGTTAACATTACTTTTTAAATATTTTATGTTGTTATCCATTATATATTAATGGTTTCATATACACTCTTAATTTCTACACGGTCTTTATTTTTATTAAATTTAAAATAAATAACTTTGAAATTGTTTTTATTTGCATGAAGAAGCATTTTTGTTCTCAGTTTTCTTACTTTATATGAATCCTTTCAGTCCAAAATCCACTAAGACAAAAATGATAGCTTTAAAATGTGCTCATACAAGCAATGAAAAACTAAATTTAAGTTAAATATTGAAATTCCTTCTAAATATTTTGCGTGATATACTTCGCGTTAATGGAGAAATCTGAACCATAATTTTCGATAGTCCAGCCATTTTTACTAATTTTAAAGCATAAAAATTGCAAATGCTTGAATCAAATATAAAGACATTAAAGCCGAGAATCATTAGAGTATAAATCTGTTAAGCACTGAACACTTCTATATCTCACTTTACATGGAGAAAAATTTCTGTTCTCAGCTTGCCTTCTCATCGATACGCGAGATTATACACATACTATACTTACGGTAGATTCTTTTCCATCATAATCCCCTTAAATCACTGTTTCGAGGAAGGAAATGCAATCTACATTAATGAAACGAAAAGCTCAGATGTTACGATAACGATACTTTACCCATGTAAATAGTCTTACTCACGCAATGCCCAAAGTTAACTCTTCAACTGATTTGCTTTCCCACACCTAAAAATCATTACTCTAAAGATCTGGATAAAACACTTAGAATTTACCGACAAATTGCTATTCTCGAGATGCAGCTGAGATTGAAGCCAACAAATCAATTAAGCTGTATTATGGTAGTCAGTCATGATCATGGGAGCCAGAGCATTAGAGCTTTGTTTCTGGTTGTTTGATTTTGGTAAATGAATTGGGATAGATTGTCTTAGAAGACTGGATAGCGTAAAGTGGATTCAAATACTTGGATTATTTTATATTTAAAATCATCGAAGTATTGCATTATCTGATTCAAAAATTTTGATTATAATGAAATTAATAAATAGTTTTTGTGGAAATGGTATTATTATTGTACACAGGTTGGCCAATCTAATCTTGATGCAATAAATAATTTCGAAACCAACTGAAATCAACATGCATTCAAAAATCGGTGCAGCTCTTAATGATATAAAAAATTATATGACTTTCTATATTGTTTAAAGAATTATATTTTATGCTGTATGAATCAATAAATTTACTTCTGAAAAAATACTTTGAGTTCTTGCGGACTCTTTGTCCTATTAATCATATTTAGCAAATTATATATGTTACACTAATATTAAAAGTTAAAAAAATAGGTTCTATATCTCCGCGACTAAAATTGACCGAGACATTAAGTTTTGAATATCCTTATTTTAGAACGTTTCAGAGGCTCCTTTGAAGGGGGAGAGATCTGTCACTAAATGTACAGCGTTTCCCAGAGGTTGATGTTTATTGGTCAAAAATCGTGAAATTCGAAGTTTTATAACTCTATCAGTTTTTATTGCAGAAGATTAGAGCTACTTTTTATTTAAAAAATTAGTGTATTAAAAATATTTTGCTAAATATAACCCGTTAGACAGAATATATAAAAATTTAGATCTTGTAGCTATTCTGGTGTTCATTAATTTAAAGTATTTTTTCAATTGGAAGTATAGAAAACACAGCACCCAATATAATATATATGTTATTCAATGTGATAAATCCATACATTCTATAAGAAATTAAGGTAATAAAAAAATCTAATGTGCACAGTTTATATTGTATACAATTATTAATTGATTTTTAAAAAGTAAAATTTTTTCTTCATTTCTATTTTTTTTTCATCGTACCTATACAACAGTTTTATTAATCTTCTGTTGACAATAGCAGTAATTGATGCCAAATTTTAATACTCTATAAGCATCTGACCAATGCACATTCCTGTGAAGAAAAAGCGTAATTTTTATTTTCCATTGAATTGCTGTTTTCACATTTAGATATGTACCTTTTTCTTTAACTTTTTTTATTTCTATTGATTTGATCTATTATAGCGCAATTTGTTTTAATTTCATCCCCAGTAAACGTAACTAAACCATTATAACTGCTTTCTTCTACAATTTATTTCGCTATTTCTTGTTCATCTAGGATTTATATTTAATAGTCATCATGTAAATCATTCATTCTACCACAAAGTTCCATAACTCGAAAGTATCAAAATGAATTTTGAACTTTGCCATTTATAGGAAGAACTCAAATTAACTAGCTCTATAGCACAGATTCTGCTGATAAAAAAAAAGCCCAGTTTTGAACTAGCTGTTATCAGTTATGAAAAAATGAAAATGCATAGGTATTATTGATTTGAATTTCAAAATTTACGATAGCTGGAATGGCTTTGTATTTCTTTTAATTAATTTGAGTTATGAAACTTCTATGATGTGCGCATGACTTCACGTGAATGAAATCCATTCATCTGAAATTCGTTTAATGTTATCTAAGAAATTACATTTAATTATTAGTTTAATGAGGTCAATTAAAATATGATAATAGAAAAAAATATAATTAATGGGGTTTGATTTAACTTTCCTAGTGCTTTTTTCGATGACACTGGATCTCTAGAACATATTTATACACCGTCACTAAACAGTAATCCTTTATTAATGATAAAAAAAGATGTGACTAAGTCTAATACAAGAAGTCTAATAGCTATGAATTCAAAGAAGAATCATCAGACAACTCTAAAGGATCCCAAGTAGTTGAATCTCTATGTTAATGCTCTCGGTTTCATTAATCATTCTCAGATAAATCAAAATTTGTTAATGAATCATAGAAAAAAGAAAAGGCATCGATGAACAAGCCTTAAATGTTCAAAAAGTGTGACCGAGTTTTATCACGTAATGTTTGAGTGAATATCAATGATTAAATGCTTTGAATGCACTTGACAGGTGTACTATAATTATCTATAACAATGAAATTTCTTTGAAAAAAATGAAGCACCGAATTCTGTTTAAGTTTGCAATGGGCATTCGTGACTATCTTCACTAGATATAAATTACTTTTTTTTGATATATAGAAATTTTCTTACATATGATTACACAGCCCATAAAAATGTATAATTTATAACATGTAATAAAATGTAGTTTACTGGATGATTCTACACAACAGATTTGCTCGAAGCTGGGTTTTGCTGCTCTCCTTTAATTCTGAATGATTACCGCTGTCAATAATGTATGTAATGGTCTGTTTTGACTTTATAAAAAACATGAACAGAAACTAGCTGAACCTTTTTAATAATCCTTACATTTATTGAAAGGTGGTAATTTTTTTGCTATAAATGATAATTTTCTATTCATATGTGCGATGATTATAAGCAAATGAAATTTTAATTTAATAAACACTTTTCACACTTAAAACTGATCCTTAATGTTTTTCATTGATGTAAAATGTATAGTTATGTTCACATCGATAAATTATTAGGAAAAAATTATTTTAAGATCAATTACATGCAGAATGTACGTCTAAGTGTCTTGAATTGAAAAATAATGTTCTGAGAAAATACTATTTCGTTCTTTTATGATTGGTACCTTAACCATCTGTATAACCTCTGATTATTATTCACCAGTGTAGTAGACAAAAATAATAATTCTGGTAAATAAAATGTCGTTCCTGTTTTTGACCATGTACTGCACAATTATTTATATCAGTGCCATTTTTATTTCTTATAAATTATTTCTGTATAATTTAATAACGTACTTACTTCTTATTGCGAAATTACTTATTTATCATTGTTAATGTTTTAATTGATTAATTATAGATAAAAAGTATGCTCAGAATCAATTTTTATATTATTTTTCTATAAATTCTTTCACTCATTCGTAAGAACTTTAATCAACATTTTGTATTAACTAAAAAGGTTCGCTTAAATCCAATGATCTGCAGGTATTAAAAATATTTCAAAATAGTTGGGGCCTTATAAAAATAGTAATTAGATTGTTCTAGCAATAATCAATAGATAAATCTTGATCTATATAAAAGTATTTTTTTTAAAAAAAAAATTGTTAATGTTTTCATCCCAGTACTTCCAATAATTGGGGTGAAATAACGTAAAGGAAATTCTAAGCTGCAAAAACTCAGAAAATAAAACTTTACGTGAGACGCAGTATGAAAGAAAATGCTAATTTATTCTTCCGTAATTAGTTATTAATATTATTTTATTCAACGAAGTATCGTAATCTGCTTCAAAATGTTTTAAAAATGAATAGTAAATAATTAAAAAAAAATTCTTTTAAAGAAATGTTTTCAATCCCTCCCCATCAGATTGCAATTTCCATTTCTTCTTTAAATGCAATCGATTCAAAGGATTAAATCAATAAATCCAATAAATATTTTCAATGCATTTATCAAAAAATTATCCTTTGAGGGTTAGGGCTGACATCGTGCGAAGGCACCGATAAGCTAGCGACGAATCGCTTGAAAAGTGGTGATCGATCGGGAAGAATCCCAAGCGGTAATCACCGTTGAAATTCACAATCTCTCGTCCTCGAGTTTTTGCAAGTGGCAAAGAATTTTTGCTCCACCCTATCTGTCAAATGCCTAACTTTACTTAATGCGGTTACTTTAATATATCTCCTCCGAATTTGTTTTGGGCTTGAGGATGAAGCCCGGTGGAATACTTAAAAGGCGCTGGACGAAAACTGATTAAGCCAGACATGAAACTCGCATTAGGAATAGGAAATTAAGTAACATTGCGAGTTATTGGAAGTTATTCGGCAAACAGTAAAAACGCTGATGGGGCGAATTTAATTTCAAGTTATAGGTCTCAGCCGTTCAGAGGAAAACTCTTTCCCACTTTGTCGTTTAAATAGGAAAATATAACTAACTAGGACGGCTTTATTCCCCGCCTTGCTTCCATTCTTTTAATAAATTGGATGAGGCTTACTGACGTTTCGAGCCGTAATAAGAGATGGCTGTAAAAATTGCCCAATTTCCACTCTCCGTTGAAAACAATTCGTTTTCGTAGTGTTCACAGAAGAACGGTAATGTTTTTCCTTTTAAACCCATTTTTTAATTTTGTCCACATTTTAAAATATTGGTAACATTATGTGGACATTTATATATTTGAGTGTTCACACTAATTTTTTTTCAGAATATCGCCAAATCAATTAAGGTCAAATTTTTATTGAATGATTATACTCAAAAAGTGTGGTAGTTTTGTTCATAAATAGTGGTAAGTGACTAAAAATTACCCGTTGGTTATTATTAGGAGAAAATAAATCATTTTGACTCTCTTAATAGCTTAAAGCGTTTTTTCAAGATTTATAAAGAAGATATTTATTTACTTATTTCATAAATAATTTTGAATAGGATGTTTATAGTTGTTTCTCGATATTTTGAACAATGGAAAATGTGGATATAAAAATTGAATGTGTCCCATTTCTTTCTTTTTGATAAATGACAATTCATTTTAACACATATTACAGGCTTAAACTATTTTTTTCAGTAAAAAAATAATAAGTGGTTAGATATTAACTTTAGTATTTCTCAATATTGTGGAAATATGACTTTAAAAGCCATTTGCATTATTCTTAAAAAACTTATTTGTATAATATTATTCATATGGTACATCAAAAAAACAAAGATATTCCTAGAATATGAACAAATTTATAAGCTCCATAAAATTTCAGTTTTTAGTCAGTAAAATTTAATTCCTTATTAATTTAATTCTTGCGAATAGTTATTCTTTTACATGACATGGATCATTACAGGATCACTAATATCTAATTTCATGCCCAGTTTTTTCACTAATAATTCTCTTACACAAACGTTAAAAATGTTATATTAAACTTGATATTTGATATATCTTAAAATTCATGCACGATATTGTGTTGTATGTTTCAGTTAATTTATAGATGCAGTTTGATGCAAAAAAATATGTACTTGTAAAAATTAGTAGGATACTTAAATAATGGTATTTCTTTTCAATAATTGGATTTTATCCAAAGATACTTGTCAAAATAATTTTTTGAGTGATTTTACCAATAATTCTTAAATTAAAAAATAAATACAGGGAAAATACGATATTACTTTACAAATGGAATTTATAAATATAAAACTATTGATTTTTCCACATAATGCGCTTATTGATTTGGAACTCAAAATATATTATGATAGAACTCATATCACATAACTATTGATGACAAAGGAATATAGGTTTATTTTCTCCTATTTTAAGGGTAAAGTTCACTATAAAAATTTTTAATGTTGCTTGTTTGTTTCTGAAATTTCAAGACTTTGCTGCAACTGCATCCTCATTTTTAAATAAAAAATAATAGAATTTATATTTATCATGATTTTTCTTTAAAATCAATTACCGTAATAATATCATAGATTGTTTTTAGTGTCCAAAATTAATTTTTCTTAACTTTAATTTATATTATTATTTCAATAATTTAAAATAAATTTGTCTCATACACATAAATTGAATTAAAATTACTAATTTTTCTCTTTACTGATTTTTATCCTCATTTCAAATGATGTAGCTCATCTAATTTCTGATCTATTTCCAAATGGCACAACTTTTGTTCTTCTAAATCTGCTTGATGTCGAAAGTAATTCTTTCAAGAGCAGAGTAGTTCTCTTCATAGCGAAGTAATACTCACTGTTACATATATTTCCTTTTTAAAGAGGAATTTGCAGTTGAAATTTATTTTGGAAGAAAGAGTTTTGGGAATAAGATATATTTGATCAAATTTTCTTTTTTCAAATTTATCAATTGCTTTATGAGTGTCTATTAATCATTTTATTAATGAAATTCAGCATGACTTTAAAATTTATCAATAAATAACTTATTCTTGTTCTAAAATGAGCACTTTATTGATCATTCAAATTAAGAATAATTAATATTCAAATCCTTTTTTATGATTTTAGAGAAACAATAAATACTCAATATATTTTTTTGCGATTTCTTTAAGTCAACAATATTTTTATTCTTAAAGACATCAGGAGAATTATAGATTTTAATCACATTTTCTTATAATAATTATGTAACTTCAAAGTTTTGTCTTTGAACCTTTTTCAGCCTATCGATTTCAGAAGGAGATGAGCACCTTGTATGTAGAGGTGATTGGTAGGAAAATATAATTTAAACATTTTCATCAGTTTAAATTTTATTATCTCAGTAAAATTGTGAGCTAAATATGTGGAATTCAGTATAGATATTTCTAAAGAAAAAAAGAATTAGAAATATCTTCTTATTAAAGAAAGAAAGGATATCAATTTAACTTTCAAATTTGGGTAATTTAAATAACACACGCACGCATGCGCGCGATTACAGTGTGTGTGTACTGTATTTGGCATACATAACTTTAAAACTCCTTTATAACTCCGTTTTAATTTCAAAAAAGTTTTAATGCGTTCTGAAGTCTTCATTTCATACAAGTACACATAATTCAAAATTCAATCCTTTCTTGATATAAAAACAAATTTTCTGATTTTCGTTACCAATTTTTTGAATTCCTAAGTTGAAATACATTTTTTTATATTTGTAGTGGATGACATTCGATGTTATACAGTTTTTTCAAATATTAATTCATTAATTAAATGTAATTAATTTTTAATACTTTAAATAGTGTTTTAGTAGTTTGTAATGAGAATTGAATTCAACAAACAGTAGCTCAATATGTAAAATGCAAGGCTTTCGGTAATTTTTATTTGAAGTTGAAGAATGCGAGTTCAATTCTTCAAAAATTAATTATTTTGTTATAAATTATTTATATTAATTGTAATTATTTAATAAAAAATAAATGAAATAAAAAATTTCTTTCTTGACCTAAGTAGGAATTGACTTAGTTTTTTTTTATATTACTTGTTTTTGAGATGATAGTATCAAACTTTTTTTTCCATTTTTGAATTATCTTGTTCACAAGTAGATACAACGGTGAGACAAATAGAAGTAATTCAAAAATAATTCTCTCAGACTCAGGGGTATTTTAAAATGTGAAGTTTTAACAAAACTAGAAGGTCGGATTTCCTAATGAATAAAGTGCTTTCTGTACTTAATATGCTAGTAAGAAAAAAAGAATGTTTGACTTGAATCATTTTATTAGGGAAAATTTCTTTTCTTATGCCGGTAATAAAATAAAATACTGAAATATTTCTAATAAAAAATTTAAACCTTTGAAATATAAGCATAATAAATCAACGATTTCTTTGACATGTTTACCCTTATTCCATTTAGTGTCTGGAAACCTTTTTGTGATTCGTTGTCAAAAAAATTTCATTTCAGTTGAAATAATTCCTACTACTACAAATTTGAAAAATAATTTACAAAATGAAACATCATTAAATAATATGTAAAAGAAAATTCAACGATAAAAAAATTAAAAAATTTTTATGAAGTCTTACAATTTATTTTTCTTTGAAATGTAGAATAATCTGAAATAAGTGATCTGCATGAGAATTTTAGCAATTCAAGATGAATAATTCTAAATAGAAAATTATTGTGAAAGTAATTGAAGATGTGTAAAATAAGAATTTATTCTGGAACTAAAAAATAACTTAAAGAATTTTAAAATGAAAACAGCCGATTCATCTTTGTGAAAAATCTTATAACATAAGATCTTATGACGTAATCTAATCTCCTAGAATGTAAAAACATAAGGCCTTGAACAGAATTACACTGCTATCATTTTCTAGAATGCTAAGTAGCGTGACTTAAAGTAATAAACGTAAAATGATTCAGATTTCAGTTTTATGTATCACATGGAGCGTGGGATTAAATTCGTTTTCCCTTTTTCTTTGAAGGGTTTGAAACAATGTTCCTCTACTTTTACACAAAACATATTTCCCAGGTGAACTATTTTCTAAGAATGAAAAATTTTCCCTAAAAAATAATCAATGCTAATACGCTTACCATATAAATTCTCGTATTTTAATCTTCAATCTTCGCACAAAATTAAAAATTTTCCATTCTTAATTCATCCATTCTTAATAATTATGAATAATACAATGCACTCCGATGCAACGCGGTTAAAAAGCTACATTTTGTAGGATTACTATAGAAAATATCTATGTACAGAAAATTTATTTACTATAGAATTAGTTATATGTATATAATTTTCCAATCCTGAGAGATTTTTTATCGTGCGCAAGCTCATTCGAAGACTTTTAACTCTTTGTACGAGAATATACAAGACTTAAATTAACATAATTTTGTAAAATCATCAAAAATATAATAATACAGATAAAGCTTCATTGCTATTTAATAAATTTCATTTGTCTTCTGAAAAATGACAATAACACGATTAAAGAAAGAAAATACAGCATTTTATATGTAAAATATTTATATGGCATATCTGAAGCAGATTTTTTATGCGAAAGATTGCTAGTCCATAAACATTCAATACCTACGATTGAATGATTTCATTACGGGTGATTATAAATATTCTAGAAAATGTTCATCATTATATTGCGTAAAACTTATCATTGATGAGAATATAGTAAATTGCCAGTATTAAATCTTATGATATCTTATTATAATATTAACAGTGTAGAAATAGTATTTTCTCCTATCAAAATATAAAAAAAATATTTACAACGATATATTATCCAAACTGGCAAAATTGTACCGAATAATTTAAATACTACTTAGAACTTGACGTCACGAAATATATATCAATTGCTTAAAGTTAAAATAATAATATCAATAATAAATTATCCAAAAATGCACAAAAATCTTATGAAGTTAGCATTCAAATTTATATTTACTCATATTTTGAAATTTTTATGTGTATTTGCTGTACAGATTTTTGATGAGAACATTTTCATTTCTCTTAACGTAGCAATTTAAGACATTCACTCTGAGAATGAGTAATTCTATCGAAAAAAATATTACATTTATCATGGTCATTTTTCTAAAGAAGTGTCAAAAATGATAAAGGGAGAAGAATTCGTTTGAATAGTGTATCTCATCGTAAAGTCAACACACAAAAACTTAGAAGACGAAGTGTTCTTTCAGCATTGAAACTTTACTATATATTAACAGAGAACAGCTTCGAATTATTTTGCAAAAACGCAGTTGCAAAACTCATATTTCCCATCTACATTTTCATTTGTCTTTTTTTAATGTGCTTTCAACAGATTCATAACATTTCCTTAATATACAGCTGAGTCACTAAGATATAATTGTGTTGCTTTCGCTATCAAATTTCTACATCTGATTCATCAACTGACATCTGTTTCGCTTAGCTTTTCAACGCCAAAATTCATTTTTCCCATTTGCTACTAAGCATTAAAAGGACTTCTATTTTTTTACAAAGGATATAAATAAGGCGTATTTCCATAATTTCAGTTTTTTGGTGGTTAAAGTATTAGTGGGTTTTTTTATTACGTTGATAGAAATCTTGAATTTCCGAAATGCAATCTGTAGTATGTATGAATGTGTATGGTTAAAAAATGCAAGTTAAGTCTAAGAATTTGCAATTCAGACAGTGAGTAATAAATTTATGTCCCGATATCGAAAACGAATGAAAAGAAACCGACGTCAGCAATTCATGGAAACCTCAACTATCATGAAATAATATACTTAATTAGCATACTCTATAAGATACATATGTTGACTTATAGTACATCAAAGGAAGAAACAAGTAAAAAATCTAAGAGATAGAGCACAGATAAACAATGAATAGATGCATCTATAAAACAGTTTATCATTTATATAGTGAGAAATAATATTTCCTGATATATTACCTTTTGCGCTAATTCAATAATAATATTTGTATTCCTGGTATCATCTTAAATTGTTGTTTATCTGTTTCTGATAATATAAATTGATCCGGTTCTCGGAATACTTATCAATAATATTTTTCAATTCATAACTTATAACCTTAATATAATTATAAATTAATATTCTGATCATTTCTATCATAATCAATTCTTCTCTTTTTTTTAATTAAATATGTAGATAATAATTTTTCAATAGTAGAGCTTGTAGTCGAGAACCAGTGTTTTGATCATATATATAATCCTAAATTCATCTGGTTCCCTCATGATTTTGATTAATATATTTGTTAATCTTTTGAAAGTTATAAATTTTATTGACACTCTCAATAAAATTATCAAATTTGTAAATATGTTATCTTTTATCAAATCTTTTCTGGGAAAATGCACTTTATTAGAATAATACTTAATAAAGGATTGATCACCGATGATAATTCTTCAAACGGGTTTTTCTATTCAACTTTTTTTATTTGTTTTACGGTTTTTTGTCGCATTTCAATATTAACGTTTTGTTTTATTCTCTGTGAAAGGAATATTTTTCATTACATCAAACCTATGAGTAAAATCGAAATTTTTATGTACTGCTACCTGCGAAAGTCATTAGTGAAGAATTTCCTTACATTTATATACGAGAAAATACTTTTATTAAATTTAAATTCCCAGTAAAATCACGTAGAGATAAATACTTGTACTTTCTGTCTGGAAAGAAGCAGGTGTAAAGTATTTTCCCATGTTTTCATATATTCTATCAATTTTTTTACTATTTTTTATTACAAAATTTCTTGTTAAATTTTTTTTCATTTATATTTTTTTATTTTTTCAATAGCAATTGCATTTCAATTCGGCCATATAATAATATATCAGAAAGGCTGACTGTATTTAACCTCCAATCCAAGTATGTGCGAATACTTTCTACTTTGCATCAATATATTTTCAGATAACCTAGATTTTCCAAGAATATAGCGACAATTCATACGCAAACTGAGGTTTTAATTTTTAATATTTGCTTTCAGATCTGGTGAAAAAAAAACAATTTGGGATCTATGTCAAGTGCAACGGGAATATTTACGATAAGGTAGAAATAAATTAATACACAATGCAGCTAATTTAATATTAAAGGAGGCTAAAAGAAAATGGAAAACGCATCAGCGTATTGTTGGGGCAGAGCCAAATCTTATTGTGAGGGAAGTAGAATGAGCTTCGTTGATTATAGAGTGAATGAATCGTTAACGTTTAGTGTAGGTTTCACTTGATTATTGTATCCCTAACCTTACTGTTTTTGAAGGACTTTAAATTTTATTCTACCAGAATTTTTTAATACAGAATGCCATTGATATTTGAATATGTTTATTCTGATCTTTTATTTCTACAGTTCTTTTAATTCTTTGAAGTTAAAATCTAATACATAAAGCAAATAATTAAAGTGTAATTTACTTCCGGTTTCCCGTTTTTTTAAATACAAATACAAATTTTATTATTTAAATATTTACTTTTATTTTTAATTGGGAATCTATATAATTCACAAACTGTTTCAAAAATATAAAATTAAAATAATATTAAATTATTATTATACTTTACATTAAGTTCTAGTGTTAAAGACATTAAATTTAAAAAATTAATAAAAATGTATGTGTGAAGGGTGCGTGTAAAACAAATTTATGGATTTCAAGGAAATGGTTCATTTTTTTCTTCCTTTGTCATGACTTTTTTGTACAAGCCATGACCAGTACGTTGAAGAGTATAGAATAGGAAGGGAGGAGCAAGAAGTACAAGGTGAAAAAGTGTTCTGAACCTTTTTAGTTTCCGAAAAAAATTGGCAGCACTCCATTTTGGGCCCGTTATAAAAATAGCCCGAGTAATTCAGAACCTTAAGTTACATTAAAGCTTCAGTTCAGATAATTTTAAAATTATTTTAGAGTGTAAATTAATTAAGAATTATTGCATCTATACAAATAAACAAGCAAATATTTTTGTTTTAAAAAATTACATTTGTGTGCCTTTTATACTAACATCAAACTGATAGAGGCCTTAATAAATTTCCATGTTTACATTAAATTTTGAGATTATAAAAAATAGAAAAAAAAACGCTTTATATAAAAATGGGAGATTTTTGTATATTTATGCGCTATATATTAATAAAGATAAACATGACAGGATTTAAATTACTGAAAAATTAGATTCAGCGCTAAAACTAATCGCTATACTAATCATAAGTAATGTATTTAAAAAAACACAGTAGAAGTAATTTACACTTTTTATAGTTAATAGGTATAATACCTTTAAACATTTATTAACAATGAAAATAACTGCAATAAACATGTGAATAATTCAGCCATTATGTGGCTTAAGTAATAACAAATACTATTAAAACAGGGTTTAAAAATATATTTTGAAAAAAATTCCACGTTTTCAATATTTTTTTTTTGTAAATGATAATCTTTTTTTTTTTTTTTTGTATATTTTGACATTGTTATCATTGGTTTAGTTAACTCAAAACTGACGTCGAAAACTTTTTAAGTAGAATTCAACACCACAATCCCTAGTATATTTATCGCTTGCAATTTTATCACTTTTAAACTAGTTGTAAAGAATTCAATTATTGTTGCTGCATTTTTAGATAAAGGTTTTTAATGAAAAGAATTCAACCAAATTAATTTTGTAACTCATTGAAATTAACTGAAAATGAACTTTCAAGGCTTTGAGTATTTCTTTTTCTCACTTATATTTATTTATCGAAATATCGTTGGAAGATATAAAAATTATTTCTGTGCGGAGTTCATAGACAATTTATTATCTAGAATACTTTATATTTCATTTATACGAATCAGAGATTAAATAAGGAATACTGGGGAGCTAAGTTTCCTACATTTTCTAGTTCTATTTAATAATGAATTTTACTTTAATACTGTACAAAAAGAGGTATATAGATATTATTTTAAAAAATGCATCTATATTTGAAATGCGGTATCTTATATTCTAATCCATTGTCATCATCTTAGGCGCATAAAAGCAAAAAATAAGCAAAAATAGGATTTATTACTTTTGCAATCATTTTAATGCCTTTGAGATTTAATATCCCTAATCTTTTTATTAACTATATTTAATTTTTTTCTTTATTTATATGTATTTCTTGTTCATTCAATTTAAAATTAATATTCTGTCTGATTAATGATTGATAATTTTTCATTCATATTTTTTCCCAATCTATATGGATTAATAAGAGTTAAATTAAAAAATATAAGGTAGTGTTTTACCTCAATCTTTTAGTAGACATACACAGAATTTTGTCTCTTACGAAGTGAATTAAAATGATTATAGATCCTGTTTTTTAAAAAACATATACAGTTAAATGTCTTTGAGATAAAAAAATATATTAAGAATATCCAAATTTTTTTCTGTCAGTTTTGTCACTGTTCCCATCTAATTTTAAAATTTTAAAACATATTTGCTATCATTTCGAAATTATCATCGAAATAAAATATTTTTCACATTTTATTTTTTTATTCAAATTCATCCATATTTTTTATTAACAACCATCTGAAAAGCTAAAAAAATTAATTATTGTTGATAATTATTTTAATCATCGTGTTTTTCTTTTGATTTCAAAATTCCTTTTACTTACAAATAAATACATTTTATGTTTTTATTTTCGAGCTTAGTAACTCAATGTGCTTATAAATAAAAGTAGTTAAAAATAAATTTAAGATTTTTTTAAAGAATAAATGACTATACACGTGCATATAAATGCATTATTAAAATGCCTAATATATTTTTTCATTCGCCTTAAATAACAAAATCTGTCGTAATTACCTTAGTAAATATTACTTTTTATATTTAGTTTCAAGATGTAATAAAAGTAATTGACATGTATTCTGCAAAAAAATAACTTTGGTGGATTTAGAACTTAAAAAAGAAATCGATATTGTTGTCTAAAAACTCTAGGATTTTTTCTCCTTCTAGGTTGCTATTTTTTTAGCTATTGTACATATACAAATAAACAGATAAAAATTACATGCACAGAAATAATTTCAAAATTTGGTTACTTCTCATACTGAAGGAAATTTAAATTGCCGAGTTTCCTAAAATTTTGATTTCAAGAAATTCTTGTGGATAATGTTGTACTCTAGGCTCCTTTTGGATGAAAATTATTTTTAAAACCTTGTTTTGTGAATTTGTGTTCAATTTTTGTTCCATCGATAGTTTATTTATATAAGTATGTGTAGTATAGAAAAATTATACATTTAAATGTCTGGCATAATTGACTATCGCCAATATATTAAGATTTTAACCTTTCTCATATATATAATGTATAAAGTTTAGAGAAGAGTGTGTTTATATAGAAAATTTTCGAAATTAAATTTTAGATTTAAATGCATCATATTAGAAAATCAAATTCTCCTTTTTATATTCAACTTGCATATTTTTTTATACAAAAAATATTATTATATATGCGAAGGCTCACTGTACTACAAATTAAAGAAGATTCTGCTTAAGATTTTCCGGAAAAATAAAACTCGTAGATGATATTGAAATAATATACGCAGTCCAAATCTTCTCTTAGTTAAGGGAGACTAAATTAGAAACAAATGTCACACGTTTCACTGTTACTAATTTCTGAATCTGATAGCAGTTTTAAGGATTGCGCTCATTTAATAAATCTGTAAAAAAAACTTTCAGAAAAAAAAAGAAAAAAAAAAGCAGTAATTGAAAGAAGCGAATTCGATCTTAACGGTTGAAGGAATATTGCCTCGGGTGTTATATTTTCGGATCACAAGTTCTCACTCATTTCATCTTTAGTTAATCCTAGCGTAAGACCAGGCTAACGGGTCGGAAATACGATTTCTAACTCCTGCTTTTAGAGGGGTAACAACAAGAAAGGGGGGAGTTATATTTGGGGGTTGTATCCCCCCATCGGTAACGAGATTCCAGAAAGCCGTTAGTTGTGATTTGCGATGCCTTACGTCCTAAAAGCGCTAGAAAACGTTCCCTTTCAGATATTCCTTTTGGTCCATAAAATATCACTTTAGGTGTTAGATCTGGCGATCTGGGCCTAAAATGCTGATAGGCAGCTTTGGAGATCCGGATAAATCAAATAATATTTAGCTTTAAAAGACCTCTGTCTTTAAACAATGGGGCTGGTGCCTTACGTCCCCAAGAATCGTAATTTCTGCTTAAAGAAACTCTTTGCTCCTGAGTCTTACGAACAATTGGGATTGAATTAATGAGGTAAGCTCCAAACCTTAAGACGAAGATAAGAAGTTAATGGGAAGGGAGAATAAATATGTTGAATATTTGCATTTTTTTGCCCTTAAGATTTAATAGCAATTCAGCGGAAGATATGGGAAAAAATATTGATTTTAGAGGTTTTGAATTTTTAGTTCTTGGTTTTTTTACCTCCGTCAGGAAAAAAGTCTCTTTTAGATAACCGCCTTTGTGATTTAGAGTCACATAAATGAATATATCTTAATGACTATTCCATTTTATTCGCAATCATCTTCATTATTTTTGGCTAAAACCAAAATAAAATGTTATCTAATAAGAAAATACTGCGATATTATTTAAAATAAATCTTTTTATGAGAAGTATTTTTAGGCTTAGTAAAAAAGAAAAAATCCTGAAGTTCTTCGTAAACTTTCATTTAATATTTTTTTTATGTACTGCATTTTATTCACTGAATCACTGCATTTTTGGTGATTATATGCAACATTTTATTTCGCGAATTTCATCAAACTTATTTATGAAGCATTGTGAATAAATTAATCAATTGAAACCTTATAAATCCGGGATATTTAATGCTTAATAAGATTAATTACAGATTTTTATAAACTTATATGTATTATTACCTTGTGACTGAAACTGTATTTATGATTATGTTTGCAAAATTTTTTGATTTTCTTTTACAATATAAATCTTTATTAAAAATTTTAGCGTGTATTATTGCTGAACGTTTCTTTTATAAAATGGAAACCTTTATTTATATGCATTAAGTTAGATAAAATATTATATTTCTATAATATACTTCCAGCATTATACCGGCATTCGAATATTTCTTTCAAGATCGTCCAAAATATAAAATTAGTTTCTAATCTTTGTAACTTTTAACAAATAATAACTTCAAGACTAGTATGAATATAAATATTGGTGTCTATATCGTATTTTCAATATGAATGTAAAGATTGTGATTGTCAGTGTGGAAACAAATACTAAGCCAAATAGTTTTTAAGCGGATATTGATACACCTTGCATCCATTAGTTTAAATAAATCCCTCATCTTTAAATAGATGCAATAGAGGCAAGTTAGGTTGAAAAAAGTCGTATATATTTTAAACTGCTATATAGTTTTTTATTTTTTTTAATATTGTTCTACCGTGGCTAATTAGTGAATTGGAATTATAACAAAAAAATGTTGGTATATTCTGTATAGTATATTAGTATATATCTTACGAATCATTAAATGCAATAGACATTGACAATTTTTGGTAAATTTTTAAAGTTAAAAACTTTTCTCAGACTTTTAATATAGAGTTAATTGTTAAATATCTGATTTTGTAAGAGTAAAAAAAAATCGAAATTTGTCTATTTCTGTATATTCGCTCCAAAAATGAGGAAACAAAACAATAAATCATCTCACAATGAAATTTTTAATTCATTATTGATCTAGAGAGAAATAAAACAACAAATAAATTAACAAAATTAAATGATATCTTTTGTTCTCGCAATAGCCTGAAAATTTATAAAAATACTACAATAATTTATTGTTTTACATAATTTTTTTAATTTAAAAATTGTCTTTATTTTTTTATTACAGAGCTAGCTGTTAAATACCCGATTTCTTATTATTTTTTCCATTCAAATTGCTCCTCAGCTCCCGTTATGAAACTGACAAAAATGCGTTAAATTATTTCAGTATTCAATTCTTAAATTCGTCATCACCATAACTTTCACGCACCAGCTTGTTAATGAATTACAATAGTCTGATATATATCCACAACCTTCTGTTATAGATATACGTCAAATATAAAAACGCTATGAAATACCTTTACTTTTGTATGCTTATGGTATCCTATAGCAAAATTAGAATATTAAACTTCTCTAAGGAATGTATTACTAGAATATTAAACTAATATCTAGAATTTAATCACTAGAAAGTTAAACTCTCTAGCTATGAATGGTGTGCAATTATAAAAAAAAGTAACAAAAATTAAGTGATTTTAAAAACAATCTTTAATTTATTTAAGCATCTTTATATATCTTCATTTTTTTTTACTTCTTCGCAGGCTTTATTTTATATATGCTTTACGAAATGAATGCAAAATTTTCACTGTTTAGTGGGTTAATGTTTTCAAAGCTTTGAAACCTTTGCTGAAAGAAAGGTTTAAAAAAACTTTTCCACTTTTCCACTAACATTCTCTTTTCAAATTAGCATTTCGCCTCTATTATTTCAAATCTTCGCCTCTTGCAAAAGATGGGCGAAAAACAATTCTTGCTCTTAAAGAAGGGGAAAAAACTGAGGGTAAGGAGCAGAAAAAAAATGAGAAAAGAAGGATATTAGAATAGAAGACAGCCATCGTCAGAGAAAAAATGGGCCGCTCGATTCTGATGACTGCACAAATCATCCTCCTGAAGATAACATCCATCTTCGGATTTTCAGATCAGGCTACTTGGTCCTCATTTTACTCGTTTCTTAGATGGCACATTTAACGCACCGTTTTAGAGCTAGCTCATGATCGTTCATCAAATTCGGGCCCGTCTACGTTTATTGGGATTTCAAAGCTTGTCCATTTTGCTGGAGGTAAGGAAGCGCCTGAGAATAGATTCAGGACAAAGCGATTTTTGCGCATGGGATGAATTCGGTAGCAGCCTTAGATGGACATGAATTCATGTTTTATTAACGGCGAGTATTGTGTTGCTGAAGATCAATCTGTTCGGATGATTTTAGCACAATATGGCCATGTGATCTTGTGCATGAAATATCACATATAAGTGTGAATTTTAGTTTCCTTAAAGAATTTAGCAAGTGTGTGTGTATGTAAAACATTCTTTGACTTCGGAAGTAGCAGACGTAAAAAGTAGGAAGTAGCAGTTTAAAAATATTTTCCCCTCTATTTATGATACGGAAGCAATTCAATTTTTATCCCTTATCAAGATTTCTTAGTAAGAGCCATGTCCAGGCAGGATACACAGTCCGAAGAAGGAGGCAGAAAGCAGAGAAAAAAGGCATTTGAAAGCATTTTAAACTTATATTGTATTAAAAAGGAATTTGCGATGTCTTGGTTTTGGTATTGAATGTGTTATTATCACTGAGAAAAAAAATAAAAGCCCGTAATGTTAAAATGAAAAAGGCATACGAGTGATTAGAAAATAATTTTTTATAGCATAAGTAAATTGAAATTGCAGATAGGTGTGTAAATAAGATGAGTATTATCTTTTGAAGATAAAATTATTCGGACAATATCGAAACATTTTGATCCTGTACTTCTGTGCACAAAATATTATACGCGATTGACGTAATTTTTACTCATTAAACTGGCAGATACGGTTGGGGGGGGGGGGGTCAAGCGTCATTTGATTATCATTTAAAGGTTTAAAAAATCACTTCTTTATTTAAAATGTAAAAAATATGACAAATATATATATATATCATAAAAAATATTTCTAAAATTTGTTAAATAGAAAATTTTAAAATAATGAAAATGTTTAGTTTGTTTCAAAAAAGACAAGAAAACAAAAACTATTGCTCATCAAATTTTTGAAGAAATATCATTTCTGCAAACATCAATTGGAATTTTTCCATCAAAAGATAGGAAACTAGTGTTAACTTGTAAGCTAACCAGCCTGAATAGAGAAAAAGCATAAAATTTAATCATATTTGCTGAAAATATTCTAAAATAATTTTTATATGCGTAATTTCCTTTCTAGTTAACGACAAGCATTTTAAAAATTATTAAAGTTTTTAGTTTAATCTACATTGATGTGCATTTGGAGAAAACAAGAGAACTATTTGGGAGCAGAGACTTTGAATAATATTTCGAATGCCGAGTGTGACTTGTATTATATCATCCTTCTCTCTAAACTTCTACACCATACTAGCTGAAGAAGTTTAGCCTGTGACATTGGAGTAAATGTGCCACTGAACCGCAAGAATAGTGGACCTTTCGCAGAATCAGTTTTCGAGTCTGAATCCTCTCCAGTCTAAAAACTAAGGTGCTATTACTAGACCACCTCGATCCAAAGAGCATTTTGCAAACGTTTCACCTTTTAATGCATTCATTCTAACTTAAAGGACACACAGAAGATATTCCAAAATTTTGTAATTAATTGTTTAAAAGACAGAATAAACAATAAATTCTAAAAGCTCGTAAAATTTTATTGTTGAAAATTATTTTTCAGTCTACTACGTTATAGATATTAAATACTCTCAGTAAGTAATTTTTTAATTAAAAAAAGGTAATTTTAAGCCTTGTTTTAGGGCCCTCCTAAATTAGATTTGTACATTATAAGAAGCACATTTTCAAAAACCTTTTGAATAAATTAAACGATTTTGTTTTAATATTTATACAGATTTCGTCCGTTAAAGTGCAAGTTTTACCAAACAGTTTTCCTTGTATATTTACCAAGGGGTATAAGTCATTTATTTCTGATTATCTTCTGCGGAAATCACTAAATATTACAATATCAAATTCAATGCATAACATAGTGAAACTGTTCTCTTCATAATTCTGAAGTTACTCTAATTAATATGAAATTTCTCTTTCTTTCTGATAAAGGATAGTATCGTCCCTTAAGATCAACAGGGTTATTAGGAGGCACATCAAATATCAAGTTGGCTGTATGTGGGTGCATTATGAGTCAGGTGACCGATGTGGGATTGAATTGTCCCTGCTGTCTCTTCTCTATCATCAAAAACAGCTTAAAATATTATGAAAGGAAAGCCGCCGTTAATGAACATTTAACCAATATGTCATTACAACTTCAAACACTAAGATGATATGTATATCTCTTTATTTTTATAATCAAATCCATATTTTGAAGTATTCCAATGCAATATTTTAATAGCTTAAATTATTATAACTAGATTGATTCGGTGTTCGCAATGGTTTAACTTTAAAGAGAATTATTATATACGTTATCAAATTAAAAACTATACACTCCTCTGTTCAGTAGTTATGATAATTAAAATTCTGATATTATATGGTGTAGGTTAATATTGTGCAATTACGGTATATATCACAAATCAAGTCGGCTATCTGCAGGGTCGTATTATATCATAAGCAAAGTAGAGGCCGATCTGCAGCTTTGGGGGGATCTCACTTTTCCTCCTTTGTGGAATTTTCAGGATAATTTAATTTTGAGCGTTCGTTTGATTTACGACTGCTATATATTCGAAATTATTCAGCTTAGAATTTAGTATCGTTTTAATTTCACAGTATTATTTATGGAAGATTTTAATAATCCGTTTTGTAGATGAATTTAGTATTATTTGCTTTTACAACTGACTGACTGATACACAACTCAAAAGCCCTGAGGAATTTTTCACAAATGTGTTTGGATTGTGCCAATATATTTTTCTCAATTTTGTTTTCTGTAACTTTTGCATTTATTTTATACTCGAGATAACAAAAAAAAAAATCTCTGGAAGGTAACCCAGTGTTACAAGATTTGCTGCTTCAGTTTATCGTAATATTTCTGCGTAGATAGAGATTAAATTAATATTAGCAAAAAATATCTTATTTTGAAAGATAGTAAAAGGTTCTTACATGGCTAAATCCGCTTCTGGGTGACATAAATTTAAAAGTCATATCGGTTAATAGTGTCATCGATCATATGATTAGCTCCTCTATTCGATTAAATATTCTATAACTTTTGCAAAGCCATATTACGCGTCTATCTATTTCGGTAAATTGTTAAATTCATTAAAATAACTTTGAGAAAAACTGCTTTTTCAAGGAATTGCATGAAGCACACACAGAAATGTCAGAACCTGAACTCTATTCTTATATGTACTGTCTGAACTTGTGCTGCATACGGTACACATAAAAGTAATCTGTTATTCAATGCGAAGCATATTGTAAAAGGTTCTCTATTAAATTGAATAAATTGTATGCTTTTAATTATAATTTACACAAAACATGCATACTTTATATAAAAAATTATAACATATGTTTATTAAATTTTTGTGGATGTATTTTAGACGAATTTAATTAAATAATAAGTAATTGCGACCAGATTTAGAGTTTTCATATATTAAAGTTATATTAGTGATCAAAAGCATTTCTCAGAAGGACTGCAACCATGCATTTCGAAAATTTCCATAAATAGTTTTCCTACGCCTTTTCTTCAGAATAAGTCGGACTGCATTAGAATTCTACTCTAGTTGTATAGTAATGTTTAAAATCGCTTTAGAGACTAAAGAACACGCAGTTGTATGTAAAAACTCTGTAGATGATGATAAAACAAACATGAAGACGGTTCTTTGGGCAAATACAATTTACATATATTATAGTACACTAAATTTGAGAGTAAAGGGAGAACTACGTGATGTATCATTAAAACACGTTGAATAATTCTGTGGGTAACACAAATATGTTTGGAAGAAATAAATTTTTAATAATAATTGTGCCATGAATTTCTGTATAATGAGTGTACAATAAGTTTTCTTTTTCATTGAGCAATTCCTGTAGCTCTAAGAAATGTAATTCTGTTTTTTACATCACTCATCGTTGATAAGATTTACTTATAGACTTCTATGTATTTCCAACTTGAAATGTCACAGATTAAATATGTATAGGCTGTTTCTAAAATCATGTGGCGAACTTTAAAAGTTACTCAAGTAAAATGAAACAATTTATTCTTGCAATTGTATGTGAGGCCGGATCGAATTCAATAAATAAAGTAAAAAATAAAGGCATCTGATAAAATGTACAAATACGTAAGTAAAAAATTTTTACTGAGTAATTAAACTTTTTCATATAAAGCAATTTATTAGTTGATAATTAAAAGTTCTTGCTACAATATCCTATTTTCATCGGTAACCAGTAATTATCTAAAATTTCGGAATTCCACAGCACGAGGAAATAAAAAATATATATATTACAAAATTCATCCTTATAAGCAAAAACATGTGAACTTAAATAAAAGCGTTTAAATACAGTATCTTTTACTCTAGTAAACAGGTTATAATAAGAAAATTAATAATCTTTTCATAATAGTCGTTGGAATGTCAGCCCTGGGGATCATTTCATCCAATTTC
This sequence comes from Argiope argentata, assembly GCA_026289955.1. NCBI lineage: Eukaryota > Metazoa > Arthropoda > Arachnida > Araneae > Araneidae > Argiope > Argiope argentata. The sequence goes on along the minus strand of JAOUZG010008940.1, from coordinate 432,760 downwards.
TAAAGTGAGAACTTAGGCAGGAAAAAAATCATGCCGTGTCTTTAAAGAAGAAACCTTTTATCCCCATGACTTCCCGATATTTAACTCTTTGTTTATCACGTTTTCTTTTCAGTACATTTCCCTGAGCAACATATTATAGAAAAAGCATGCAAATTTACAGATGTTAATGACCTTTAGAAGTTGATGGTTTCTCAAGTAGCTTTGGGATATTTCTTGGGGTCTGTTGCAGAGTTATAATTTAAGACAATTACATAGCTTCAAACAAGTGAATCAAATTGCTACACACCTTTGCAAGTAGTTTAGGTCTGATATTTAATAACTTATGATTTAAATAAATATGTACTTATTGCGCCGTTTTATTTTCATGTCATTTGTAAAATAAATTAACTGGCATTCTTTTTGCAACTTTCTGTATGTAAATAAAGATTAATATAATAAAAAATATATAATTTATACAGAAAAAGAAAAAAATGAAGTGAGAGGATTAAATCTCTTCATATTTGTAAAATAGATTAAATTTAGTGCTAGTTTTATCGAATAGCTTTTAATAAAGTTAAATATAATGGTATCAAAATTCAGAACTACAAAAAAATATCCTCAAGAATTTTTATAAATTAACAAATTGTAATCGAGGTCCAATGGATAGTTTTCAAAAGTGCTTTAATGCTGTGTATGCTTTAAAGTAAATATATGCTTTAATGTCTTAAATAATTATATATTTTGTTGTTTAAGTAAATAAATTATGCCCGCGAAATATTTAAAACTCTGCCTGACTTGATGGTCATTAAAAATTTTTAAAGTATTAAATAAAATTAACCATTCCATATTTCTGCGACTAAAACTGATTGAATTATGAAGCATTCAATAGCACAATTTTAAACGATTTTAGATAATTTCAGTGAACATTTGAACGAAAATGCTCTAATAAACACGAAGTAAATATAGATTGATTTCATTTTTTAATTTTCGTTTTGTTCTCTTATAACCTCAAAAATTTCATTTTCACTTATAAGAATTTTACTTACACTAAGTTTACCAAAGGGTCATTTTGATCCTTTTGAGAAAAATTTTTATTAATTTTCTTCAAAAAAATTATTCCAGTATTTTATGAGAATATTTTAATTAATTTTTACTTTAATTTAGGAGACATATATTCGCAAATCTTTTTTTAGTTTCGGAGGAATGTATATATTATATCTACTTTTATCGAAGAAATCATTTTGACCATTCAAATAAATATTGTTGAAAATACATACATTTATTTTTAAATATGTAATGGCTTGATAGAAATGCACATAAATATAGATATAAGTAGAGAAATAAATATGTGTTGTTAAGATGTGTGTATATAAAAAGATAGAATGCGAAACCGATAGAAACTATTACAGATTGTTAACAAGAAGAATTGTTAGTCATTGTTTTTATAGAAGTTGATTGATAGAAGAACAGACGATCTTGAAGATCATAAAATAAATACAGAGAAACTGCCATTTTATCACATCACACCTCAACAAGTATATAAGTTTTTTATACGTTAATGTCATAATAAATAAGTCAATTTATATTTTACTAATTAAATACCGAAAGAGGTCAAAATGAATCCTTTGATAAAAATAGACATATGCCTACTCGTGGTAAACCTAGTGTTAACTAGATAGTACCTTACCTGTGAAAAAACGCTGTGACTCTCTTTGAAAAATGGCATAAATGATCTGGAACTCTCTACCTAGATGTGAAGCACATTACAAGTTTTCTTTTAATCCTCTCCTTCCTCTGCCTGTATAAACTTAGATAAGAAAAAAAATGTTATGAAAGAAGACATTGCGTGACTTTGGTATTAAAACATAATCATAATTATCATTAGTTTTAGTCAATTCAAGCTTACAAATTGCCTTTTAGTTTTTTTTCTTGGCAATTTAATGAGAATGAATAACAAATTAATTCATTCAAATTGATATGGAATTTTTGATTTCATATTTGCTCAACTTGAATTTAATAACTATTTATGCCAGAAATGTTTCTAGTTTGACCTCTTGACTAATAAATTTAATTAGCCTACTAATTAAATAGCACACACACCATTTGGGCCATTTATCGTTTTTCATATTCAAAGAAGATCTTAAAGGACAGTTGGAAAATAATAATCTTAAGCCTTCTAAATAAGTTACCTTTCTGATTTAATCGCAGATTTAAATGGGAAAGATTCTGCTATATTATGCATGAAATATACGTGTCAATGAATGTGAAGGAATTAAAGAAATTGAATTTGATTAAAGAAAATTATTATTTCGTTCAGTTTTATAACTGAATTCGCTAAAATTTATATATATATATAAATGATAACGACAACTCAAAGCATAAAATGAATATGATTTTTACCCAAGCCTATACCAGTCAATAACTGTTTTTTTTTTACATATTTCCCTATAAAACTAAATTTTTCACATAACAATAACGAAAAATTCAATTTTGTGCACTATTTATGAGATATTTGGATAATAAAAGATATTTCGGTTGGGAAAACTAAAGGCTAATAATAAAAAAACATCGTTTTTTAATAATACGCTCAGGTAATTGATTAAAATTAACCATTGATTTTTTCCCCTTATTTTCTTATCAAACATGCCTCTCAGCGCCATAATAATGTCATTAAGCTTGCTTTCATTCCCGAAACGAGCAGTAAAAAAATTGGTTGTAAATGGACTGATAACAGAACCAAAGCAAATCGAATCAAATCGGTGCATCGTTTTTTAAATTTTTATCTTTTTAATTTGCATTTTTTTTTTCTTTTAGGAGGAATCCGCAATTAAAGTAAATGGTATACACTTTTCCATTAAAACCTTAATTAGGATAATGTATATTGTTTTTCAATCATGAAAGCAATTTATTTCGGAGATGTTTTTAAACATTTAGGTGATTCTATATATATAGTAGTTAAAGAACATTCGGTATTTTTTTTTATTATAATTTTTTTGGCATTTGGATATTCGATTTATCCATCAGATATATTTGCGATTATAGATAGTGAAATACACTCAGATTAACTGGAAATTATAATTTCAATAAAGGATGATTAGTTAGACGATTATAGGGAAATAATTAATATAGTTTTTATTTAATTTAATGATTACGAGAAATTCTACATTACGTTACTGATTGGTTCTGATGCATTTAAGCGAATATTTGTGTAGAGGATCGCATTTAATTTTTAATGTTGTCTTTAAATAGTTATCTTTAAAAACAATTAATATATTATTCGATTACTTATCTTTGAAATTCATCATAAGGAATTTCAACTATTATTTTCAGTTTTTTTTATTTAAATATATATGTTACCGATTTCGAATTACTTTTGGTTCGTGATTGTGATTTTGTAGTTTAAATACTAATGTGATTTTAATAGTTAATTAGCTGCCTAGAAAAAGTAAATTTACTTAAATTCTTACCATATTTAGATGTACTTGATACATACGAGGTACTTTACAATACAAATGTAAAAAACAATACAAATATAATCTTACCTTCAACTCTTCTGACATTTGAAATTTTTACTTCTTGACTCTATAAATTATTAGTATAGATAGAGAATGATACAGAAAAAAATCGTATTAACTTATTTAAATAATTTAAAATCACTATTTTGTTTTAAAGAAAAGAGTTTTGAATTTTATTTATTTTGTTTTTTATTAGCTGATTTGATATCTATTGTTTCTGAAGCTCATCATTAGTTGCCATCTCAAATACGAAATCGAAAATTAGTTTAATTAATAATTAACTGAAAATTAAATTCTGATGTTACAAAAATGGAGTATTATTTAAAATTTTGATTCTCTAACATATTAGCAAGAGTGAAAAACAGATAATAAAATTATGTCTTTAATAATAATATCTGAATAGAATAAAAGTATTTTAAAAGACATAATAATTATTGCAAAAATATAACTTTATATATCTAGATGTTTTTCTTTTATTTTAACCTTTTATTTAAATGTCAATTTTATAAATACTATTGATTCTTGGAATCAATTTGTCTTATATTCAGTACCAGCTGGCACCTTTTGTATAAAATCAAAATTTTAATTAATTAATCGATTAAATGATATTTTTGAAAAGATTAAATGAGCGTTTACGCCTAAAAAATAATTAATTGTGCAAAATTTCAATGCACTGGCACTTTAAGGACTACGAGAATAATCGAGTACGACAGTCCAATTTTTATATATAGGAAACAAATGAGATTAAATAAAAATGTAACTTAATAATATTTAGTTATATTAGTTTTAATAATATTAGTTTAGTTTAGTAGTATCCATGTCCAAGACATGACCATGGTGAAACCATATACCAAAGCACATAGTTTTTCCCTTTGTCAAGGTGGTCATGGTTTTACGGATGAGCTTCGGCTTTTCAACCAATGAGTCGCGGTTTCATTTCACATTTAGTTGCTTTGTTTATTTAGCAATAAATAGCTTTGGGAAGTTTCAGAGAGCTCATATTTAAAATGACCTTGCAGTTAACGTTGAAATATTTCTGAAGATAAAATTCGATCCTTTCATTTATTTAAACACTTATTTTGATACATTTATTTAACTTCCAAAAACAGATAATTTTCAAGCAAAATTAATTATAGTTCGAGAAACATCTTTTCAGTTACTATAAACGTCAAAACTTTTTTTCACGCTGATGTAGAGAAGCAATTTCAGAAAAACATTAGTAATGATAAGTTGTTTATTCAGATTTATTTCTCCTCATCTTTCGGAATGTTTTCTAAGAATTTTAGTGGGGGATTTTTAAAACTGGAGTTTTTGCCACTATTACATTAAAAAACCGAGACCCACAAACATCGTAATTAACGTTTGTTACTCAAACACTCGTTCTCTTGAGTTTTTAACCATATGTTTTGCGCTTTCTTTCGATGAAGTTTTTCTACAACACGATAGTTTTCATGGTCGGAATGCCCAACATTTTGAGACCGCCCGTTAATATTATTAGTTGCTCTGTAATGAAATGGCTTATGTTTTTTAAATAAAAACTATGCTGTTGGGAGTAAAAACAAGAAAATAAAAAGAGCAGTTTTGTTGAAACATTTATGAAACGAAAATAAAGCTAACGGGGCAGTGCCGAGTGATAAGCTCGCATCAAGTACATAAATTGATTTCACATGCTTTTAAGAGGGAAATTCAGGAATTAAGAACGAAAGAGTTTCTAACGCATCAGCGTTGCAAAATCACCAAGAATGGGGATTTCTTTCCATCTCCGTTTATGCCCCGTTTTTGTATTTCGTATCTTTGTTTAATAGTAAGATACTGAGATCACCTTTTGTATCTCTTCCCATCGACAGGTTTAGTCCAAAATTTGATAGAAGTATAAAAATTTGGAGTCGAGGAAGAATCCCCATTACTGTTATTAATAGCATTGCTTGTTATATTTGTCCTCATTAAGCTTGAGTTCCCATACACAAGGAGTGATTTCTAAAATGGGAAATTATCACTTGTTTAATTCAAAATTAGGCTTAGATATACAATATTAATGTAAAGATGATTTATTAAAAGATTTATTAAGTATCAGCAGGTAAATAACCTAATTCGCAGAAATAGGCCTTTATTCAACAGTTTTTAATACAATCCTGCTAAAATTCTTACAAGATTCGAATCCATTGCAATTTACTTCAGAATGAAATGGCCTTGCTCCCTGATTCTCCACAGGCTTTGCTAAGAGTACTAAGGTGCAGGAGAATAATAGAATCATATCCAGTTGACAAAAAGAAAGGTATATCACGTTCAAAATGATAAGTTAAATAACAAAGATAGCTGGGGGGAAAATATCAGAATTTATTTAGTATAAAGCAGACTGCAAATTTATATGATAAGAAACTTACTTCCACAACAAGAAGAAAAGAAGTAAACATAACCACGATGTGAGACCTAAGATTTAAATTACTTTGAGATCGTCGTTTAGCTCTATTTGATATTATTTCACTCTGTGAGTAGTTACCACCCAATTTTTACTATTTTTGCTCATAGATAATTTTGAGAATCAGAGCTATGGCAAAATTTCACTAAATGTTATCATTTCGTAATGCTGTTCGTAAAGATTGAAAATATAAATCTTTCATTTTACAAATTTCTGTATTAACAGATGTATAGCAAAGGCTATGAAATAAATGTTTTCAGAATTTTTAAAACCATTTCATTAGGTTATAAATAATAAAGAAATTTTCTCAAAATATTTTATTTACATTTTTACATGATACCTATTCCCTTAATTAGCATTTTTATCTTCGTCGATGTTAATTTAACACAAATAATTAAAATGTATAGTTTCGTTGTTTCCTAACTTGAAACAAGAAAATTTCAGACGGAAATTTTTATTAAAAATTTATTTTAAATTCATTTTTAATTAAAATTTCAGCCTCATTTTAATTTTAAATTGAAATTTTTTCACTAGATTTCATTCATAAAAAATACACAATTACAGTTCAAAGTAAAATTCAAGAAATATGAAAAAGTTTTTAATCCTATTTGTTATAAAATTGATAGATCTCAATTTCAATAGCTAATAATTTATTAAGTTTAAAATATTATAATTATAGGTTATTTTCTTGATGAATAGTTGTAAAAGTCTGCATTGTTTTGCAGCATTTATTTATGTTCTTAAGTTCGAGTATCTTAGGAACTAAAGAATTAGAGAAAAACTAGGTTGCTTAGTCTATCTATGATCAAAGTTAACTCTAATTTAGTTAATAATTTTCTGTAATATTATCTTGAATTAATTCAAAAATCTAGGAACTAATCGCGATATTGCAGCTCAAAGTAGGCCTAACATAGACAGCCGCGCATGCGCTATTTGTTTTGGTGCCACTTTGGGTAACAACTGAGGCCGCAGTTCTGCTCGCTTTGAGAATGGTCATTTCACCCTTTTGAAGAGCTGCGACAATTTAATTTGTGGCTAATTGTGAGAGTGGATTTGATCCAAAACACAACCCAATATCGCATCCGCATGACATAAAGCAGATTTAAGATATCATTCTTTGCGAAGGGTTTATTTTACTGAATTATTAGACACATGCCTTCATTGAATTAAGCTAAGTTTACCCTTCAATCACACACTCGCATCTCGAGATGCGTTCCGTTACGCTTCCGTAAAGCTTACTGTTAAGCAAATTACGAATCCCCGCTTATCCGGGGTTGTACCACCTGGGAGAAACCCGTTGCAGGTATCATACGCAGAATTGTATAATTTTTAATTATGTCCTCCTAGATTACCAACTTGAATAGAGGGCATTTAATGTACCACAATGTTAATAAAATTCTTTTTCTGGGACAGATCGCACTTATAAGTGTTTTTGCCGTGACGAGACTATTTTTTTAAAAAATAAGTGATAAAATCTTAGGTTTTTTTAAATAAATTCATGTTATGCTATTCAACTGAATTATTAATCATTCCTTTACTTCCTACATTTATTTCGATATGCCATAAAACTCACAAATAGCTTATTTATTTTTCTATGAGAAAAATCATGAGGAACCTTAATAACAGCTTCGTACTTATAGCAATTTGAAAAATTAATGCGAAAAACAGTTAAAAATTAATAACGTTTTCTAACTATCTGGAAAAAAATAATTCAACATTATCCTAAAAAAATAATGTTTTAAGATTATGCCCGGTAATTTATCGATGGAATTTATTGACTGACTGAAAGATTTTGTAGGCTTCCACAAATTGGATGTCATTGCATTTTAGCACTTTTCAATTGGATATCCATTTTTTTGTATAAATCATGAAATACTCTGAAAACTCTTCAAATTTTATAAAATCGAATAATTTGAAGAATTTATATTGCGTCATGTGCATCAATGTCTTATATTTTATTGTTAATTATAACTATTCATACCATGTAATGTTTTATATTCAAAAAATGAATTCTTTTTCCGGGATATTCCATAAATATTGTTTTTAGAAGTTAATTTTTCGTTTTCATTTCGACATTGGTAATAGAAGCAGATTTAGCTTTTTTAACGAACGCTAGCAATGAATTATTTTGGCGCTCTCTGAAAATATCAAACTTATTGTCTCTTTAAGAGTTTTGAAAATTTTCGAAACAAGAGAAACAATTGAATTTTTTGCTACTAATTGCGAATATTTCTATAGTATTATATATTTGGGTTTATTTAACATGGTCATTATAGACAAAACTTTAATTTTTAAATATATGATGAAACTTTTCTAATAATCAACCCTTCTATATGGAAAAATATGAATGTCGAGTTCATGATTTGTAACAAACTGGAGTGGATTTCTTTTAACTTTTTCATATACTTAAATTTTATTTGGGGTTTTTTTTCGGAATAAAGAAGAAATAATCAAACATTTATTTTAGATGCGTTACTGTGGGCGAATTTAGTCCAAATTTCGATACAATTTTCATTTCTATGAATAAAATTATATCCAAATTTTATTCATCTAACTCTACATTTTTTTATTTATCAAGCACGGCAAAAAAATTAAAGAGTTCCTGAAGTGTCTTATTATTATTAAGTTATTTTTTAGATTCAGTAAAATCTAAAACATGTCTCAATTTTATCAGAATTTCGTGATTGAATTTTTGAAAATTTCAATACTAATTTACTGTAAATTTTGTACGCTAGAAAGTAAGAACTTGCGTGTTTTTATTTTCCGTATTCATCTTCAGATTATAAGAACAAGTATTATATAAACAAAATTAAAGTCAATTCCTACTTAGGTCAACTAAGAAAATTTTTATTTTAGTTGATTTTTATTAAATAATTACAATTAATATAAATAATTTATCAAAAAATTATTGATTTTCTCAAGAGTTGAACTACCATTCTTCACTGTTACGTAAAAAAATTCTGAAATCCATGAATTTTACCTATTCTCGGTTCAAGCTGATAAAACTCTGTTTAAAATATTAAAATTTAATAAAAAATAATTAGTGAATTAATATTTGAAAAAAAACTTTATTAAATGTATTAACATCCACTACAAGTTTTAAAAATATATTTGAACTTCAGTGGGCTAATAAAAAGTATTTTATTAACGATTGAAAATTTGAAATAGATGTATAAATATATATAAGGAGAGTGTGGACTAATAGTAGGAATTGAAAAAAAGAGAGAGAAATAAATATTATTTTAGCAAGTAATATTCCCTCTCGTGATGCAAGCAATCATTCAAGATCATTTACATCTCCTGGATTTCCAGCCGGAACAGCAGCTTCATAACTCAGATTTAAACCTTCAAAATTTCCGAAATCTATAAATATTTCCGATTATAAAATTCTCAGTTACGTAGCGTCACCATTAGTGTATTAAATATCTTATCTCTGAAAATATTGAGGTAAGGACTGAACGCTATTTTATCCTCTCTTCGTACGCCTTGGGCAAAGCTTATCGATTTGTAATACTCGTGACGAGGACCCATTCATCAGTGGGGCCCCATTCCACTTGTTCCGGCACTTGCCCGAACTGCGGAAGAGCTTTAGTTGCTATGAAATGTTCAACATCACTCTTGAGCCTGACTTTGTAGCTTACACGGAAAATCGAACTTATTCATGAGCGAATAAGAATTATCTATCTCACACCTGAACATCTGAGAAACGTATAGGGGAATAAGCTCGAAATAATTTTGTTTTTGCAACGTAAAGCTACTATCAGAGATCGATCTGAAGTAGAGAAGTGGACGGAGTTTTTGTGTGTGCGTCAACCATTAGTCTTTTTTAATGAACGGTTAATGAATACTTTGGTGTTGTGGTTATTTTTGAGAAAAACTGACTTTATTGAAATAGAAAATAAATCAAGACATGTTTTCCCATTCTGTCGTTATTTTTGGGGTATCTTTATAATTTTCTTTTTTTATATTGATATTTTTTAGATGTAAATTTACTATCCTTTGCTAACACTGCACCAAAGGCTACTTTAAATCGAGCCTCACAATTTTGAAGCGAGGGTAGACGGTAACAGTTTCACCTATATCAACCTTCTGCTTTCCGAGCTTTCATGCCACATAAATATGAGGCCTATTAGAACCCCAATGCTTGGGGTTGAGGAACTTCAATTCCATACACGAATTGAATCACCGGATGAGTGAATCATTTCTATAATTTACAATCTTTCAATTAAATAAAATCTACCAACAAGCCATCGTTATCTTTTAAATTCAGAAAAAGATTTTTCCCATTTATTAATGTGCCATTCTTTTTTCAAAAGCAATGATTCGGATAAGGGTAACAGTATGTTCTATGAATTTGTTTACGCTAGAGCTTTTATTCGAACGAAATATTTTTTTACAACTATTTTAGTTGGCGGAACTTAGTTGAGATAAAGTCTATCGTTTGAAGTGTTTTGGTTCTAGAGAGTATGGAATGCATCCACCAATGCTCCACAACTCTTTGAACTTAGAAAACGAAATTGTTTTCTATATATTAACATATCGGTATTCCCCCTTTCTTTTGTTCTAGGACAGCGGTTTTCTACCTTTTTTTTCCTTCAGAATATCTCTCTTCAAGCAAATATGCATTAGTGAGAAAAAAACTTTGAAGCAGGCTTTGCTCTCTAAACTTCTATGTTCACTTTACGATTAATATTGTTAGTTTTTCTCTTTTGTGAGTTTCTTAGAATGTTTTACAACTTTAAATGAGAAATTCTTGTAAATAAATAAATTTATTTTGTGTATCTCAGGAACGGCTCTAACGATTTGGATCAAAATTTATATTTCAGGTTTTTCTTTTTAAGTTTTTCTATATTGGTGTTTTTCCTGAAAAACACGATTTTACAAGCATACACAAAACATTTTTTAAATAACTATCAGAGCCTTTTTTCTATCTGCTTTCATGCCGACTATATCATATAGTTCCATCTCGAACCCGATTTCTTCATGATAAAACTGAATGAAAGTTTTTTTTAAAGAAAGTAAAAATATATAAACAACAAAATGAATATTGTAATATAACAGATTGCTTCGAGTAACATGTTAAACTAAGGGCATGCTTGATTTTTTTAAATGATTATTTAATTTGCAGATAAGATTGAAAAATATTCACATGTAATCAGCTTGTGATCAAATATATTTTCTCAGAAAAAAAAAACGCAATTTTACAAACAAACAAAACAACAAAAAAAACAAAGCCGGACGACGTGAAAATGACTAATAATAAACCGTTGAAAATATGTGAAGAGATATTTTCATTGTAGGCGTATTCATCGTAAAAAGTATATAGAGTCATATTTTCACTAAGAGGCATATTATTCCCCAAAAAGAAAAAAAAGTTCTTATTTATTTTCTAGAAAATACTTAGAGGCTTTAATGATCGATTGGGGCTCATTACAAAATGAAATCTTCACATTTTTAAAACAAGCCTGAACAAATAAAAAAAAAAGGATTTCTGACTAAAAGTATATATATATATATATATATATAATATAAAACTTCCGAGCAATTTTGGGACTTTCAACCTAACATTATGTCATCAAGCAAGTTTTTTACTTCCTTGTGGCAAAAAAGAATTTCATTCAACCTGAATTTTAAAACTACCCCGGAGTAAAATCTTGAAGAATAAGTCATAAAACTGTAGTCATTATTTATTCACCGATGAAACCGAAAACATTTTCATAGGAGCATTGAACTGTTAACTCATCACTTTCCTGCTTTACAATTCAGAGTTTGTTCTCTTTAACCTTTCGATAGGTCAAACAGCTTCTCATAAACTGACTTATTATCAACGAACCAATTATTGGATTTAATATTAATTTTAATATGAGAATAGTCCAAAGTTTTCGACGATGGCCTTTACTTTCGAAAATTAATAACAATCACCCTCTGTAAACTAAGGTTAAGGCTCTAAACCTTTGAAAGCTTGAGGTTATAAAACTTCAGATCTTCCTCGTTAATAAATATTTTAGCGAAACGTGAGTTGTTTGTTGTTATACCCATCCTCGCTAGCACACGTTTTAGTAATTTATTCTTGAGGAACAGTTTTGAAATTTATTTGTGTAATGAGAAGCTATACATTTTTATGAAGTATTGAATTAAAAAAATTATAAATAAAAAGAGATTACATATAATTGCCGAAAAGTTTGTATTGAGTATTAAGAAAACGAAATATTTCATTCTTGTTTAGAATTTCATTTCAAAGTCTCAAAAAATCATTCAAATTCTCATTCAAAATAAAAGTCTGTATCGAGTGTTATGAAAGTAAAATATTCAATAATTGTTGAAGCTTTGGATTCAAAATATCTATATTTCTATCGAAATTGCATGAAATTTCATATCTTAATAATTTGTAAAAACATTTAAGGGCAAATAAAAAGAGTAACATAATGAAAATCAGATTAACAATCGAAAGATAACAAAATTATTCTTCATTCAATTTAATTTTGAGCCTTTTATAATACAACATTATACCGTCAAACCTAGTTTAGCAGTCTGCTGTCATGACGAGTGATTCGCATTACGTACAAAATATATATATATATATATATATATAAAGAATTGACTCATTTAATCAGCGATGCTTCGCAAAAGGAATGAATACTAAGATATCACGTGCTGAGATTGAGCTGTATTAGTCTGTGTTGACGCTTATTTCAGGTGAATCCTTCTATCCATACGGGAGAAGTTGTGGCCAGATATCGTTGTCAAACGTGAAGCTCGCCTTAAACTTCGAGATTGGGCTTCTGCCCAAGATTATGAAGCTTGAAGTAGATAGCAGCGGCATCGATGAGATGTTGGAAGAGAATATCTAGAACAACAGAAGAAAAATTTTGCAGAGGGGATTGTATCGAGGGAGGAGGAACAATCATTCAGTGAAATAAGAGAACTGTTGAAGGCATGAGAAATAATTGCATTGAACGTTGGCCCTAATAAGGCAGTAGCTATGTGCTGTACATATTCATTTGTCGATATAACTGTGCCTAATTTTCTCCAAATTTGAAACATAACCAAAAGAGAAGTTTCCTTAGATAAGCTCTAGTAAAAACAATTTATTTTAATAAAGAAATTGTACTATTATGAATTTGTTTCAAGGCATTTTTTGGTATAGAACACATTGTCCCATTTTACAAGGATTCCTTTGGAAAAAAAATATTTCTCTTAGCTAATTTTTATAAAATTAGGAGTTATGCATATGAAAGGCTAAATTCAATTGATTTTGTATTAATTAGCGTATGTAAAAAAACGGTAATGGAGCTCTAAAAACTAAAAATACATTACTTTTAGAAGTGATATGGAAACAAAAAAAATTATCATAATCAAGTTTAAATAATTAGTAATGCTACCACCTCTTTCAAGGAAATGTATACATTATGTTTTTAATTATTTAATGCATGGGTACATACGCTTAAAAAACACATAGAAAATTAGATGCCAGATATTAATACTATAATAGTTAATGCAGGAATCATATGTTCATTACCTCATTCATTACAAATCATATAACTATTTGCCTGACTCCATTTTACTGATTCTTTTGTAAACATTTTAGAAAGAAACAACAAAAAATGAAGGATGACGTGGCAAATTCGAATATGAAAATGTCAAAATAAAAATTCGATTGATCGTAGAAGTTTTTTAAAAAATTCGTTTTAAAAATGAAATATGAATCAATATGAAAAAAAAATGATTTTTAAACAATAACATCAACAGAAACTTATTTCTAATACTTTATAATTAAAATAAACGATAAATAAAAAAATTAGATTAAATAATTTTAATGTATAAAAGGATAATTATAGTAATGATTAAAACTTTTTAATAATTTGAAGTAAAATAATTTTCATAAATAAGTTAGTAATAGAAATACACAATAGCGTTTTAAAAACAGCAGTTTTGCATAAATTTTCAAAATATCAGTTCACTTAACATTTTTGAATGAGAAATTTTTATTGTCCTTTTTTATTAGAAGTTTTCAGCATTAAAATGAGCGTTTTATGTAAGGTCATTGAAACTTATTCACTTATGTTCTTTGAGGAACATGAAATAAGACATGAGGCATATATATATGTATTTCATATAATCATAATTTTTACTTCGAATTTACCAATACTGGCTCGAATTATTGACTTTTTAACTCAGAGTATACAGAAAATCCTAATTTTAACTACCAGTGAATTCAAACTGAAAATTTTCACATTAGATAAATTGCACAATATATTGCTGTTGTTTCATGATTTCGATTGACGTAACTTTTTTTTATTTACAAAAATAATTTCCGATTGTCTAGCTTGTTTTAAAAACCAAGATCATTTAAAAATCAAGCCTCCTAAGTTGAGGAATTTTCTTTTAATTTTGAAGTTACTTGTAACTGTACAGAATAAAAATGGAAGGAATTTGCAAGAAAGCAATTGTGCTTAGCCTTATGTTGTCTTAAGTAAAATCATTTCTATTTCACAATTCAATTTAGCATTACTCTTCGGGTATTTCACTCATATAACTAGTTTAAGCCATGATATTCCATATTTTGTTTTTAAAATGAGTTTTTTACCATCTTCTTTATCACAGGATTGCTTCTAATAACCTTAGTTTTCTCAGATGATGCCTTTGATCTCACAAGTTGCATCGACAATTACCCTTGTGTACGCGGTTCTTAGGGAGCTTAAAAGTTTTTATTTCTGCCTCATTAATTTTCCCGTTCTTCTCCCAACTGAATTGATGTATCTCGCCTCCAAAGAAAACACAAACATTTTGACACTCTTTCTTGAGATAACTGAAGCAGCTTTCTTTTCTATTAAACGAAGAGAGAGGAGCTCTTTCATCTCATGATATGCTACTTTTGTCTGCGAAGAAAATAAAGAAATGTTTCAAGAATAAAAATGATGTTTTCCAGCACAGGATTAGTTATAACAAGATAAATTTCAAGTTAAACTACTAATAAGCCTGAAGTAAACCAAAATGATGTCATAAAAATTTTGCAAGTTTATTTATTTATTTGTTATTATGTTCGTTTTTGTTTCTGTATTTGATAGTCCTGGGAATTATTAAAATAATGGTAGTAGAAATTGCAGGTGTTGGGAAAATAAACAGTTTAACGTACTGAGAATACAATGAAAGCAGTAAAAAATTGTATTTTATCTTCTACTTGCTAGGAATTGTTTGAACCTTCACAGCTGTGATCAAAAAAATTTCAATATTAATACTTTAATTGTGTCCCTTTTACTAAATTTCGAAGAATAATGCATTATTTAAATTCTTTCTTCAAATAGAATCATGAGAATGTTTACAATGAGAAGAAAAAGAAGCTGCAAATAAATGTTTAAAATTTTTACCCATTTACAGAGTGTATGAATATTCAAATGATTACATTTCTTGAATAAATTTGTACTATGGGGAAAAATTATCCAGAATGTTATGAAAAAAAACATTGACCGTGATTAGGAAATATAATTTTTAGGTCGTTAAAGAACTGCTAACTAATTGAACTGTTAACACTTTCATGAACAATTCATAAGTTAGAAAAATGGACATCTTCCAAAACATATAAGAAGTCAAGAAACTATATGCAATATTTATTGTACTCTGTACAAAAATGTTTTTATTATCTTGGCATCACCTCAGGAGAGTTAATCAGACTACAAAGAGTTACCAAGAAACTCTCAGAGACAGTAACGAACGAGTCACGCAGTTTGAAAAGTTGAAAGAAAGAACCAGCAGGTGTGGTCTCCTCTAAATTTTATCGCACACTCTCTAGTAAGGGTATTGTTCCCTGCCCTCCACGTAAAATTGTAGACCTAGGGTAAAGCCGCGGTTTTCTTTCGTAGTATTGAAGAAAGATATTTAAGAAATATAGATCTTTCGGGTGTAACTAGTTTTTTTTACTCAATCTATCATGAGAATATGCATTTTAGTCATCTTTTTGTAGGCTAATTAACATCAAATTTTGTCGGCTTTCTGGCACAGAGGTAGTGCGACTTCTTCGTGTTCTGGGAGTCCCGTTTCGGGCATGGTTGTTCTTCTGTGTGCTATCTATGAGATGTGTGACTGTGCCCCATTGTGAAAAGGGGCTGTGCAAGCAAATGTGGTGAGTGTGTAGCTAAGTCGTACTCTTGGCCCTAGTTGGCGCTACTTCAAAAACAAGAGACGCTCCTTTAGGCTTAAATCTGCTCCTGTATCAGTAGGGGGCTTGTCCATGAGAAGTGCCATAATTAACAACATCAAATTTTTACACATATTATTGATCACAAGATAGCATTCTGAATTTCATTGATTTATCATTGCTTTTATGGGTTTTTCGTTCACATGCGAGCAAAAGTACAGACTGGTAGACGATCAAACCATAGAAAGATTTCTGTCAAATTTTCATGAGAATCTGTATTTTGAATGTTGTAATTATGAATTAAATTTTGTCTACCTAGATGTTTGGTTTTTAAAGTTTCGAATTTACTTGTAGTCGAGCAGATGGATATAATAAATTTCCTGAGGATGTGTTTCATTCAAAATTGAATAGAAGTTTACAAATTTGTTCAGAAATCTATATAAAAAAATTTCATTCGTCTAACGAAAAGCGTTTTTATTTATTGTTTGCAGACAAATATGATCCAAAAAATGATTTTTTTGCACTCTGAAAGACTTATCAAAATTAAATCAATCAGGTGGTCAAATTTAATTTAATTAAGTTTTAAACCATATATTTATTAGTGTTCTAAGAACTAGAATTTTTTAAATTTTGTTTATTTTCTACATATGAGACTTATGTTTATAATTGATCATTGTAAATATTATCGAATCTTGTAATTATTTTTTTTTCAAAAATTCACCATCAAGTGAGGTCACTGTACAGAATCAAAATGTAACTAGATTAATTTAATTACTGACAATTAATTTCTGAAATTTTTTAACAGTATATTAGTATAGTATTCACAGAATTTGGAAACTCTGTCATATTCCTTCTCTACTAATTTTCATCAAATAAAATAAAAATGTTTTAATAGGTGTAACTTTAAAATATTTTATTATATTGGGTTATTTCCGGTAAGCAATTTTTATTTGGCAGTAAAATTAATAAACTTAAAGATTAGTTTAGTTATTAAGTAATGATTGTTCATCTTATTTAATTTCCGTGATAAATAGTAAAACTCTTCCTTGTATTTGCATATGAAAATCAATTCTTTATATATATAAAGGTCCACATAAAACTACCTATGACAAAAAAAAATATTTTTGATAGATTCTTAGTACACAAAATATTCCTTATCTTTATCTAGGCGCATAAAACACAATTTAAAAGAATGGCAATCAAACATTTAATCCTTTTAGAACTACCTATGCAAAAAAAATATTTTGGAACAGATCCTTAATGAACAAAATATTTATTAGCTTCATCTAAGCGCATGAAACAACATTAAAAAAAAGGCAATCAAACATTTAATTCTGAATCTCTAAGAGAAAAACAGTAATCAATAGTCCCTATGTAGCCACAAACCATACTGCATTTCCTTCGAAGACTGTTGAAAGAACTTTGATTGATCGAGATGTCATAAATAAAAAAAGCTGGCTAGTTGCCTTACTACATTAACACTCAGAAAGGCGCCTAGAAACAAGCTCCAGAAATGATACTGTGTGAGTGTATGTTCCGATTTAGTATATGGCATATAACTAATGCTTAATGACAGTGATGACCATCCTGATAGATCGAGATAATTTCATATCCAATACATTTGATGATGATAGCTCCGAATTAAACACCTTTTTTTCTTTTATTCTGTTATTGAAGTGACACATTGGTATGCAAATGGATTGTTATTATTCTTCGCGTAGGATAAACCGGTTGATATTTATGCTAAACATAAGTTCGGAAATCTATTCTCATTTTTCTGTAGGATGTAAATCTGATTAGATTGTATTGATAACTTATCATTTATTTCAACCTTTGATTATGAACAAGATAAGAATAACTTCTTGTCGGTCTCTTGAATTTGATTTAATAAACAAGTGATAAAATAAGATAAAAAATATTTTTTAAATAACGTTTTATAATATTAATAATCTGAAAATAGGAATTATTAAAAACATTGATGTCAAATGAATCATTAATTTTTGCAAGCGATAATCATTTTGATAAATTACTATTACATTTCTTTCCTTTGGCATCAATACGTTCTCAAAATTAATTTCTTATAGTACTATTAACTTCTTGGTGTTTGTGTGCTTTAGCTGATATAGAATTTTCAAAAGCTGGATTTCATCGATTAAATATGAAACACAATATTGTAAGATTTATAATTATTTTGAATCAAAGGCTATTAAAATATAAGACTTTGAATCAAATTTTTATTTCTAAAAAAAATATAAAGTCAGTCTAATCCTCAAAATGACTCATTTATAACCATAGCTATAATTTTCCATTAAATTAAAACTGAAAAATATTAATGATAATTTCAGTATTGAAATATTTTGATCAGTGTTCTTTTTACGTTTCAAATTGTTTAAAAAATTGACGAATTTATGCATGCAAATAATCATCAGTAATTATTCTAATCTGTTAAAATAACAAAAATATATTTACGAGCCCCCACCCTCCCCACAAGAAATTTTTTGTTGTAAACTTTTGTAAACTGGCTAGTTTTACAAACGCTCTGTTTTATTGTTCATTTAAAATAATTTGCTATTCTCTAATTATTGGAGATCTAAATTTTTAAAAAAAACTTTTTCTGTAATTAAAAATTAGCATCAAAGCATCCATTATTATGTGCAGTCATTATGATTAAAACATATAAAAGAATTTCAATTGTATATTTAAAAATTGCAGTAATACTACACAATTATAATTACCTAAGGAATTTTTTTTGGCCAAATAGCTAGTGTTCCTAAACACATAAATCATATTTATAACAGTTTTTATAACAGCATATAATTGAATCTATTTATGCTCACGTGACACACTTCTAACGATCCAGGTCCTTTTGAATTTGTAGTCAACCACTCATTTTGCAAAGATAATAAAGGATATGAAGCATGACACAACTTAAGTAAATGTATCTTTCATTGTTATATAACATGCCTGGCAACATTTTCTTAGCGATAATATCTTCAATCAAATTTACTCCATTGTATTTAGCCTTGATTGATAATAATATTTCATTAAAGAACTATTTAATGTTTTTATTTACTTAGAAAATATCTTAAAAAATTAGGAAGTGATTATCACTTGCAGACTCTAATGTTTATTATTATTATTATTATTTTGAGGTTCCTTATTCTATTTAATGACACGAAAATTACAAGTTTTCTATAAATTTTCACCATGTTTCGTCCTGCTTCTAAAAAATATCAGTGAAGCTAACATAAGCTGTTTATTTCAGCTTATCCATACTACCCATTTGAAATTCTGGAATTCAAGAAAACCTTTTTATGACTCGACATATCTGCATCACCTTTTCCTGAGTGAATGCCAATTTTCCATAATCAGCTGAATGACGAAATGTGTATATCTTACGTTCTACAACATGTATTATTCAGCAACTTTCACTCAGGATTCAATCCGAAAATCTGAGTGCACGTGACTAGGTAGTGGCTCCAAAATAAAATCAGATCAAACGAGATGGAAACAGTAGCAAATTTGATCTCTGATGTTTACATATGCGAACCGGAAACTCTAACGTATCTGGTTACCTAAAAAAATGTAATATTCACTTTGGGTAAAGGAATCACCAAACTTGAACAAGTTCAATGAATGCTTCACGTAAGAAAACGAGACTGAGAAAGATGTTAGGCAAATATTTACATACAGCTCGAGGAATTCTTCAAGATTTTTGTGATGCTATTTCTGTCTTTGTCGGCAAACAGGGATTCTTTTTGAAATAGCAAAAAAACTTTCCCATACGTTTTAAACTTGAACAAAAAAAAAAAAAAAAAAGAAAAGAAAGAAAAGGTTAATGAATTGTGCAAAATTTTTATCTCATATGCTTATATTAAAATTTTTATCATTGTTTTTAGCTCACAGAAATTCTTACTTAAATATTATATAAGTTGTGTGTGTGTTTTAAATTATTTGTAAGGTGACTTTGAAATTAGATAATAATTTTTTTTACATTTATATGCGTTTCATATCTTGTTAAAAATTAAGATAGTATTTGTAATGAAAATTCCATATTAGGTCTTAATAAAGGGTTTATTCTAGGTTGATATTAACTTCTATAATGTAAACTTTCTTGGCGAATTTTCTTGTAACTTGTCCTCTCTTTTTTGCATCTGCTGAAGTTAATTTATTTGTTATGAACAATTGAAAATTATGTTAAATGAAAAGTTTAAAGCAAATTTAATATCCTTAAAGACTTAGCAAAGTAAAAAGGATCCTGAAATTGTTTAAATTTAATTCAGCTTTATGGGTAAATGCCATATGAAATATCATAAATCACCTCCCCCCCCTTTTCCTCAAAGCGAATGTGTATGTATTTCATTAGAAAAAATTTCCAAATACAACAAAAATTCGATTTTTTTTTGTACAATAAATGAAATTTTGAAAGTGATATATACAATAGATAATGAAAGTTAAATATATTTGCAGACAAATGATAATGATAAGGTTTAAATGCAAATTTTCCATTCAACAGTTTGTAAAAAATGGAGTTTGAAGTCGGATTGTGACGGAGAAGAATCGACGCATGTGACGTCCTGCTTTGCGCACGTGTCATCTGACATGTAATTGTATACTGCATTTCCTCCCGTAAAATGAGAAATGGATCTTAAACAGGAGGCAGCGTTCCAATTGTGTATAACGTGAGGATGAATTATTTACATTTAAACTTGTCAGAAATGAATAACTTTCCATTTTAAAATAAATATCGTTTCCGCCATTGAGCTGTAGTAATTTTATAAAAGCCAGTACAGTTTACTAAGAATATACTATAAAACGTGTTTATAGTCGCGAGCAGTCAATATCAATAAAAAATAATACTTAATGTGGACATGCATAATATAAGTCATGTCAACCTTATAGTTTAAATTTCTTTTTCTGATCGAAATTAATTTCATTTAAACAAAATAACCTTTTTTATTTTATTCGACGCCAAAATAAATATGCTTAATATTTTAAAAGAAAGAAGAAATTCTATTTTGCGAAATAACGGAAAGATGGGCGATTATATTTGAAACAATTCAAGAATTATGCATTCGGCATAAATTTGGATACTAATATAAGTTTCGAATTCGATTTTCATTCTTTCCATCCGCATTTTTTATTAATCAATTTGTTTCTTAATAATCAGTGAATAATCATATTAATCAATTTCTTTTTCATTTAAGACTTATATGAGGAAGAAATCCTTAAAATTGCTTATTATTTGAAAGCCTATTGTTATTACTCCAAATAGAAAGAATATTTGAAAAAATAAACAGCGGCTCTTTTATTCATTCAATCTTTAAATGACTGCCATGCAACAATCAATGTCATATATAAAAATTTCATAACTCATACTATTTAATATGTTAATGATTATATCTACTTAATGAAGATATTTTAATGAAATTTTAGTTAACAAAAGAAAACATTAGCATTTATCTTATCAGCTATCGGATATCAGCCCATTGGATTTATTTTTTGAAGATTAAAAAATCACAATTCTCAAAGTTTAAAAAAATTTCAAACAATGATTTGAAAGCAATTATGGAGATAATATGTGCCCAAGCACTTATTTATACGTTTAACGACTTCTTATATTTCATTAAAAATGCCTGGAGATAGTGGCTCAAAACGCAAACACTATCTAATAACGTTTGTATTAATAAATTTTAGCTTTAAATCTTTAATGTTCTTTTAAAAAGCTTATATAATAGCTATTGAAAATTCAATAGCACTTTTGATACATCTTGATTGTAAATTTAGAGCATCCGTTTAAATAATTAAAAGCTTGAAAATACCGAAGATCAAAAAGAAAACTGATATTTCTAGTAAGTTATGAGTAGTTCTAGAAGAAAATTTGACCTCTTCTCTTCCAAAATTTGATGCTTCTGTTGCAAAATTAGTAACCGCGGCTCTCATAAAAATAGATAAGAGTCGTTAATAATTCCCTTAAAAAGCCATTATATTTCCTCTAGAGTAATTAAAAGCACCTCTTTCGGATTCAGCCTTTTCCTTGCTCGAAAGCAACGTTCGAAGCATTTTTCGTCGACTCCAGATAAAAAGTATCCTGATTTATGAATGAAGCGCCAGAAAAAAAAGAAGAAATAAGACTCATTCTTTAACTCTGCTCCGGACGTTGAACACGTTTTTACATCAATTATAACAAAAACGAGTCATATGGGAGTTCACAAAAAACGGAAAGTGTAAAAATAGATATAAACTTAGGCAAGAAAACGTTTGGAGGAGAAGGAACGTAGCCGGAGCTAAATGGTCTTTACGGTCTAATCATTTTCCACAAATGTGTCACATCGGCTACATCAAAAGAAAATATTTAAAAAAAAGTGCTTCTTTTATTTGAAGGCTGGAGTTTTCGCCCATCCTAACGATGATTCATTTGAACCAACAAAGGATGACGAGAGAAAACAATAAAAACAAATGAAAGAAAATCAGTGTTTGCTTAACGAAAAAGATGAACGAAACTCGGAGAAAATGGAAGTTTTTCCGTACTTCAGTGACTTCAAGGACGGTTACGAACTATGATCTACGATGTGAAGCGAAATAAGACTGGAAGTTAGATTAGAACATTAGACATAGCGTGCTTCTCAGGTGGCGAATTGAAAGACTAAATTGTTTAAGTTTAGCATAAGAATACCATCAAGTGAAATATATTCCTGACGTAACGGACATTTTTCTTTCATAATTCCCAATTCACGATTTGTTGTTTTGAAGACACAGGTAGTCCATAAAAATTGTAAAAAATATAATACAGAAGTTCTCAACATTTAAAATTTTCTACCATGTTAAAAAAAATCAAATCGACCGAAGTTAAACAGATTTCCAATTAGAATATCAGTGCGTCCTAAATGGAGAATAATAAATCCTTGAGGGAAAGAATAATTCATTTAAAATTTATTTTGTTCGCATATGATTGTAAATGATAATTTTCCATCATTATAAAATATAAATATATTATTGAATGCTGTAAATAGTAGACAATAGTTCATAATATTGATTAGAATTAATGTGAAAACTGGGCCTACTTCATTTCAACCAGTTTTGATATAAAGCCTTAATATTCATTAATTTTTAGCATAAGTTAATTTCAAGTTGCAGCCATGTAATAAATTTATTTCAATTGATGGCATGCTTGAAAATTCAGTTTAGCAAGCATTTGATGCATTAAAAGGCCTTAAATATTTTATTGTTTTGTTGAAAATATATATTTATATCTTCATTTTAACTTAAAAATTGTATTATTCATTTTTATAACCCATTTGAGATTTCTGTCACTTGAAATAAATACAAACTTAATAGCTTTTATGATGGGAAAATTTTATCTGATATAATACCTTACAATATGCCGGTGTGATTGCCAATGGAAATGTTAATTCAAGTGTTTGGATCATTAAAAATGGAAAAAATAGGCATTTATACTAATAACATTTATTTAAATAGATTGTAAAAATTAAAGTAATGTCCCAATTAGGGTTTATGTTTCTTGGTTCAGAAATTTTGATAAAGAGAGATACTCCTGTATCTTTTCCATTTGGAGGGGCTACCTATTGCTATCAGCTCTAGATACCGCTGAGTAACTGTAAATTTGGTGGAGCAGTCCATATGGAAAAGATACAATAACTGTGCCTAGTAATGAAAGTATCTGATATCAGACAACTTTTCTCACTATTTAAGCATATTTTTAGGAAAAGTATATGAGAATATGTATGGTTTTAGGAAATGTATGGGAAACTTTAAATAAATTGTATATAAATTGATTTTATATTTTTCCAAAAGCATTTTATATCAATTTGATAAACAAATACGATTAGGAATCTTCTATTTTTTTTTAAATGAAAAACGGATTTATTTAGTCCCTTTTTATGGAGTTCATGTCATTTTTTTATAGCCTGAACTTCAGCAAGAGAAGACAGAAAGGCTTTATTATAGCAAATAATTGATAAAATTAAACACAGTGGCATGCACTTAACCTTAAAGAAAGGATTTTAGAGCATTTGAGTTGTTGCTTTGGTAAAAATTGCTGTAGTAATTTCAAGATTTCTTAATTAATGTCGAGAATTGTTTACATTGGCAAATAGTTCCGATATGGATACCAAATGGAATCCAAATAGAAAAGGATCTGATCTTAAGGACGATGTGATGTTTTAGTTGTGTGCATAAGAATGCTACTTAATAGCAGCATCTCTTTTATCATTTGTTATCATTAGTTTATCATTTATCACTTTGAACGAGTTGACAACAAATCTGACCTAGAAATAAGTTTATCCAACTAATTCTTTAATCAGTGTTTTTAAGGGTATTCCTTTTTCACGAAAAATGAAACAACCTCATGATAAATATTAATGTTACATAAAGTGTTAGGCTTGTCTATGTACCATACATTAATATTTGAAAATGAGACAACTGTCATGTTTTTCACTACTTTTAAGGAAAAAAAAGAAAACATATAAACGAAGAAAGAGAATTGTAAATGACCATGTAGGATATAATTTAGTAAAGATAAATATATAAAGTATTTTAATATGTAATAAGCTTAGTAATTAAAAGAATTTTGAAATTGTAGCAACGAAGCTTTATAGTATCATTGTTTTAAACGATGGCTATTGAAATAACGCTATTTCAATAGTCATCTCGAGGAAGATTCACCAATCAACTTACCGGTGTTTTCTGAAAACAGCGGTTAGCTTAAAATAATGAAACGAAAAACCATATAACTATGCCAGCCAGTTTTAATCGTAAGAATATTTTTATTTCAATTATTAGTGACTCAAAAATATTTATAAAATAAGACTAATAGATTGGGAAGATTTATAACAATTTTCAATTCGTAATTTTTGTAAAAGTGCATTTATTGATTCAAAAACACAGATCATGTTTGCCTATATTATTTAGGGCATTATTCCAATTAGTAGTAGGCTTCTACCTCTGACGGCTTAAATATAAGCAATTAAGACATAAGTAGAGTCGATATCTTTGTACAGTAAAATTGTTCTAAATGTGTGTATTAAAGAAAATAAAATTATTTATTTTTAATTGAAGCGTCATGTTTTCTCCTAGAATTTTACAATTTTCCCCTTGCCTATTCAACAAATACAATGCTAAATATTTTATTGTAAAGAAAAATATCACAGAATACGATTTCGAATCTGAAATGCTTAACGAGTCTTAGGTGTTAAAAGAATTAACAAACTGTGAGCGGAACACATTACCTTCTTTCTAAATAATCTAAACAGTTCTGGGTGGTCTACCGGAAAAATAGCTTCTTAAAACCTTAGCGTTCCGTGTTTACTTTATCAACGCTTCTCCTAATTGTGTACAACGAGCGATTTCACTTAGGCAAAGTGCTGCTTTTCACTATTGTTCCGTCATTTGAAAATAACCCTTGACGGGCATATCCACGTGTGGCTAAAAAAATTAGCCCCTCATAAATCTTCTTTGCTTTCTTTTACTTGCCATTAAGAACTGTTCAAAATCTAATTTTAAATTTCGCTACTCAGTATTTCTGGCGCATCTGGTCAGAAAAAAAAACTTCAGTCTTAGCCTCTCCCAAAGAATAACACAAAGCATATGTCCAATTTTTAAAAAATTGAGATATGTTTATAAAAAATAATGAGCGTTTTTGAAGAATTAGATAAAAAGCTGGGGGATTTTTTTTCCCTTCTCGAAAACATTCTAACGTGGCGGCATTTATTGTCTCGTATTAAGGTTTGTGCCACAGAAAGTTTCCGTCAGTAATATGGAGTTAAAATATGATAAGACTGAGATAAATAATGTCATAAAAAATTGGATGAGCTTTTCAAACGCTATTTTTTTATGTCACTCGATACACTTTGGATAACAATAATTATGATGAAATAGCTATGAATCGAATGTTATACTGTAAAACTTGTTGTATAATAAATTGTTGCAATTTTAAGAAAAATTATGTGAATGTTTGCAGTAGAATAATTTCTTTTACTAACGTGTGAAAACAGTATTTTAATTTAATGACTATCCTTTCTCTAAATTTTAAGCAGCTTAAATTAGTTTTTAATAATCCTTTTCATTATTTTGAGCTGGCTTTCCAGTTTATTATCAATTTTTTTTAACAATTCAGCTCTGAAATTATTTTGAGCAGGCTTTTAATCCAACATAGACGTCATTTTTTTCAACATATATTCAATTATTATTATATATTTTGATTTTAAAGTGAAAGCGTAAGCAAAAATAATTCACGTTTCTTTTTTTTCGTTTCTATATGCTTTGACTGGTAAGAAAATGTTCCCAACAGATGTAATTATTTCTTTAAGAGGCATTTAATTACATTATGAAATTACTAAAAATGAATCGAACATGTATTCCATGTTTTTTCGATATATTGAGCCTAAATTGCATTGATGAATTGGAAAAGGACCCTATATATAATTTGAAAAATATTTTAAAAACGTAATAAAAAGATAAAAATATTTAAAATTTAGGATTCATGATAAATAAACCAGTGCCTTATGATACTAAAATTTTTATTCTAATTTTTATAGTATATCATAGATTTGTAGTTTTTATTCAGCTTGAAATATTGATCCCTTTCTATGTTATTCATGTTGAAGGTAGCACATATATTTGAAAAATTTAAACATTAAGAAAATGAAATAGCGTATTATAATTACATAAGGCACAAAAGTTATAAATTTTTTTAATCATCTCCAAAATATCTCTTTTATATTCATAAGCTTCTTGAAATTACTGTATTTACAAATACGAAACGCTTTATACGTTATTTTAGACGCCTTTATTTTATTGCTTCATCCGTTTTCCAGCTTTTATCAATCGCAGCAAGTAATTAATAACTTATCGTCCAATTTCTGCAAGATTTATGTCGAGATTAATGTTTCAATTTTTCCTTTCATGGTAATTCATATGCGAGCGACAAACGTGTGAAATGAATTCTGTCATAGACATTAATGCTTAGCTTTCAACGGCTTATCAAGCTGGGTGAACATCTACGTAATATTTGGAGCTGGAAATTGATTTTTGTGATAGTGTGTGACAAACAAAAATTCCTTTTAGTAAGATTAACGATCTGAAGACAAGTATCAGACTCTTACGTTTCTTTTTTTTTCTTTGGACCTTCTGTCAAAATGACTTGTAACCTGTTGGGTGAGAAGTTGAACGCCTATACGAGTTTATGGATGTTCAGTTGTTTCTTTTGATTTTTTTTTTTTTGAACGCCTTCGTGTCTTGTAATAATAAGAGTTTTGAAATTCATGTTTATGCATTATGTTGATTTGTACGGCTTGATTGATGAAGTTGTTAAAATGATTAAATCTCAGTAAAGCAATTTTGTAAGAAAAAAAACTGCGTTCATTTAATTTATATATTTTCATCTGAAATTGCTATTTTCTTAGTTGTTTACTTTATACATATTAGGTGATGTACTTTGATTAAGTTTCTTTTATATCTAATTAATTTTTTTATTTAAAAATGTATGAATAAGAAACTTAAATTGAATGACTTTATTGAATTATTCTTTTTAAATTGAAAGATATTAAATTGATTTAGGTCCTGATTTAGAAAGAAATGTAGCAAATTTTAGCCAGTAATGAAATTTAAAACATAGATTGTAAAGAAAAAAAAGTAATATTCTTGCAATGAATGCCGGCCCATCAACTTTACGGCGAAGTTAATTCTCTTAGAAGGTATACCAATTAAGTTAAGACGCGAACTAGTGATCTTGTAACTCTACAGAATAAATTTTTTAACTGATATATAAATGCTTATTTCGTGCAAATGTTTTTAGTCAGCGTTTTGAATGCCAAAAACTTCGTTATCAACATTCAAATACAATTTTAAAAAACTTGCTGGCCTGTATCATAGTTAAAGTTCTATAGCTAACTTGTACCATATATCTAATTATTTAAATTATCATTATTTTTCGTTTAATGTACAAAAATAATGACTGAAATGAATTAATATAATTATTCCTGTATGTTAGCATAGATCAGCACTAAAAAATTAAAAACTTAATACCACAGTTTTATAAATATGTACTTTGATTACTGTAATACTAAAATCTTTTGTTTTTAATTTTCTAATATGAGTTCAGTATTTTCATGAAATCAGGTTTCATTTTAAAAAGTTGTTAAATCAGAAACATCCTTTGTAGGTCATACGAAGAAGCCCTATGCTTGATTAATTAAACTAAAACTATCTTTCTGTTGAAATATAAAGGCGGCGATATAAATAAATTTCTACAATTTTTCAGGAAATGCGCAAAATATTAACATTTATTAATGCTATAAATATAAATATTGCGGTTTCGCATATATGCAGTTTGATTATTGTAATACAAATAGCTGCTTTTTTGTACTCTTAGATCAATAAAGTCTCACTGTAAATAATAAATGAAATAAAAATTTATATTAATAAAAACTAACGGATATGTATTCAAATATTTTGTATAAATGCGCATTTACAATAATAAACAACTGAAATTTATCATTATTATTTTTTATGTGACATATTTCGGGTTTTACCAATACAGCACGAAAAAAATCGTGTGGACTTTATCCTATAAATATTAATTCTGTGAAAAATAAAATTATGAAGTTTTATATACAAAAAAAATAGCTTTTATGATGGGTGTTTTTTCTTCATCTTCTTATAATGCATAAAAAGACTGGAGACTTCTTTCAAACCAAAATCACCCATCGTTTTTCCCCACGATCAACCAGAGAAGAAGTATACGTACACGAATTTTCCGAATCTATCTTGGCTCTAAGTAAAACCGTGAGACATTTCCCATCCCTTCATTACGATGGATCCAATGAATGAAAGGCAAAAAACATCAACTCTCTATTCCCCCATTGAAAAAAAATTGAAATTGAAATCAGTATCGATATCATAAATGATATCACATCAAACATGGAGGTGCGCATCAAAAGCAGATAATAGAAAAACCTAGCCGAGGTCATTTTGTATCTTTCCTCTTTTTTCCCTTAAAAATGGTGAGATTTATATCCACTTTCTCTGGAATCCAGGGAATGCTATTTTTATGCAAAAACTTGATGGCACGGATGGAATCAAGACCAGGTTTGTATCTTTAAACATGGACCAAAAAGAAGCCACCCTGCGCCTTTGCCCGTAATGCATTGAAAAATCGTAATAAAATGCATCATGAATAATTTTTAAATAATATAAAGACATCTAGCCCACGTCCCAAGAAATGTTCTACAGAGTGACGCGTTAGGAATTCCAAACGCGATTCCGATGCCTTCTTGTTTTATTTTTCTGTTTTCGACGAAAAGAGAAAAATAAAATAACACTAAAATAACTGGCACTGTTCCCTTAACAATGTTAAGAGTCGATTCTCCTTGAATCGGTTCTCTAAGAATCGGTTCTCCATCTTTTGTTCATTTGTTTGTTTTTTTAAACCGAGTTAATTGATGTTGGAAATTCTTACCCACAATCGATGGTTAAACATGGATTCTTGGGACTTCTAGAGTAAAGTTTTTGTTTTTCAGCATTTTGTCCACTCGTAACCCCCGAATTAATTATTCGGATAATTTATTTTATAGATTTGGGAGCTCTTTATGCTCGTTTTAATGTGTTTTCGTGAGTTATAAAATATTGATGACTCGTCGTAGAAACTTATGTCGTAAAAGAAATTCTTTCCGTTTTCTGCTTTAGCCGTTCGTTAGCAGAGGTAACAGATTTCGGATTCTCATTATCAGTATTAATTTCTGAAATGAAAGTTTTATGAATCAACCTCTGCTTTTTATAGATCTCATAACATGAAGCCATTAAAAAACAAATATTATATTTCAATTCCCTCAAAGTTTTTACGATGCGTATAATTTAATATATGCCGAAGCGAGTAGGAATCACCGAGGTTTAATGGATAATTTAATAGTTCTTAAAGTAGACGCAACTCTGTCTTAAGATTGCATTATTTTTTAATAAGGTAAAAAATGTGACAAGTATTACTTTGGTTCTGAAACATTTTGTTGCTGGATTTAAACTAATGGCTTTATGTAATTGACTGGTCGTATTTTTTAATACAATTAACTTTTT
Organism: Argiope argentata; assembly: GCA_026289955.1. Taxonomy (NCBI): domain Eukaryota; kingdom Metazoa; phylum Arthropoda; class Arachnida; order Araneae; family Araneidae; genus Argiope; species Argiope argentata. The sequence goes on along the minus strand of JAOUZG010008940.1, from coordinate 402,624 downwards.
TGGCAGATGAAAAATAATTATACCAATATAATCTCGTCATTTATTATGAAACGGTTTTTGGAATCATGTTTTACCAATAACGTAGATACAAAGTTAAGATTTTCAGAATTTTATTCAAGTTATTTGTTTTGACACACTTCAGCGCAGCTGCTGTGACCTAGTAGACAAAATGTCAGGAACGGGTGGTCAAGGGTTCAAACCCAGTTTTCTCTAAAGATTCTCTGTTTTATTTTACCTGCTCATTAATTTGCTTTTGTCCTCTCTTTTTGACTTGATACAGAAGAATATCCCACGTTGTAGTAATATCGATACGGCTCAATATAGGTTCAAATCAAAATGTATGTTAATTTAAACAAAAGATTTTTTCCATTTCAGTTAGCACACATGTTAAAGAAAAAGTATCTGTTGGTGCCTAACACGGATTTGAAAAGAAGTTATAATAAATAGACGTCATTTCTTAATATATTTTTAACTTAAAGACAATATAACTATATAATGGACGAAATGTGGTTATGCATATTAGACTCGACGCTACAAAATTACCCCTAGATTCTTTGTTGATCGGTTTGAATGTTCATTTAGTGGAAGCAAACCAAATTTTCACGTTGATCATAAACGACCTGCACGAAAATCATTTCGTGAACTATTTTATTGAAACAATAAAAAGTTTATTATAAATTTACAATATTTCAGAATCAAATTTGAGTACAGTAATAGTAAAAACAATCAAATACAATAAAATAAGAAAGGAAAAAAAATAGGCTAATAAGGTTCAAGAAGCACAAAAAAAACAGATATTGATAAACAATTTATCTATTCGGTTCATTTCATAACTTATTAGACTCAATATTTTTTATCTCAAACGAGTGTACTTTTTACCTCGAAGTCAACTCGATTGAACTCATAATACCTTGTGTTCATAATCACATTGTGTACATCACATACGTATCAGATAATACTTGTATTATTGCATTAAAAACTTCTTATACTACTTGAAATTATTTGGCTTTTATACCTGTTGGAAAATTTTTGTTTTGAATTGATTAATATTATTATTTGTAGGAATTTATTTCTTGAAATTTTGATTGTGGCTGATCTTTTCATCCAGAGGGATTCTAATTGGATGATTGGTTATTTTAGTGGCCAAGATTAAGATAATGGATATTCTACTACATGATGTAGTGGATTTTCTATATTTCTGCGCCTACAAAAATGATTTATTTTAATTTGTATATGTAAATAATAGACAAATGAATCATGGTCTGTAAAAAAAGAGGAATATTTCTTTGAATCATATTGTTAAATACAATTTTATTGTCAGGAATTATATTGTAAATTAACCTGCCTGCACAGCTCTTAGACCATAATTCTTTCCTATTATTCAACATTTCTTTAATATATCTTTGAGTTACGGTGTTTATTGAATAAAACGTATCATTAACGGCTTCTTGTTTTGCTAGTTGATAGGCTCTTTCATTTTCGTGTATTTCTTTGATTGCTTTAATCAAAAATAGATGTAAGTTAGAATTGGGTAGTATATAAAATATTTTCCTGGAAATTTTATGGTGTTTCTTTTTGGATATGAAGCAGATAATATTGTTGATTTATTGTCTATGGGAATATAAATTATTTCATTTATATTGATTGCTGTAGAATAATTAATTGCTTCTTTGGCTGCAATTACTTCAGTTAGGAAAATTATATTATAGGATTAAAAATTTGTCACACAAATATTCTTTATTAATAGCTGATCATTTTTCTTTTTTTTTCTTTTTACCTCAAAAATTAATAATGATTTTAAGACTTTTCCGTAAAAACATCGGAGTATGTTATTTTACAAAACGCATCATTTCAGATATACCAGTTGCGATATTTTTTTCAGCTCTTTATGACCTTAGAGAAATATTTTTAATTATATTTTACTACAATATTATCCTTTGTTTTAGTTGCCACTATATCAAATGTATTTTTTGCATGCAAGTTAACAGAGTTATTATTAGGAATAAATTAAAAATTATTACTAGAAAATTAAGAAGACATGAAATTTAAAGTGTAATCATGCTACAATACTTCCAAGTAGAGAATCAAAACTCTTTTAAATTTTATATGACTGTATTTATGAAATGTATTGTATCTTTGAGGATTAAAATAAACAGATTATTCAGTACTTGGCTATCATTAGAAAAGGAAGTTAATACTCCTTCGGTTCAAGTAGTCATCTTCCAGGAAATGATAAAATTTCCTGGAAGATGACTACTTAAACATTTTTTTATCAGGGAAATATCTCGATAAAATATGATTATATTGAGGCAGTTGAAATAAAATGCTAATGCATATCACATTTTAAAATGAAAATAAGTGTATATAATCATCCTGTGAGTGGTTCAATAATGTTTTGCTGGCAGGGAAAAGGAATTACTTTATCAAAGTATGTAAATGAATGAAAATGAGTAGGTTGCAGCTATTTTTTATTGATCGTAGATCTGAATATTAATATTACAGTTCTTCAATGCATGAGGTCAAATTACTTACTTGATTCTTGGAGCCGGGTTTAAAATGGGACTTCCGGATTCGAGTTTTTTTTAAAAAATCAATTTGGTCCATAAAAATTCTTATTAAGAATGTGAGTCAAATACAAATAGGATCGGAATATGTAAATTATATAATATCCAATCCCATTTACAACAGATCAAGTCATATATCTTTAATCTTATTTTTAGGAAGTAGGTTTTTGAATAATAATTCCTTGGTCCAGCCTACAAAGATAAACCAATTAAAAAATATCAGGAAATAAATTTAAAAAGTATGATAGTCATATGAATAAATCATTGGTTCAATTTGAATGTCGGGAAAGTAGGTTTATTTCTTATGTTAAATTAAGAATCAAGGTTTGTGGGGGATTTTTTTGTTTGAACATTTGATATATGAACTTATTTTACCTAATAATTGGATGACAATTCATTTGAAGGCGTTTATTTTTATTTTTAAAAAAGATAAGACATTTAGCACATAGAAGCGATTTTTAACTTTTAAATAGATTATTACAGGGATATAATCACAGATTTTGCTACCTAAAGTCCTGTTTTTCTATGTACAAATTTGACTTGCTAGTTATGCTTGAGATGCTGGCTACAAAAGTTTCACCATCTTTTTTAGCTTAAAAAAAAAGAGATAAAAAGAATAGTTTATGAATAAATGAATTTTTAAAATGGAACTCTCTACAAGTAATACGGTGTTTTATGTTCGAGTAATCATATTATTCATTCAAGATACCATGTATTGTTACACGGTAGACTGCCAACGAAGGAAATATAATTCACGTATATTTCGGAAATCAAGGCCAATACTCTATTTTTAGTAATGACAGCTCACATACTGAATCCATTTTGATTTGGGAAATGATTTTACATTACTATGGAAGAGAAGATAACAGTTAAATAATCAATGGAAGGATTTACTCTTGATGTTTTATCCTCTTTTTGATTAATTTTTGTTTGATTAATTTCTGAATATGCGATATCAAGTCATAAGAATTTAGTCACGGAGAATTTATTCGAGATAATAATCTATACATTTTTATCTGTTATCTTCCATGCTCACTTCAACTGCTATAAATTCAAAATGCATTTGCATTTTAAGAATATATCTATCTATATGAATCCTGCTAATTTAAATCGAAAAATAACGATTATCAAAATACTAGTCTTCCATGTAGAATCTGGTTTTCCATCGAGTCAGAAAAATGAAAGTGAATTTGCATTTTAAGAATATATCTATCTATATAAATCCTAATAATTTAAATCGAAAAATAACCATTTTCAAAATACTACAGTCTTCCATGTAGAATCTGGTTTTCCATCGAGCCAGAAAAACGGAAGTGAATTAAGAAATTTCCTTTCGTAGTTACTAAAATTATAAGACTGCAAATTCGGATTGGTAACGAGTAATAATTTTTCCTATTTTCACATTCACCTTGATAGTTAACATAGTTTGACAAAAGTTCACCTGATTTAGAGGAAGAGGTACTTCTCGATAGAGATTTAAGAAATCTCAATCTTTTAAAGACGACAACAATATTTAATACTTGAAACATTAAACAGAAAATGTTATAAGTTTAAATGCAGACTTTATGCTAAATCCCCTAACAGATTATTCTTTGATTCTTTTCAAACCTACTTATACCAATAATAGTTAAGAAACTTTCTAAACAGTTTGAATATTTCTTTGAAAACCGAGTCTACAACACTTGAGAATTTCGATGTCGATAATTATCGCTTTATATTTAAACCCCTTAACTAATAATTACTGAGCCAAATAATAAATAATATATCTTTACTAAAAATTATTCCTGTTATCCTAAAGAAATGATGAATTTTTCATCCAGGCATCAGCAAATACGATTATCTGTTCATTCAAATCGGCTCAAAGAATTAAATATGCAGAAGAGTATTATCACCAATATAAATTAAGCAATAATAATAACACTGAATATTTACTAAAAACCATCATAAGATGAAATGTAAAATTCCTGATGATTCCAATAAAACACCTCTGCTAAATTCTTTAAGCTTATAATTTCCAATTAACACTAAAGAAGTTTTTAGATTTCCCTAAGTATTTCATTTCAAAAATTAGTTCCAATATTTCAGGAATTAAAGCATGACATCTTTAATCCCCCATCACATTATAAATAAAATTTCTTATTATATTTCACAAACCCAAAAGGACTAATGAATTCTTCAAACATCTGATATTTACTATCGGAATCTCTAAAAGATACGCGATCAATATTCTTGGGAAATATTGTAGCAATGGAAATGTAAACTCTTTATTAAGTCTCACAAAATGCAATTGTTAAATTTTCATTAAACATAAAATTCTCAAATAATTACAAGGATTTCTTTAAAAAAACGAGTCTGCAATTACTCAGAGTTCCAAAATTAAATCATCACATTCTCACCAATTATCCCATTTCTCTCACCCAAAAGAATAAACGAACTCATCACCCATCCATTAGCAAACGCGATCTCCTATTAACTCATACTAACGCTAACAACTAAATCTCCAGAACAACACCAACAAACGCAAACAACAATAATAATCTTCCAGCAAGACTTGTCTTGTTACTACTCTCAGTCTTTATCGACATTTATGAGATAATTAATTTTAAGAAACGTTTTTTTAGCGAAAAAATAAGAACAACCCCAATTTCAAGCGCCCCCAATATCTTAATAAATTACTCACCTAGTTAAAATAATAATAACCGTTCCTCTACCTTGAACCTCGAAGCAGATTGTCGAAATCTCAATGATTAATGCCTCCGTTCTCTTATTTTTTCCCCCTTGTGAATGTGGACCCCATTCAACTCTGAGTTATTCGAGCACAGGTGAAAACTATTGCCTCAGTTCTCACGTCTTATTGGCTGCTCAAGGATTTGCGGCATTTGGATGAATTATTTGAAAACATCACAAAGAACGGGCTGAGAAGGAGAGAAACGAATTCAAATCTATAAAATATGAAATAGCACTTGCGGTGATGTGTGGGGAAGAAAGAATTTTGAATTAATTCCAGCGTTGTTCTAACAACTGCTGCGCTTGCCGAAGGGGTTGCCTCGGCTCGTCTGTTCAATAGTCGATAGGTGTGCTCTCTGAGAGGGCTGCACGATATCGGTGAAGTTAATTGGAAAAAAAGAATGAAATTCTAAAATTACAGATTTAATATTAAAATGGCAAAAGAAAAAAATTATATTTAAATATATAGATTTAGGATATGAAATCTTAGGTATCTTTGGAATAACGTTGAAAGCATTAAGAATTTTTGTCCCTTCATTCTGCGGGCGCAAAAATGCTGAGATCAGCCATTTTATAAAGCACGTGTAGAATTAATTAAATTAAAATAGTAGTTGGATCGGAAAGTAAGGAGATAAATTTTAGAGTATATATATATACATTCTTGCATTTTATTCGCTTTGTAATTAGTAAATAGCGAATCACTTAACCCATAGGATTTGAATATGTGTGTGTCTGTATGTGTTTTGTCTGTTAATATTGTTTGAAATCGTAATACCTATCTACATTGAACTAGACGGTGAAACGTTGACAAAAGAAAAAGAGAAAAGCCTTAATTAACACTAAGTTTGAAACAACTGTTGAATACAATTTTATTTGTAAATTTTGCTTTATATACACCGTTTGTATTTAGCTACTTTTAGACTACTACCGCTACTTTTAGATACACCATTTGTTACCAATAACTATTCATTATTGGTAACAATAATGAATAGTTTTCTGATTTTCTTGCCTTTTTCAAGTAACGGACAGTTTTCGATTCTCGGTTATCAGTTATCTGAATGCCTAAGCAATGCAAGTATTAACCCCATAGTTTTTAAAAAAAATATTAATGCATAATCTAGTAAAATCAGTTGAAGAAAAAATGCAATGGAAATCCGAGAGAGAATCTGCCGATTTGAAAATAAAAGCTGAGAACACTCGAAAATTTAAATCAATATTTGAATATTAAAACGCATGATTTGAAGACAATATCGGGGTTGACGAGGGAAAGCGAGTAAAAATCGAAGCCCCCTAGTCGATATTTATAAAAATATTTCTGAGCAGGAAAATATTTTTAATTTTTTTTTAATCCGATTAAATTTAATGTATTGGTTTTTCATAAAATCGTGCGATCTTTATGTATCTTCTGTATACATTCTATGAAAATTCAAAAGCAAAAGATAAAATTCAAATTATATTGCTTGGTTAAATTTCCTCTTTTTAATGCTGCGTTTTGATTATTCAAGTTTAGTTTAGTTATTTTTATGTCCCGTTTTAAAATGATAGGAAAGTCATTTTAGGACAGAATTCAAAATTTTGATCAACAAGCAGATTACGAGAGTTGGTTGTGAGCTGACACTTGTCCTCTCTAAGCTTCTGCATCCAAACAGTGGAAGGTTAATTGTTCCAAGTGTATTTAACATGCATTAGACCCTTTTGTATGGTTTTAATGGAATTGGATTTCGAGCTTTTGGTCCTGATATAAAAACCTTACCACTAATTGGTGGATGTTTGGTGAATGCCTTCATGATTAACTGCTAGATTACAAGAGTGATTCAGTATTCGCTTTGCAAATTTCCTCGAGAAAGAGCATTTGACCACGGCTTTTTCTGCTATTTTTTTAAGCTTTACTTATCTGTTACTTGTAAGATTTGTGGGTACAATAGCATAGGCTATGCTGTTGTCAGTTTTCATTTTATATGTATTTTAAAGCGCACCATATCTCAAACTTCAATAGTTAATTGCTGTTCACCAAAACTTTTGTCTAGTTTTATATTCCCAAAATTAACTTTGCTTCTTGAACCCTTTGTTGTGTTTATTAAAGTGACCTTTTTTATGTAAGTTATATTTCGTTACCATATAAACTAAGTCAACTAGAAATATTGATCACTTTCTATATTATTCGTGTTGAAAACAGCACTTATATTTGAAAGTTAAGAATCAAAGGAAATAGAATAATATAATTGCGTAAGACACAAAAATTATATATATATATATATATATATATATATATATATTGAATCTCCAAAATATCACTTTTGTATTCATAAGCGTCTTGAAATTACTGCATTTACGAATACGAAACACTTTATAAAATATTTTTATTTGCCTTACATTTTATTATACCCGTTTTCTAGCTTTTATCAATCACAGCATTAATAACTTATAGCCCACTTTCTGCAAGATTAATATTTCAATTTCTCCTTTCATGGTTAATGGCTTTTGTTATGTAAGTTTTATTTCTTTACCATATGAACAAATTAAGTCCTTCGAAGTCAGTTGAACATCCAATAGCCACACAGCTCTATTAGATAGTTTCCAATATTTGCCTTTACTTACGGTTTCTGAAAACTAATCTTACGTTTAAATCTTACGTTAAAATTAATCTTAGATATTGTATCTGAAAAGTGGAAATAAACATTAAACTTACGTTTAAATTGCTTGAAATGAATAAACATTGTTTCAAAAATAATTTTAAAATATGCACGAAATTTAAAAAATAGATAAAAATATATAGCCGATGTCAAATTTCGTTATAAAGGTAAAATTCAGATTTCAAAAATTATTTAAGAATAGATTCAGAATTAAGTACATAATTTAGAAATATATATCAAAAATTAAAAAAATTATCCAGCGTTTTTAAAGGAGTTAGTTAATTTGCTGTCATAATCATTCTTGTGATCTAATTAACGTTACCTATGATATTATATATGAGCTATAATATACTATTTAACTTTTTTCTCCTTTACAACGTAAAAAGATGCCAAAATAACATTGACAGCATATGCAAATCAGGTGATAAATGAGTATGAGTTGATATCATTATTATTGTTAACGTATGTATAAAAAATTATATTGCAAACAGATAGTGTTTATGTAACTATAAACTATGCATGAAATATTTTCTCATGTAACACAAGTTTCAGCGTGGCTTTCTATTATACAGACTGCTTTTATTAACTTATGTAACTTTTTTTAATATTTTGCTACTTTTCGTATATTTACAAATTTTGTTAATTAAAATATTTTATGTAATAAAAATTGAAACTTGGGAAATATTCATCATAATTATTAATTAAATAATTTTGTGGCGTAAAATAAATCCTAGACGACAAGATAATTTATTTTTCTTACAATGTGCCTTTCTCTAAAACTAATTTTTAAAATTGAATAATTAATTACTAAAATAATTTAATTTCTTCATTTTTTAGTTTTTAAAAAAGGTTGTTTGGGGTAAACATTTATTAATTAAATAAAAGTGGTTTTAATTGATTTGAATGGTGTTAATATGTTTAATTAATGTCAAATAAAATATTAATTTCAAAATAAATATTTAATATTTTATCCATTTATTTTGTATTCATTTATGCAGATTTTCAAACCGTCTGTTAAAAAATAAAAATCGTACAATGTAGAATTGAACGTAGTTTGCAAAATAACCGAAGAATCAATCAACAATCCCGAAGAATTAACAGAAATAAATTATTTGATTTCAGTAAGCCTTTAATGTTTCATTACAAAAATTTCGGCACAACTATCACGTTAAGGAAATCTGAATACCTTAAATCCTTCACTCACAAATCCCTTCTAACCCTTTAAATCAGATAAAATCCTTACGCTGAAGATATGCTTTCTTTTAAAATCTGACGCTTATTTGAGTTTGTCTGCTCTTCGTATTCTTATAATTCAAAGAAATATCATCGGATCTTGAAAATGTTTGTCTTTTTTTCATCTTTCTTGTTATTAATTATCTGTGGGGATGATTGATGATGCAAACGTTGTTTGGAGAAAACAATAAAAACTTGTTATCACTTCTAGTGGTGCCAGTGTTTTCAGTTTTATGATGCATTTTCTGGGCATTTATAAATTTAAAGAAAAGATAACAGATATCTTGAATTAATCTTTCTGTTCTACTTTAGATAACGAAATCTGTCTTAAATCCCAGAAGAAAAGCATCCGAAATCTATTCCGAGATTTAAATCTTCAATTTATGTTATAATAATCTCAAGAGCATAGAAATTGAACATAACATATGTTACATAGCATGCATTAAATGCGAAGCATAATAAATTTTCTATTCTACCTTCCAGTATAACTAGTGCACTCAATTAATATAATAAATAATAAAAATTTAAGAAATTGTAAATTGGTGACAGAATTAACGCTTTCATGGGCCGTGGAAAGTATGCTTCCCACCAAATTTTTCAGTTTTTGCATGAAATTATGGAAACTGGCCACATTTCATACAAATTTTGCAATAGGATAAAAAAAAATTTCAGTTCCTTATCTCAAATACAATGGCGTATCTTGATTTGATACTTAATTACTAATTAACCACATTAATTAATTAATCAAATTAAATTTATTTAATGAGCTAAATGAATCACTTTACTTAAGTCAATCTTCATCCTAAGATTATTTTAATATACCATGACTAGAAAGAATTGACTTTTTAAAAGGTTAAAATCAGCTGTAGCAGCAAGGTTTGGTAGGCTTATAGACTGGAGGGCTCTAAGCTCGAGACCGGATTCCACCAATGAGTTGGCGCGTAAGCGCTAAATGCGTTGGGGACAGATGCCCTTCCTCAGGTGTAGTGTAGATCTTTGGACAGGCAGTTATCAGCTCATGTGTCGTTCTCATCATCCGAGCGCCACTCGAAATTCCGAAGTATGTCTTATCTTAAAAATTGGGTGCAGTTCTCCGAAAACACAAATTAAAATGCAAAATGTCATTTAACTTCACAAAATTAATGTAATTAAAAAGGGAAACTCGGTTTATTGTGATATTTCTGATAATATTTCACTCTATCAAATAAAAAATATATAATAAAGAGTGATAATATAAAGAATAGTTTTAATACATATGTATACAAATATAAAAAAAGCAATGCTATGAAAATCATTTTTGAGAGAAAATAGAAAAACGAAAGACTATTTTCTCATGAGATTTTAAATTATTCGAACTTGAACTTCAACATTTATACAATACTAGCTTTTACCCGAGACTTAGTACACATGGAAAAGCACTCAACTAAGCTTAATATATTTACAGTGCGTACCTGAAATAAAGCAAAACCACAAATCAAGTCCTTATTTCTTTAAAATCAGGTCAAGTTTATATATTTATCGATCGAGTTTCAGATAGCTACATCATTATTATACACATACTTTTTAAGCTTTTAATTAAAATGGAAACACAGTTGACAACAATTACACCACACTGCACATGTCTGAATTGTCAACGCCAAATGGGGTAGCGTAAATACCTGCATTTTCTACGTTATTTGGGGTCATGCAATACATATTAGAAATTTTCCATTCCCTTATTTTGTCTTATTTTAATTCAAAAGTACTTCAAAATGATTCCGAAAAATTGATTAATTAACGATGTTTAGTTTTAAATGCGTCAAACACTAAGAAAATAAACCGAATCATTTTTTTTAAATCAGTCGAATACATGTTAAGCCTAACCTCATTAGCGCGGGGAAAAAACTAACTAAATTCCTACTCATTCGGCGGCAGGGGAATGAAAATTTTTTTGCGGGAAAGAAAGAAAAGTGACGTTTTTACTATTTTCCTCACAATTTCCCCATTTTTTTTCTCTATATAAGAACCTTCCTTGCGTCTTAACGAAAATATTTTTTATAAAGAATTATACGAATTGGTCGAGCCATTCTCGAGTTTTACGCTTAGCAGCACATTTGACGATACATTTTTATTTATATATATAAATGTTTCTTTATACATAATAACTATAAAAACTGCATTCAAATATTTTTCTCAAATACTAGTAATATGATATGTTGAGAGAAGCTATTTTTTAACGCAATTTACAGCAAATAAAGCCCCATGCGACACCGATGTAAAATCTGTTCTTCTCTTTTGAAACTTATAAATGTCAACATATTCATAAATCTTTTGGGTAGGATGAAGTGAAGCATGTGAGCCACTTTTCTTTCAAACACCGTAAAATGTCTACCACGGATGCAAGCAAAGAGTTAACGATTTATTGTTCTCTCGCAGCAAAAAGAATCCCTTGCCAACTCATTAAACTTCCTGACAAGTGTATTTTTGACAGAACAGCTTGCATAATGTGAACATTTCCATAAAACGCAGCATATAAAATATGTAGTGTTTGAAAGGAATTTACGGTGTTAAATCTAAAATGATGAATAAATCTAAAATGATGAATTTTTCAAATTAGTAATTTTATTTGGTAAGATAAGGAGAGATATTTTAACATGGTAAATTTATAATCTGACGGACCATTTCTCAATTTTAACTTGATAAAGTTTATAGATTGGCATACTATTTATTAATTTTAATGAGTTAAAGTCTATAGGCTGGCATAATATTTGTAAATTTTAACTTAAATTTTATGGTCTACAATTTGTCAATTTTAACATGATAAATTTTATAGGCTAAAATCTGTCAATTTTAACATGATAAATTTTATAGGCTGCAAGTTATCAGTTTTAACATGATAAGGTTTATTTGCTTTCATTCTATTTTCCATATTTTACAGGATTGATACTGTAAAAAAATAGTACAAAATTGTCGATGAATAAATCGTACAAAATTCTCAACAGAGAGGATTTGGGGACCGAGAACTGCCGATTTTTCAAGTGATTATGTGTAAGTTTGTAAATTTTCTAAGTTAAACGGAAAATTTTAATCAGTCTTTTTAATGAAAAAGGATAAATATTTTAACTTGTTTCTTCAATAACTTTGGAACATATAACTGGAAAAAGGCCATTTTTACACCACTTTAAAATTAAAAAAAATTATATATATGAAGCAGTTTCGTATCAATTTTATTTCTACACAATCTTTCTGTAATTTTAGCGAATCTTTCTGTGATCTTTGGCGCCTTTTTTCTGACCCATTGAAACAAAAATTTCACAGGGAGCTAAAGTTGTAGTCATAAGACTACATACTGAATTTCAATTATTTTAGTTTCTGCGTTTATGAGTTATTGAGTCTACCTGCATACGAAAAAAAAGTCCGGAAAGCAGTCAGCCTTTGAAAGATTTGGTTTAAAATTTAGTAAGAATATACATTTTAGATACTAAATCTTTGTATCAAATTTTATGTGCCCAGGGCTTAGTGTTTTGTAGTTGTGGTATTCATTTATACTCGAACAGCCAGGTAGACAGATTTTGAATGGAATTCTTTCAAAATCCGACAGAAACCCAGAAATTCATTTTTAAGTACATTTATCAAATTTAAGTACATTTTATCATTTATGAACTGCTTTTTGAGTCATCCCGTTCACAAACATAAAGCTAAAAATATGTTTTTCGACTCTCGAAGGGAAATGTGAAAGTCAAAGTCTCGGAAAGGAATTTTTTGGTGATTGTAATTCTTTGTACTGAAAGCAAATATAATGTTTAATTGAATTCAGTTTGAAGTATTTAACCCTTTATTTACAGAATTATTTTACCGTCAATTTTTTCAAATTTATTTTTGAACCGTTAGTTAAATTTTGGTATAGATAAAACTCATTAAGACGAAAAAAACTTTACAAATCTTTTATAATTAATTTAATTTAAAATGTTATTTTTCAGATATTAAATTTTTTCTATTAGAAAAACGTATTTCATGTTTTTTCAAATATTGTTAGAAAAAATAGCCATATTGTGAAGATAGCCTGATTTAAATGGTACTGCTGGTAAATAAAATGTTAAACAATTTATCTCCTATTTGCATTAAATTTCTCAAAAAAATTAACTACTAACAGTTTATAACCCCAAATACGTTTCATGATATTTATTATTTAATTTTTGGCAACAAACAATTAAATTTTGATTCGATTTACATATATAATGTAAAATTAAAGTATGCTCAGTTTAAAAATTTCTGTTCTAAGAGCATTAGAAATAAATTATTTAACATCTCAGTTTTTAAGAATATAACCTCCTTATTCTTTTCAAGCAAGAGTAATCCACAAATAAAAGAATTCGCTTACCTATTTTTTGTAAATTTCATCTTGTCTTCAAAGAATAAAGTAAGCAATACACGTTGAAATACTTTACTATTGCTCATCATTTAATTAGATAAGGAATTAAGTTTAAGAAATTAGTTTATTTGATTCAATTCAGAGTTTATCGAAACTTAAAATGTTTAAGTATTTTAAGTATTACTTGTATCAAAATATAATGTCACTGAAGGAATTAATTTTGGATAATACGTTCAGAAATAATAAAATTGAATGCGCATATAATGGAAATGTAAATAAATGTTATGGTTTAATAATTTTATAAACAAATTTTAAGGATGTCTACTTTCTAAGATTAAAGACTCATGCCTTGATGTTATTTATGCACTTGATTTAAATCTGCTGTATCCTCATTTTAAAACGACTCCTTTCCAAAAATTTCACTAAGCATTCGAAAATATTTGAAATAAGTTCAATTTAGCTCGGAATTCCTCCACTCTTATCGCCAAGAAAAGAAAATTTTCTCCAAGAGTCTGGTATAATCCATCCAATTTATTTAAGATTATTTCTCGGTATCTTCCCAGATATTTGAAATGTACAGCTGTAATTGGGATTAGAACTGAAGTCAGAACATGAATAGCTAGGTTTACGGAAGCTAAGAAAAGAACATAAAGAGAAGATTGTTAGGTTGGAAATAACCAACAATTGGATGTGACATCAGAAGTAAAGCTTTTGGTCTTTCCTCAGAGTCTAGGGAATATCGTGGATTTGGGGGATTACCCTTAAACATCTATCAATCGGTTCCATACCCTAACAATAGCACTCGACTCGAGGATTTTCCCCAGTGCTTTTCAGCTATTCCTGGATTTCCGTGTTCGTTTTTGGATTTATATTCTTCGTCTTTATCCCTTCTCTTACATATATATCAGGACAGGCTTACGTTCACTAGTTACACTTGATAAAGATTGACGTTTATTCTGCATTTTCCTCCTCTTTAAGATGGCTCTTTTATTTTCTCAAGTCTTTTGTCGGACAACTAGTCTGAAAATAAGAAATTCAGGTAAAATTTCATTTTAAGGATCACATATACTTTAAAATAATGAGAAACTATCTAGTTGGTTTATTGGATATTGAAAAAAATATGCTTCATACAATGAAATTTAGGAGTTCAGGTGGTATGGGAGCAATAGTTGTTGATACTTATGGCACTTGGCTATGGACAAGCCCCCCGCTGGTACAGCAGCAGATTTAAGCCGAAAGGAGCGTCTCTTGTTTTTGAAGTAGCGCCAACTAGGGTCAAGAGTAAGACTTAGCTACACACTCACCAGTCCTTTTTAACGGGGGCAGCACAGTTACACATCTCACAGAAGAACAACCATGCCCAAACCGGGACTCGAACCCGGGACTCCCAGAACACGAGGAAGACGCGCTACCTCTGTGCCAGAAATCCAGCATGGGAGTAATAGTTATATACCCCAATTCGTTATATGTTGTAATTCCTTATATGTTGTAATTACCAGTTGAGAATCATATTGGTGAAACTTCAAAAATATCGAAATTCAGGATGAGAATACATAATGGTATATAAATTAATCCTTTTGCACGTGCAATGAGGTGAAAGGATATCTGTTCCCTTCCTATAAAGAGATTTATGCCATTAAAACTAAATGACCTTTGAAATACTCTTTTCTCCAATTGATGAATTTCGCTCGTTTGCCAGCCAGCCCGAAAC
>JAOUZG010008940.1:349744-387395 GCA_026289955.1 Argiope argentata | reverse complement strand
TTTCAACAGGCGGATATCGTCATGCGTATTGTAATGGAACTGTTGAATGGAAGTCTATTTTTCTCTTTTTCCTTTATAAATATTCTGAGAAATAAAAAAAGAGGTATAAAACCTATTATTTACCAATATTAAGTATATGAATAGTATTTCTGTCATTATGACAATTTAATTGTACACAATTAAACATATTTATATACATTATCGGATATTTACATACATTTTAATTATATTTGGGTGTACATAATTAAAACTTTGGTGGTATTCAGTGATGGTTCGTCATTTCAAAAGTTACAAATACTACAAAAATTATCCATTCATAGATTGGAATTTCAAAAAAAAACACCACTTTACGCATAAGTAGCCTATGATTTCTAATTTCACAGTCAGATATAATTTTTTGCATTTCAAAATTTTTAAATAACTATTATTATATACATCTCTAGTATTTTGGTCAATAGAAAATTATTTGAATGGTAAATGGAAAATTCAGTAGATGAACTTATCACAAACCCCTCCCAGACACATTCTATTTCTGTTTTTGTACACACCGCTCGATAATACTCGCTGAAATATCTTATATAATAATACGCAATAAATTATTTTTTCTGATCATAGATTTTAACATGTAATAATTAATAACTTCTTATAAAAATGTTCATCTAAATAACATTTTAAAAAATTATCCACGAATATTTTTTTCGAGAAAATTTTAAACAAAAAAAAAATGAATTCCCGATAAACGCAAGTTACTTCTATGAGTTTGGATTTTATAGTTCAAGAATAAAATCCAAACTCAAAAACGCCCAAGGAGAGAAAGAAAAAGAATTTAAAAAATTATAAAAAGAAGTCCAAATTTGAATAGGGGGGAAGAAGAAGAAATCAGTTTGCTGCTAACCAAAACGGTACTGGTCCGATTGTAACTCTAGCGCCTATAAATTCAAAGGGAAAATTGGCTGATTTTGTAGCAAATTCATCAATTAGATGCTGCACAGTAAACTTTTATGAGGTAATGGCTGATTTGTGCCAACTTGTATTTCTCTTGCTTGTTGATTTATTTCTTGCACTATTTCATATTATTATTATTATTTTGTTCTTTGTACACTCAAAGAGAAAAAGTAAGTAAAGGTTGTGGAATTATCAGTTTAGTAAAGCAAGCAGATTGGACTAAAAATAGAAACACAACTTTCAACCAGTTTTGCAACTCTGCAGCCCTTATAGGCACATCGCCACTGATAGCATTGACAGAAATGACAACAGAGTTTTTATAAAATATCATCACAAAATTAGTTTTTATAGATAAATATTTTTGAAACAATATCCATAAATTTTATTAATAGTTATGGATGTAGTTCAGCTTTGAATGGGTTAATTTTTATTATGTTCACCCTGTGAAGTTAATTTTTTTAAAAAACGAGTATTCTGAAGATGCCAAAAATAAACAGATTAAAAGTTGGATATAAAATTTCAAAAATTTTCATATGCAAACATAATTATATAAGAAATTGAAGAATACGTACAAAATTAATTGAAAAAATACATTATCTTCTCTGCGAAGATAAGATATTAAATTACTATTGTATTCAGTAATAGACAACACAATTTATTTCTTTTATTTTCATCGCAGTAACTACAACGTTATGTCAACGTAATATAATAATAGTCAAGCTTCCAATACTTTCTGTTTACTTAATAATAGTTACTGGAATAGTTAAAAATAGGCACCCTGCAATGAACAAATATTAATCATCGTTAACCGCTCTCGAACGTCATGAATGGATGTATTTCATAGAAAACCGTATATCTTAGCTGGATTAATATCCGTCTGCTCACAAGGGATGTATATAGAAACAATTCTTTTTCCGAACTCTATGTTATCCGCTCTGATAATTATAGAATATTTATTAAAGCGTGTAGTGTGTCAATTAAAATAATTACATTGTAGAATCTAATTGGAAGTTTGTACTCTCTGTTATGTATATATGTTAACTTTCAATGCATTTATATTTTCGAAGCACTTTCCTGAAAATTGTTGAACATGTCATTTAGTAACTTAAAGATCTATTCTTTGTGTATTACTCAGTAATTAATTCCTATAATGACTTACATTATTAAAGTCTTTTAGCTCCTTTTTCTTGGTTTAGTGTAAAATTCTTACCTTACTTATTCTATCCATAATGATGGCAAAGGCTGTAATAGTGTTGTCTATAAATACAAACTCACTTCGGTGAAAAGCTGTTTGAGCTTAATCGCTAACTTCGCATATAAATATTGATTGATAATAGTCTGTTCTCTATTAAACAAAGAAATAAAATATTGCCCATGTTCTAAGAGCTTATATTTTAAATTCTCATGAAATAAATTTTGAAAGCTGATTGTTATTTAGAATTCAAAAAATCTATCTCACACAAATTGCTCTTTTATTTAATAAGTTACGCTTTAAGCTAAATGGAAATTTTATGAAGCATTTAAGGCTTTTATAGTGTAAGTAATTATTTTTCATCGCGAGAATTAAGCAAGCTAATTGGTAATTATATTGGTGAAGTATAAATTATCAACGGTTAAATTTCTTCTCTGTTCTTTTAATCTGGTACAAATTTGTAATGAATTTATATAATAAGTTAATTGCAATTCCTTCGCTTATATCGGCTAAAATCTACAGAAGTTGTTTTTTTCATTATTATTTTCTGAAAATAATTATTTCTTATGATAGAAATCTCTAATTATTTTTAAAAACAGTGATTTATCCAGTTTCATAAGGATGAAGAAATTTATTATGGATGAAGAAATTTATATAATAACTTAATTATATAACTTTCCAACAGCTGGAATTCAAGCCTCTTACTTTTCTTTATTTAACTTATGTAATTACCGAAATATATATCTTAATATGGATTAACTATTTAAAAACATGCAATTAAAAAAATTACAGATTATTCTAAATTAGTTGTTCCTCATTTTAATTAAGGAAATTAAATAATGTCGCAATTAATAATTTGATTATACATACCATTTGAATAGTAATAATTAAAGAAAGCAGGATATAACATGTGTAAAAGCGTTTTTATCATAATTTTAACTAAGACCAATCTTTTATTTAAAGGATTTTATTAAAAAAAGGCCTAATCTATGTTATTCTAAAACAAAGTAAATGGCTCATATAAATCTCGCTTAATTATACAAAAATACGGGCTCTCATTTTTATATATATTAAACGTTATAACTTTTATAAGCTCACTACTAAAGAAAACTCTTTAAAAGTATGATACATGGCTGGAGTTATTTTGTAAGTTAAGATTTGACACATAATTTATGAAAGTACAAGGAAATAAATGTTTTTCTAAGCTCTGCTATAAAAAAAAAGTGATTTTTTTTCTATTTCTCTAGCTCTTCTCAGGGGATTACAGACGATTATAAAAGTTTCTGTATTAAATAAATAGGATACTATGAGAGATTTTATTTAGCACTTTAATTGCTGTATTAATAATAAAATACACCAATTATACTTGCTTAGGTTTTTTTAAAATATGAGCAAGAGAAAAGTTTAATCATACTTTAAAAAATCTTAATATATTACTGTTTTATTTATTTATTTATTCGGGAATAAGTTTCAATGCTTCATTGTAGTATAAAAAAAATAGTTTTTGATGTTAAAATTCTAATTTCTTATAAAATGCATTAAGTTATTCAGTACTTTCTTTAGCGCACTTTTTTAATTGCTTCCAGATAATCACATGTTGGCGAAATTTCCAAAGTTACATCAAATTCAATTTAAACCTACGGAAGAATATTAATTAAATAACAATGAATTAATATTGCTTTTAAATCAAAGTTTATTGTAGTTAATTCAATTAATTGACAGTAGAAAATACTTTATTTTGATTTCGAATATGATATTTATTTAGATATTATTATTTAATAATTTTAACTTTTGTGAACAGTGAAATCATAATTAATACATATTATTTATTTATCTTTTCATTAATGATGAAACAAACATAACTCTTTCTTCATGGGTGATGTTCTATTATTCCTCATATTTAAGCTGACATAACTGTCGTACAAAGTCTTACCAGCGGATTCATTGCCAAAGATGATGCCAGATTGAGGCATATGTTTGTTGGAGGAAGGTTATGGATTCTCCCCAGTGCTCTTTCTTACACTGCCAAATCCAAAAAATGGTAAACAGAAAATGATTTCCTACTTTTCCTCCAAGTAAAACACAAATGTGAATTCGTTTTCCATGAATGTCTCTGATGAATAATCCTTTTCCACATATTGGAACTAGAACAGGTTTCTTCCATAATTTATATCTAAGTGCTCAAAGACCACTTTGACGATCAGTGCATGCCACATAAGGAATGTTTGATGAATGAATATCATGAATGCTTGAATCATAAACTAGGCTAAATGAAATGGTATAGAAACCAAAAACAATAGCTTGGTTTCTTACTGGTGATTCTTTTTTTATACCTATAGACTTTTTTTCTTCTGTGTAGGCTCTTGTACAATTATCTTGTCACTAGTTCATTACAATTACAATTCCTTCGTGTGATTAACCTGCGGTGTCTTTAATCCTCCTGAATATTGATTCATTCCTTTTTTACTGATTTTATAAGGTGGAGATACTGTAAATAACCATATGACTGAAAGAAAACTAATACACATCTTATGTTCCAGTGGCATAACAAAAGTAAAAAATCATCTTCATCATATCACCTGATATTCTATCTACATTTTGAGGTTAAATAAATAACGATTTGAAAGCTTTAGAATAAATATAGGAATGTGTAAACATTTGAGTTGACCTCCTAAATGCAGAGTTATAAAAAAAACTGCACCGATTATGAATGATTACAACTCCATTGTAAACAATTACAGAAAGAAATCAGAAGGTGTAGTTCCCCTGAAACATTCCCACATACTTTGAAATAAATGTATCTGTGCATTATTAAACATATGCCATTGGCGAACAGTAGTTATGAAAGAGGCAATTAGAACTCTATTTTTTTATATTAATAACTAAAATACATTTAATACACAGGTATCATTACCTCAAATGTGTATTTTGGAAAACTTTTTTCAAATAAACTTAAACTAAAATTTGACTTAGAATTAAAATTATATAAACATAATCACATACAGAATTTCATATATTTAAGTCATTATATATTATATATATTTAAGATATTGAGCTTTCGAGTTATCGAGAATATATGCTTTTGAAAGCTCTAATTGTTAACCACTTCAAAAGATTTGTTTCCAAATTTGACGACGGCGACTAATAGATATGACAACAATTGAGTGGCCACTCCATCTCCAAATTTTCGCATCAAACACCAACAGATGGGATATTTAGCAGACAGTAGCAGTAGCAGTACGCTATATAGAGAAACTTTATTAAAACAGCTATAGTTTTATATGCAATTATGAATATTATTTATATGCAATTTGCATGTTTTTAAATATATTTCTGAGATTTAATTATATACATCTGTTTAAATGCAATCAAAAATTAAAAAAATTGCAATGGAGAGTAAAATTCTTTGTTTATGTCTAGACGAAATTAATTTGTGCATAATTTTCATATTTTTTCTATAAAAACATAATTATTTCGGGATGTTATCTAAATAACAAAAAAAGACGTTGATAAAACTTGAAATACATGGTAAACCATAATCTTTTTGTATAATTTAAAAATCCTAATTTATCTCAGATAGAGAGAATCTATATTGAAATTCCATATAATTGTATTCTATTAACATCAAACTCTCATTAATTTCTTAAATATGTTTCTAAATTAAAATTGAAATTTTTAAAACTGTACTGAAGTTTAAAGGTATCTTTTCAATATTAAAAAAAGTCTTAGAAAAATTAGAAATAAATTTATATTTAATAAAAAATTGTAAGCCAAATCTGAATAATATCCTTTGAACGTTTTGCTTATTTATACTAGCTCTTACTTTGAAAGAAGTTTAATCAGAAAATAAATACATCACCTATAAAAAACACCTAGCGAAATTTCACATTGAGATTAGTAATTATATTAATAGAAAGAAATAAAACTTATTTCTTAGTTTTGATAGTAAACAATATATTTTGTAAACTATGTAATTATAATTTTGTAAATTATTTTATAATAATGTAAATTTTGTAAATCATTTTGAACAATTCATCAGATAAATTTCTAAATTAGAAGAAAAAAACATTTCAGTTGATTTTTTAACGTACCGTTTTTCCTACCGTTGAATTTTTACCGTGATACCGGGATACCTCATTATAACTAAATTTAAAGGATATTTCTTCCACTTTATATAAAGATTTGATTTTTAACTGATATATTTTTGTTTAATAGAGCTTTTTCATAGAATATATATTTATTTTCTTAAGTATTTTTTCTAACGAATCTATAAGAGTACGCGTTTTATTGCAATGCTCTACGTCCGTAAACATCTGCATTTTCCTCAAATTTATTGCGACAGAAAATGAATGTTGGAATGCTAAATATTGAATGAAAATGTACAGTTTTTGAATTCAGACGAAATATAAACATGAATTTCATATAAAGCTGTCTTTCCCTGAATTCCAATATTCCTCTTTTGGGAAAAATGTGATACCGTAATCCCTTCTGTTTGAATAAGTTTTTTCTTGATATAAAAGCAAAGAAACAAAGCCTGGACTCAAAATTTACTTTAGAAATGTTTTTATATCAACTCATATATTTTTCAAAAGGAAAAGTTTTGAAAAAATTTGAGCGTATTTACCAGACGCGTCACTGTTCGTTTTATATTAGATGAAAAAAATTTGAAGACTTATGTAAAAATTTATTTTAGAAAAAAAAATAGAAGACCTGCGTTGATTTCTGGTACAATTTTTCTTTTTCTTTTCTTTAAAATATAGCACGTTGTTTTTTTTCTATGAATCTTTCGAAAACTTTATAGAATTATACAGCATTTTTTTAAACATTTATCTTAAAAATCAATGCAAAATTTTTCTGACCCCTTTAAATTTTTTAACTTTCGAAGTATATTTATAAAAATGAAAGTATACTTTTTTGTCTCATAGTTTTAGATCAGCGCATCTATATAATATTTAAATATAAAATTATTATTTTTTTGAAATGACAAACGTTATATTTTTGTAAACAAGGAAGATTCATGCATATAGTCTCAAAATCGAAAGCGTACGTTGAAAACTCACTTCTATGATATATTCATCTTTAATTCGAAATGTCATTATTATTATTATTTATGAAATGTCTGTTATTTTAATATATCATTTTGAAAATATTGAAAAAATATTTAGCATTTTATTTTTGAACTTTATTTTAATTCTGAACTATCAAAACTATTTTTGCTTAACTAAAATTTTTTTAATAAAAACATATTTCTTCCAAGAATAATTGTAGGCAATAATGAAATGAATTAACTAATTATTATGTTTTTCAAATTGATCTAAGATATCAAAATCAAACTAAAATTAATTACAACAATGAAATGAAGGTTAACCGCTCAGTATGGGATTGAAATTTTACTTTCGTTCCTGTAACTTTACAACATTTTTCGGATAAAAAATTTGGATATAATTAAAGTATAGTATAAAAATTATTTACTACTTGAAAATATTTGTTTCTATAAACAATGACCGTAATGAAACCAAATTTCCCATAGAGACTATGGAAAGCAATGGAACACGAACTCAGAAATAATAATAATACCGATTATCACCATCGGGAGATATTTTGGACCTACCAGAATTAAGAAAGAGTCAGTATCTAACTAAACGATTTTTATGTAAAATTTCATTGATTTTTGAGTGCTAAATTTGCACTATTCAAATTAATGGCACATAGTATAAATCTAACAGATAATGATATATTATTAATCAACATTAGGAATATCTCTCGCACAAAATATTTTCAATGTCCAAAATATTTCATCGGTGATTCATTGATTTTTTTTCTTTTCTTGGGCAAAAACTATAATCTGCACAAGAGATTTGACTTCCCATTGTTCATTTTTTTTATCTGCATATGCCTCCAATCTCAAGCAAATTATTTTATCTCTGTCCTGTATATAAAACTTGATCCAAAACCCTGTGTCCAAAACTTTATCCAGTATTCATCTAACACACGCATGTTATAGAATCTAAAGAGTAAAATGTTGATATGAGTGAAAAACTCCTGATAATATTTACTCGATTTTTTTGTAATTTGCTTTAATATTTAAAAGTCGTTTAGAATTCGAATTAACGTTCTCAAGTTTTATTTAAAAAAATTTTATAAAAAGTAAACAGTGAGATTATTCTTGAGTTTGATGTTAGGAAATAAAAATATGGCTCTATATTTTATAAAAAATGACTTTTATACTAAAAATTCGAAGTAAAATTCAAAAAAAGAAAAAGCTTTGCAAATTAAGTTCGATTTAATTTTAAAGTTGAAAATTCTCAGAATCCTTCAAAAGTTTACCCGGAAACTGGAAGTTTTCAGGAAAATAGGATTTTATTATAATTTTCGAATATTTTACAAATGCGAAAACTTTTGGTATTATCCAATTACGTATGAAAGTATTTTGCATGGAAAGAAGTTATCATGCTTGTTGTGTAACTTTTTTTTATCAAAGATAGTGAAACAAAAAATTACAGGATGTTACATAGTAGTGAATATTTAGTTTTATTGGTAACAAGTTTCGAATTATTTTCTTTTATATAGTACGCATCCATTTATCTTTTAGTTCTGCGAATTTTTATGTAGCTCAAGATTGGCATTGCACATTAACTCCCATATTTTCCATAGACAAAATTTTAGTTTTATAGCTATTTAGATATTCCAAAGTTGCTTAACTGATGAGAAGATGCTACATTTCCTCTTTACCATAGACCCAGCCAAGACTTACTAACCTACATAGGATAAAAAGATATATGACCCTGCTACAAATCATTCTAAAGCTGAAAGAATATGAAGCTTATCAAAATATTTAATTGAAAATGAATGAGCTTCCTAAATGAATGATATTTTTTAATAAAATTTTCTAAAAACGTGATGCGTTGATAGGTCAGAATTAACAATTAATCTTTTTATGCTCTCCTTATAATCTCATTTTTTTTATATTTTGCCAATATATACAATTTCTCTTTTAATATTATTAAATTAGTAAATAGTGACAAAATAATTGGAATCATAATAAAATTTCGTAAATTAATTGGATTTAGTTATATGTTACCAAATATTCAGGAAATCTCGAAAGCACTATTCCTGAAAATCTACTTATAACTTGGTAAAGAAGACTCTAGGATATATTATTCTGATAATTCAGGTTTTTTCCATGCTTAAATCCCATTAGCACCTGATCGCATATCCTAGACACATTTTTTCCAGCCAATCATAGACTATTTTTCCTTTAAAAAAATCTGAGCTCTTAATACTTTGAGCCTTTGGTGTTCCATGAAATATACTATCAGTCTTAAATATTCGAAAAGAACATAAAAATTAAAAAAAGATATTCTTAAAAAAAGCAACCAGCTTATTTCTGAAGATTTTTTTTCTTTCGTTTAGTAGCGGTATATTTTGCATTAGAAAGATTTTATGAATATTAACCTGAAGTCCTCGAATGTTTCCTTTTCATCAAGCATAATTTAAATTTACATAAAAGACTGAAGGAGAACAAAAAAATTAATTTCGGAACTTAATTTTTAATTCCAACTAATTATTAATAAACTCTTAATATTTGATTGAAATTTAACTGAAACAACTTTTCAACTTGAAATGAAAATTTCAATAAATAAATAATTTTGTTAATCGTTTATTTATTAATTAAAACTGACTATAGGGTACCAAGTGAACAATTTTCTTTTTCATTTTTAATATTTGGAATTAGAATTTAGGTTCAATTTAAGTAAATTGATATTCTATAACTATCACTCACAAAAAACATTGAATTTATTGGAAAGTGTTTCTAAAATTGAATTTTTTTTGTCTTTTTTTAAATTTCTAAAAAGTTTTAATATGAGATTTTTTTTCAAGTACTTCATCATTTACAACATAAAACTAGTATAGATTTCTTTCTACTTCTAATACGTATTTTATTTTTTATTATTACACACTCAAAAAAATTTCAAAAATTCGTTATTCTTTACTTTGAAATTAAAAAAAATTCTCCCATTTTAGGGATAGTTTCGTTCTAATTCTAAAATGCATTTCTAAGCAATTTTTAAAAATTTCCATCCCTATTTCAATTGTTAAAAAGACCATGGGGTTTCAAAAAATTCTATACGAACAATATGGAAAAATGTCAGTTTAAACATTTTCATCGTTACAATAATATTGTGTAAAGTCCATGGAATAGTTAACTTTTATGGAATTTTTGTAAACTTATTTTAAATTACTTAACATGAAAAATGCAAACATTTTCGGGAATTAAAATATTTTACTTGTAAAATGAATGCGCAAAAAGGCAATAAAAAGATCAAAATTTCCAAAGTCTTAATTCTAACTATTATAAAAATAATAAGTAAATATCATATACCTTATGCCATACATTGTTTTGCTATTAAGGTAAATTCACATTATGCACAAATATATTTACTCTATTGCTTAAAATTCTTAGACTAACAATGATTAAAGTAATCATAAAAGCTAGTTTAAAACCTTAAAGGAAAAAATTGTTTTGATGCAAATATGGTCTTTTGTTTTGAGTCAGTAGGGAGGGCAAAAGGCCCGCGTACTGAAATGCAATTCTTGAATTTCAACCTCGATCAGGTGACGAGGGTGAACTCATGAACCGGCAATCCCTATTTCAGATATTCACGCCATATCAGCGAAAGGTCGTTTCAGCGTCGTGAATTCTAAGGTAAAAATTTTAATACCATATATAAAGATGAAATTTGGTGGGACCGAGTTTCGAAGCAAAAATCATGCCGCGGAGCCCTGAATTCACGTAAGGTACTTATGGTTCCTATGCGAATGCTTATCTCTTTGCTCTACAGGGTTAAACATGCCAGAAATTTTTAAATAGTTTTCATATATATAATTTCCCAGTACAATATGTCAATTAATGGCTTTTTTTAAAGTTTGACTAGCGTGATTTAAAATGACGATTAAAAATTATGTTCTTTGGTAAGGCATTTTACACATAATTTGCTACGTTGAAATATTTTTGGCTTATTTCCACCATATCCAGTAATAGTTTATATAAAAATTTGTAAAAAACTGGTAGTAAACAGTATTATGAAAATTTTATCATTATTTATTCAATAAAAATGCATTTTAAAAGTTTTAAAAAAGATTTTATTTTTCGTCTATCACTGACAGAAACTTTACCAAGATTGATTAAATCTAGGCTAATAAACTTAATGGTATTCTTCAATCAATGATTTCACTACTTTATTTTTCTTAGATTCATTAGCATATTTTTCAGGCAGTTCTCAAACTATTTAGATTAATTATCTGCTCTAAATATACAAAACATATACCATGGCACATATTATTATCATCTTTTTATCATTATATGTCTTTATTTTTCAATTCGTTCAAGCATTTGCGTGAATTTTAGCGAGTTTTGTTCCATTAATTTCCCTTCCATTTCCATTAATTTCCTTTCCCTTTCGTAGAAAGTTAAAATGAAATTCAATGCAAAAAGCGTAGAAGATATTTACATAATTTTCAACCAAATGTGCTACAAAATTATATTTGTAACACAAATAAATATTTTTATGCCCGTCTACTCCATAGGTTTTCATTGAATAATTATATTTAATGTTTCAATATTATTCGTAATTTCTTCATTAATGTGACGTATTTGTTATTAATCGTTAGTCTTGGCTTAATATCGATAATAATGTGTAACTTCATTTGTTATAATGACAGTATCTCAATAAAAATGATAATAATGACTTCATTAATGATAAGGTTAATGCTAATTGGACTGATTTATTCCGTATCATATCATTTATATTACATATGCATCTAATTTATTTTATGTTGTGTACAATTAATTCCGAGAGGGTGAAAATACTTTCATTAAACCACATAGATGTTTTTCTTGCGAACTGCCACTTTGACGACTTAGTTCAATGTAATAATGGTTATTAATAAGCGATTCAAGTATTGCTCAGTATGGAGTCAATACAGGTGACTTTGGGGGGCACGTGGAAAAAATGACCCTGCATTGACATCTGATAACCCCCAAAGAACTGTATTTCTGATGTCTAATTTTTGAAATAATAACAGCTTATTAATAAGGGACTCAGATACTGACGAAGTATAAAATTAATTGGGAGTCAAGTGGCAAAGGTCAGTTGGCATGTCATCCAATATCGAACAGCACGTAGTCGTACTAAACTACAATCTAATTTAGCAATTGAAAAATGAAATTAGCGTGGAAAAAATTAAAGAACATCATGCGAATACGAATTGAAACCTTATTAACTGTTAATTTGATAAAGTCATAAAAATTAGCTTTTCTACTAAAACGAAATAAATAAGCAAATAACATTGATTCATATCTTATTCGTGTTAAATTCATTTCTCTAATTTCAATATTTCATTTGAATACCAAAAGGAGAATATAAAATATGTGTTATATTTGAGCTCTCGGAAGTTATTCCGATTAATTTTAAATTATTTAAGTATTTTTTTATTTCATTGTTCATTAATACAATCCCATTAGTGACGAATATATTTCGATTTCGAAAAGTATTGGTATTCAACTTCAAAAAAATTCTTTCCAAAACAGTTTTTTTTTTTAAAGAATTGCTCAATGAAATATAAAAATTTTTACTGTTACTATTAAGAATATTTGCCAAAAAAATAATTTTTAATAATGAATTGTTATTCTTAAAAGAAGTTTGTATTAAAAAGATTTTATTAATTTAAAAAGAAATGTTTAAAACCCTCTATCGCATATACATTTTTATTAAGTTTTATATATCAAACAGATGATTTTTCATCTATTTATTTAGTATAGATTATCTGTTTTTTTTAATTGCAAAAATTATGCCATAAAATATTTGCGTAAACAAGAATTTCATAAAAAAACATTTTTGATCTTCTTAATTAAAATTAATTGAATATCAGAAGAATCTTAAATATTAATTTTGAAGATTTCATAAATTGTTATTTCATTTCCTTTAATGAGTTACATTTCCTTTAATGAGTGTGTATGTGTGTCTGTGTGTGCGCGCGTGTGTGCGTGTGCGTGTGATTTTATAATATAAATCAAAATGATATTTTGGCTTAAATCGCAACCTAAATTTTTAAAATCCTATCTAGTTAAAATATTTATTTATCTTCTCAACTGGTGAGTGATTGAAATGGGAATTCTATAAGGCTTATTGTTAATATTTAATATTGAAAAAGACCATTCTGTTGTTCGCATTAAAATTTTTTAACAATCAAATTGCTTTTAAAGATTGCAGTTAATATTTTTCGATTTTTTTTCCAAATCTTTATTGTTTAGTAAAAATTAATTAAATATCACAATTATTTTCAAGCTTTAAGAAGTTTCATTGTTATTGATTTTTACAATATTTAACGAAATAAAAAAATTCAAATCTGCTTAGTATCCGAAAAATATATACAATACCAAAAACCAAAACAAACCCTAAATGATGAAAAATTTGAGTATTAACTTCTTCATGAGTTATTTATTTCTTAATTTTTAGCGACAGCATTTGATAAAAACAATTAATAAAAAAATTATTTATATGAAACAAAGGAAATTGCTAATAACTCAAATGTCATGATAAATTCCTCTACTCATGAAAAATAGAAATTCTTTCTGAAAATATACGAATTAATTAAATCTTTCTTTGGAAAAAGTAAATTTTAATACTTTTATATGAACCATTTAAAAGTGTATTATATAGAACAAGCAAGTGATGATTACTCATGAGTGATGATTAATTCAAAAGTTGACTTTTTCATGTAATAGTTACCGTTTAACTACTAAATAAGTCATTATTATGACTAACTTTCAGTTATATTAATATCATTTCATAATAAAAATAAGTTTTAAAAATATTTAAAAAAATATTTTTAAATATGTAAAAAAAGTAAATTATAAATCCTCCAAATATTCTAACTAATATCCCAATTGGCGAAAATTGACTATTCTTTCAGAAAATGTAACAAATAATTTATTCTTTCAGTGATAAGAACAGGTTTAAATATTTTTATTTGAACTATTCAAAAGTTGTCGATGGTTATATCGAATGCTCTGTGAGTAGAGAGATATGCTGAGCCAATAATCAATCATATGTCAGCCTGGAGCTAATATTATGTTCAACAATTGATTCAATCAATCATTCGTCGATCAAAGGCGTATTTACGAATCTTAATATAAATCGATTAATAGTTTTTCTAAAATATAGGATTCCTATTATCAATTGAAAATAAGCAGAAACAAAAATACAATCTTAACTTCTAGAATTTTTATTTAAATTGCTAACTTTAAATTTGAATTTGAAAACAATTTAAGATATATTCACTTTTTAAAAAAATGCAATGTACAATAATTTTTTAAGCATCGGTAGAATTAATTCATAAGACAGTATTATAGTCACATGACAATCATAATTCATAGACAGAATCTCCGACCCGCCAGGAAGGCACACAAATTAGCCATAAAACTGAATTACCAGACCGCCGCAACAGCCAAACTGGCGGGAACTGTGGTTGAGTCCTAATGCCCATCACAGGCCGCAGTACAACCATCCCCGTAGGAAGTACGTCCCGTCATCGATGAAAGGAGTCCAACCTCCACCTATTTGTGTACTCACCAAGGGTGGTGAGGTCCAACCACGATACTTAAAGCATCTCATCCCCAATTACGAAGTGCCCCCCTGGGGGAACATGACAAACATAATATATAACCAAAATATATAATAAATTTAGTCTTGAATAATATATGTCCTCATTATTTAATATCTTTTTTTTGTGCTATGGCGCAATATTTATAATTTCACAAAATTTTTAATTAGAAAAATACATTGTTCATCAGCTTTTTTTTTTTTTCGTTATGGTGCTAAAAAGAAGAATAATTCTCGTCTGCAAACATTTTATTGAATTAGAAGTTAATAATTTTTGTTTATTTAAAACAAGAATTGCGAAAATTCTGAAAGTGTTTTTAAATTTGTAATCGATTTATGCTTTTCAAAAGTAACGGTGTACACCGCGGTGCAATTAAAATTTCCTAAGCTTAGTGCAAAACATTGCGTTTTAAGTCCTTTAATTAATTACATTTCGAAAGATAATAAAACAAATGCATCCCAATGTATTTTTATAAGATTTATTTTCAAAAAAAAATTTCGAAAAATATTAAAGATCCAATTTAACAAAACCGACAGAATTATTCAAGTACTTCACCATGTGTCTCATTGATATCCTTGAAATAATGAAGTCACATAATCTTAATATTATTGTTCCCGTTTTCAGTTGTTTTCACAAACACATTGGCGAAAAAACATAAATATAATTACTATATTGCTATTCTATGACTATGTTATCCACACTGTTATCTAACCAAAGTTCAGGAAATTAGCATAGACACATTGGCAACGTAAGTCAGTTCTCCGATTCATTCGATTACTCATATTAGAATGAGCAGAAATCTAGAATATAAGAAAGGCGTAATCTAATGCCCTAACTACGCAGTAGGAAAGAGGGAAAATGTTTTAGTTTAAAAATATATTTTCAAGCGAAAACATCTTGTAAGATCCCCTCATCTCAGATACGGATTGCACATGACTTATCGTATCATAAGCATATATTTTAATGAATTATCTTATAAAAATTTTAAAATTTAACATAAAAAAAGTTTAATTATTTTACTCAAAACTGGTTATTCATTTTTTATCTAACAGTTTCTCGTCTTCGTTTTAAAAAAACTTAATTCAAAGCCTTTAAAAACGCAGTTTTATCGGTGTAGTGTTCAGCAGAATTTTTTTCTTTATTTTCTAATTTTTAACCTTGAAATGTTATGTACCTTAGATACATTATTCAATAGAATCACTGGTACGAAATCAAAATTAAATTTTATTATCTACTAATTGATGATTAAACTCTAAAAGTAGTAAAATAGCATACTATTATTATAAACGAACAAATATAAAAAATTCCAACTCTTTCACATATCGAGAAGTAATTGGAAAATCGAATGCAAAATTCATTTTTTATAATCATGAAGTAAGTAAAAGTTAATTGAAAAAAAAAACAGTAACACAATAAAAATAAAATTTTAATACTGCTTTCATAGGATTAAAAAGTTAATTGAAAAAGTTGATTAGAGCACACGGATTAAAAGTTATTTAGAACACAAGGATTTAAAACCTGTTCAAGCGTTGTTGTTGACTTTGTACTGTAAGAGTTTTAAATATATTTTTGAGTAATATATATTGTGCACAAAGATATGTGCATAACATATATCGAATTATTTCAAACATTTCAATGAAACCTATATTGAAATTGAAAAATATAGCTTCATTAATTTCAACAAAAATAACATTAAAATTGAAAATTTTTACCCCGCCTATAGAAAAATTTTATTAGCATCATTTAGAAATTCATTAACTTTCAAGTAATTAAAGCGTTTATTAGATTAGCTTTCCCTTTTTCAATTAAACATTAGATAAAAAGGACATAACTACAATCAAATTATGGCCTAATATATAGCACACCCTCCAATTTTTCATGCCATAATGAAATCATTAAGTTTAACAAGATTTATTGTTAATCAAATGAACACGCGCGAGGTTCAATGGTTAAAAAGTTATTCTATAATAATGCTATTAAAAAAAGATATTCTATAAATTAAAATTCTCACAAGTTACAGAATTTTACTTATTCTCGAAGTTATCAGAATGAAGATCTAATGTCCATTCAGCATTCACTCTTTGAATAATACTTTTTAGAAAAACTTGATTCTGAAAGAAACTACACTGATAACAACTTATTTTTATTTGCACTTAGACTATCATTTGTGATGGTATCTTTAGTACGAAATCTTCCCTTTTGCTTTTGTTTTAGATTTTTTTTAAAGTTTTTGATAAAAAATGCCTTAATGAAATCATCTTGATTTAAAACATTTCATTTAAAAAGCTTTTTGAAATTAAATTTTGCTTAGTTGGATAATTGGAAATGTATTAATCAAATAATGTTTTTTTATTCATCTTCTGGATTTTAAAGTCATTAAAATATTTTTAGATAGAAAGGGAATCGCGAGGAAAAAGCTTTAAGAAACAATGACCTATTCCATTTTTCAGCAGAACTTACTACTCTGATTTCCGAATTCAAATTACCACTTTCAAAACAGCACTTCTTGGCAATTAGCCATTCACAGATTTATTTGAAGCGATATTTTTTTTAAAAAAAAGGAGCTACAAAAGATAAAAATCGTTTCCTCAGAGCACCTAAAAGAGTTACGAGTCTAGAGTTTTGATGAAGCTATTCAAAGAAGGCAGTATTGCTTTTTTCGGCACCTTTCAGTGCATGTTGAAGGGTTGAGTTATGGGCGGTGGAGGATGGGGCTCAACCAGTGACCAACGATCCAGCCTCCACTTCCGGATTTCCGTGGGGGGTTCACCCCACTATCGGATCATCCCAGTCATAACTTCGTGCTGCCCATCCGCGCAGGATTTGATTCAGGTCTATAAATCTCGCAGTTGGAGGATTAGGCCCCACATCTATTCTGGCCCGGGTAGATAAAACATACAGATCATTGTGTGAGGCATGGGGAGGATGTTGGATTTCACATTTTCCCCGAGCCCACCTTTGGAGAAACCTCATATGCCAATAGGCGACTAGCACTTTATTTCTATCTGGAAATCTAAAACTATTTTTCTGAGAAATACCATTTTAACTTGCTTCTTAAATTTTACTCACGTTCTTTATTTATGGCGATATGCCTGAGCAGATAATAATGTGAAACCTCGGCGTGTGATGGGCCATTTCGATATGGTACGGGAAGTGTTGCCACAGTATAAATAAAATAATCATTTTCATGTTTCAAGAATAAAAATGTCGCTCTTGGTAGAAATAGTTATTTAAGAAATTTCTTATGATGAAAAATCCATTGCTAAAATTTATACTTTTTGAGGAGCATTATAAATTTAGGAACAAATAAATTATATAACATTATGCACGTACTTTAATGTCTTTTACCTGATCAGAGGTGAAGCCATATCTCAATAAACTAAAATAAGGGATAATTAAGAGAATTTCATGTAATAATTCTTTATTTCGTTAAAAAATATTTTATTTTACTCAGAATTGTATAGAAATAACTATTTCATTTAAAAAGTATTTAAACTTATTTGCGAGCTTTCAATATAAATAATGATTTATTTCTTTTAAAAACGAATGTAATTTTACTTGTGAGAATAATATATAAACAATCAGCTACTTTTAACTCATTAAAAGTAAGCCACGGTTTTGTTTTAAAAAAGTAAGAATTCATTGAGGATAGAGGTGAACCCAAAATTTTTGCAATTTATAATCTTTCTACAAAGATGTATAATTGGTTAAATACTATACATATAATAAGAGAATATGATTTTTTATTGCTTTTTTGCGTGATGCATTATAATAATTGAAACAGAGGGAAAATATGAATGGTTATCTTTACCATAATGTGTTATCAAAGTTGCATAATTATTATCTATCGTCACAGATACACTTTTGTTATCCCCCCCCCCAAGATGAATAGTTTTAAGAAATCTCCAGAATATTTTTCTAAAACGCCTAGAAGATATTTAAAATTATTATTTGCTTATATATGTAATTCTAAAAGCACTTTCTTTTTATATGCGTTTATAAAATGTTTAGTTAATGAAGAATAACGTCATTTTTCGTGTTCTCGAGACGAGTACATCTGACCCGGAAAAGTATCTCCAAGCTTTCCCTACCACCCCAGAGAGAAGCAGCTTGGCGTTTAACATATTTAATGATTCTCAGTACGGTACTCATGATAAATAACTTCCATAAATCTGGTACTCCACCTTCCATACATTATCGGAATTGAGTTTAGTTACAAAGCTATCGCTGTCCATTTATAAAATGTGAAAATGTTAATAATGTTCTGGTTTTCTATTTATTATTCAGATCCATTTGCAATACTCAAAGCATCTATTAAATAAATAAAAAGATGTGATATTTCTTAGAAAAGTAATATCATATATAGCATTTTCATTTCGTTAAAATTTAATAGCGATATTATTTGCAATACACACGCCGAAACAAAAGGATCAATAAATTTATTCAAATTCACTTTTAAAAATTATGATTTCCTTAACCAGCTTATGAGATTTTATTTTTCTTTAAATTTTACATGCTCATAATTTTAAACGGAATTTTGCCCGACCAATTATACGCATACTCATCGCCAGCAAATAAAGCTCTAACATTTCTTCACCTCCTTCATGCAGATGCGGGAATTCTCAGAAACGCTAACAAAGCGAAAGCCTATTGAATTATACCGTACACAAAAACCACGCTCTGTGTGAATTTAAGAATAGCACTCAAACTGCCGACAGACTTGATTTATGGATATTACTCCGAGTTGTATCATTCTTCGCGAAGTCTCATACTTTCTATCTTGTAGCCTGGAGAAAGTGTATAAATAAACTGTTAACCAACACAAACATTTGCCATTTGCAACCTTTTCGGGACCGTTCTCGTAAAGATTGAATTGGACCATGGAAATACGGACTCGGAGAAGAACTGTGGGAAAAGAGCAACTGCAAGAGCAATAATCTTCCCTTTGCGGCCATAAAGAACATGCAAGCTGAGGTCGACCCGACAAGAATTCGTAGGGTTGTGCATTTTATTAAAACTATTTCATCAGACTTATTCTTCTGACTTCCGTACATAAAAATGTTTGGGAGTTATTTACGTTTATAGCTGCTAGTACTTTTGGTAAGTGCTTCGTTAAGAATTTCGGCCAGTTCGGTCGAACCAAAACACTGGTTCGGTACAGACAGTGAGTGTTCCTTTATGCTTCGTGGACGGAAATGGTCGTAGGACATGCAAGTTTCCTTCCTTTCGATTGAGTGATGTGAAAGGTGGGAGTTCCGAGCAGCGACACTGGGCG
Source organism: Argiope argentata (assembly GCA_026289955.1). NCBI lineage: Eukaryota > Metazoa > Arthropoda > Arachnida > Araneae > Araneidae > Argiope > Argiope argentata. Next base: position 367,317 of record JAOUZG010008940.1, on the reverse strand, counting down.
GAATATGGTAGAAGCTCAATAACAGCGGGGAAATACTTAGTTTCTCGTTATTTATGTTTTTCCCTCACGCTCCTTGCCAGCTAAACTGGCCGATGGAAAATCAAGTTAATCAGAAGTTCCAAGTTGAATTGTTAATGGCGATAAACAAGCAAACGACGCAAAATGTATCGGAAAAGCAATGTTTACGGAATTAATTTGGCTCGGAATATGGTTTATAGCTAGCGAAAACACCAATAATCCTTCCTGCTTTTGGAATTGCCTCTGGAAATAATTAAGCTCTCTCCAAAAATCGTTAATCGACAAATATTATGGAAAATAATTTGGGGAATTATTGTCCAATTTATTGAATTTATCTTACATCATTATGTAACTACTTACGACTTCTAAATTCAATTTTCCGGCATTATCATATTAGTAAATGAATATTTATTAATTTAAAACTTCGCTGATATCAAAATGACTCTTTTGATTATTTAACAAATTTATGAATTCTGAATTTTAGTAAGAGGTAAACTTCGGAAATATCAGAATTAAAAAAAGATAATTTTCACGTCAAAGAGAGTGCAAGCTTTAACCGTAAATCACTTCTTTTAATATTTCAAATAATCTTTGGAAATTGTGTTTTTGATTGCTCTGATTGCTTATAAAAGATATCCAAGGATTTTTTTATGTACGCAAACTCCATCAAAAATATCCAAAAAAAATTGAAAATGTTTTTTTCAGTAAATTCGTCTTTTTCATAAATAAAAGCATTCAGTCGTACTTTAAAAATGTCCCAAAAATAAATATCTTTATTATTTTGAGCAAATATTATGATTGATCAATTATGATATTAAAAGCATTTTTAGAAGGAAAAAACTATAATGTTGATATAATCTCGAACTTAATTTTCTTTTTAAAAGGTTTTCCAAGAGTCAAGCTCTTAGATATTTTTCTAAAAAAATTGTGTTTTGTTATTGATGCGCTAAAGGAAACAGATCTTGCAAATGAACTGTATGGAAAAATTTTAATTTGTCTCTTTCTGGCAAAATGGTATGGATTTAAAATATTGATATGTAATCCAAATAAAGACATCAATGAATAAAATCCAACTAAAAAATAAATAGATTCTGAGCTGCTTATCACTTTCAATAACCTTTAAGTTTATTTTTAATTATTGATATTTTTATTTCAGAAATGAATTTCTCAAATCCTATAATTTTACATCTTTTTCTTATTTTTATCATCCTTCATAAGTAAAATTTCCGGGTTTAAACCAGGAACTTTTCCAAAGAAAGAATACTATTACAAAGCATAATAATGGAATAGCATAGAGACTTACATAAAACAATTGCACAGTAATGCTTAGCATCGCCGGGCGACAGAGTGTTAAAATAAAGTATTCAACTAACAGTTCTCGCCCTCTAAATTGGAAAACATAAAAATTCAAATTTTACACACTTTTTAATTAATACTGATTCGCTTAAACTAAAAAAAGTTTACTCAAACATATTTTCTAAAATGCTTTGAATAAAAAAACACGCATTTAATGGGAAAATAAATCTTCCCTGCTTCTTATTTAACAGGCTTTGTAAAACTGAAACACCTTTTTAAGAAAACTGAGCTTTCACCATCCCTGATTTTAAGTTATTGAAATATATTTTTAAATCAGGAACTAAGAATAAATTTTCATAGTTATTTTTATTACTAGGAAACGCAATGCAATGAAATTTTTTCAATCAAAGACTACCAAAAGCATCAAATCAAAAGTAAATTTTTTCGTCATTTAAATGCAAAAAAAACTATCTACATCATAAAAAATTATCATTATGTAACAAAACACCGAGTAGACTCCAATCATTTTTATTTTGGGGTGGTTAAAGAGAGCGTACTTTAAAAGTTCCATATTTTAAATCTATAAATATTTTAATTTAAATCTCGGTTGCAAGTCTTTTTATTGACCAGCATTTCTGAGATATTTATTAAAAAATGAAAAAAAATTAAAAAAAGCTTTTTTGAGATTAGATATTTAAGTTTTTCAGCGAGCCAGAGAAAAAAAATACTTTTGGCTCTCTTCCTGATGGGAATTTCGAACAGAACATATACAACATTCGTTTTTCCGAAAGCTCATATTTCACTCGCACGTTGATACTTATCGAGCTGATTTAAATTGGACCTCCAGAGGATTCAAAAAGTTTAGAAGAAAATCTAATTTTATCTGTTATTCACGCTTTCCAAAATGAGCTTCTTCCATATGGATTGTTCGGCTCAAAATTAAAAGTCAACGAAAGGAACTTTTAGATGTATATGTTTTATTGCCATCCTTCGCTGAAATATCCTTTTCCAGATTCAAAGATTCCTCTTCGAACTGTCTGGGTGCATAATTCGGGTAAGATCGTTCCACCCGAAGATCAATAACATTTTCTTGTTTTCTTCTGATCTGTTTTTTTTTTCTTTATTTTTTATTCTATATCTTTCCTCCGCTCCTTTTTTTCTATACACAAGTATGAGAACGGTATCTCTGAACCTGGAGGACTGGTGGGCAAACAACCTTGGATCTTCAGTCCGGTTCTTGGAAATTGCAGGCATGCAAAAATGCTGATTTTTTGGAACGGCATTTCCATTTCCAGAGTCATTTGGCGAAGAAGGCAAAGGCTTCTGTATTTGAATTCCAAATCTTAACCTGAGGAAGCGAAACGTCAGGCGAAACAGATGGCCAATATGGCTGGCATTTCCATTGGGTGGGTGAACCCCATGCATTCGCACGGGGCTGCTGATTATGTTTCTTTTTCTCTAAAAGAAACTCATTTACTGTAGAGAATGATTAGCCATTTATTAGACGGGAAGTATGATATAAATAAACTTGTCTCTTCTTTTTTTTTCTTGCTGCTGGAGCTGGAAAAGAAGTGCGAGTTTTAGCACAACTCTAGGGATTTTTTGTGACTGAGATATTTTTCTTAAACGCTTTATGCAAGGAAGGTTTTCACAGTTTTGGGATGAGCCAAAATAAAACTGACGGGAAGATTACTAGGCGTTTTATTAAATGCTTCGCAGAAATAAAAAGGAGAGCGCTAGTAATTTTCTTGATTCGTGTGATTTATTTCAGTTGGAGATGGGCCGAGAAATGAAGTTTTACATTGAAACTAAAGTTATTTCTTTAAATGTTTTTACCGTGCAGTTTCGTAACTTTTCTGTCTAATCTAGTTTCTGTCAAAAGATATTACTGCTGGGTATGATAGAATAAATAAGCTCCTGTACTAATTAATTAATTTTGAGTATAATTTATTATTTTTGGCTCATTATGAAATCACTTAAGAGTTTAACTTAACTTTAAAAAAAACTTAATGAAATTATTTTTATTTCTTTTTTCATTGATATATTTTACCAAAAAGCGTAGTCGCCTTTTTTTTAAGTAAAATGTAATCTATTTTTTTAGCAATGCTTCATTCAAATATTTTTGTTTATCTTTTAAATTATACTATAAAGTTTGCAATTTATTTTGAGTGGGATTTTCTTTTAATGAAAATAAATGTTATTATTCATTACTTTGAAGAAGCGGTATTTTTTTCAATATGAGTTTCAATTAAAAAATGAACTTTGTTAATTGTAATATATTTTCTATTTCATTAATTATGATTTATGTACAAACTTCAAGGCCTTTAAATTATGAATTTTGTTACGTACAATATTTAAAAAAATATTATTTGAAATTGCATTGCATACAATATTTTTAATACTACATACAATATATAATAAATACAATATTTTTAATATGTATACCATATTAGAAAAAGGATGCTTGCGGTTGCTTATTAAAAATGAGATGATGGATCTGAAGTTTTTTTGCTCAACATTTGCCACGTTAGTCAAATTATAATGCCGAAATATGATTCGAGGTTCGTTAAAAGGAGAATTTACTGTAAAAGCTTTACCACTCGATATACAAAGCGCTATATATATTTATTTGAATTTTCCGCAAATTCATCGAAAATTTTACCATATTTCTAAGTATTAGCTTCAAACTTGAAATTGCATTTGATTCAAACCATTTAATGATGTAATTAAGATTAATAATAAAAATAAATAGTATTAAATGCTCTTAATGCATTAATCACTTCAGAAAACTTAATCATAAAATTACCATATAAGAAAATGTTATCCATTCGATATTGCTGTTTAAATTACCATTCGAATTGCTTTACTGAATAGATTCAATGATTAAGCTTCTTCAACTAATAATAATGCGAGAGTCATGAACATTGTTACATCTATTCATTAATCAGCGGATGTGCGAGTTATAACGCGTTCATACAATTTACAGAGAATTTCTCTTCACTTATCATATAAAATAAAATAAAAAATTAATAGACATATTAATGGCCAGTTAGATAATTCATGAACAATACCGCAATTTATGTCTTTACTTTGTCATTGTGTCCTTTTAGATAATGTACATTTTTATTAAGATTCACGTCCATCAAGTGTGAGAACAGATTTTATTTCAATGTTATTGAACTGTCTATAATTATTCTATTGTGTCTCCATAAAGATTCAATCAAATGCTTAATATTTGAGCAAAAATAAAAGATATGATAAATCTGACATCAACAAAAGGACCGTCATAAGCCAAGAGAATACTAAATTAATAAATCATTTGATAGTTTTTGTGAAAACCACTTCTGAATTCTACATCTGCTGAAGATAACATAATTTCTTATATTTTAGATTGAATATGTGAAAACTTAATCATAAATTAGAACTAAATATAATCTGACTCAGATTACTTAAAAATTGCTCGATATTGAACAAGTCTATTTCTATAAATTAGGGGGTAGACGTGAATCAAAGTCCACCAAATATGACTGGATTTCGACTCTTCATAATATGTTATTGTAATTATATCAATAATAAAAATTTGATCGATTTCAATATAACCCTATTATTTAACCACGACCCGTTCTTCGTTTCCCTACTTTCTTCTCTCAGCAAATAAACAAGTTCTTGTAAGGTTAAAGGGCAACCACAACTATATTATTCTATATTATAGCTGTATTATACCGCAAAATATTTTCTGGGAAGACAAAGCCTCTTTCATTTGTTAAGATCAACTTCAGCAACTCATTGGATGACTCTTTATAAATATCTTTTACCTTCAATGACAATTCAAGTTACATAATTGTTTGCAACCCTCAGAAACACATCAGAATTAAAAGTAGATTTCTTTGCAGGAAATTTCCCCCTTTAAGAGCTATATAAACCTTATTTGTATATGACAATATATTTGAACAAATTAAACGCAGAATAACATTATTTAATTCCATTATTAAATTACAACCTAAAATGTTTAGCGAGGTAGTTAACAAAAAAAAAATCAAGCATTGGTTTTGATATATAATTTTGAATCGTGATCAAAAGGAGATTTGGGCTGACATCTCTATTCCAAAATTTCACAGTATACTAGGGGAGAGTGTTTCACAATTGACAATTATAATATACACAGGCCTGTTACATGGCGAATCTGTTATAGAATCGAGACTAGGAACCGTAATCCTCCAGTCTGGAAACCGAAACCTTTCTTAAAGTAACCACTCTCCCAACACAAAAGTTAATCATTGTGTATTGTGACGTTATTTTATAATATATTAATTAATCAATATGATCACATCAAATAGTAACAACTAATCTCATATTTTTTTTAAGTTTACTTCTTATATGAAAAATTTCGTTTAAAATAAACACTTTAAGAGAATTTTGTTCATATGGTCATCAATACCATTTAATTCATTCAAAAAACAGGTTAACAAAGATGCAGAGGCTAATTAAAAAAACTTTGTGAATAACTTCCAGGAACTACGCACACCTCGCCTTAGTGCCTAGAGTAATCTGACTTATCAAGCCAGTATGAAAATTAAATGGGTTCTGTCATAGTAGCATTTTAGCACTCTAACTCAGAGGTACGAACCGTCTTGGGTATGGTGGCAGTTAGCCCCTCTCCATTATTACACCCATCAAGAAGTAAGAACCAACCATCATATGGGAAGTTTCTCATTACATATTTGAGTTACCCTCGAGGAATCTAAACTTTTATCATAAATGTAGAAATCGAGAAAATCTTGTATGATGGTAAAAATAAATCATATTGAAATGCTGAAATATAAGCTTTTTATGTTTGTGAAGTTATGAAGTTTATTAAAGGAAAGAAAAAAGAATTTAACTTAGCATACTCTTAATGAGTCTTTATTTAACTTTTTTCTTAATTATACAAATATATATAGAATTTTATAATACGTTTTTCTGTTTTTAATATTTAATATCATTTAATTTCATTTTAGGGAATATTATTCCAAAATTTTTTGCTGTAATTGTTTTCTGAGTTCGTCTATTATATTTAATGTCTATGATATTTAATTTAACAGATTAAATATCATAGATATTTGTTCACAATTTTCTGCAACATTTGTTTACAGGAGCTATGCAATTTACTAATTAAAAAATGAATGTATATTTATTTATAGGGGGAATATGTACATGTAAGATTTATATCGTGATTAAATTAATTCAATAATTGAAAATTTTATTTCTTCTTTCATGAAAAAAAGCATTACATCACTAAGTGAAGAAAAAAACAATCTCGTGTAAATACACGTTCCGAAAAAATTAATATACCCATACATTACCTTTTCGATTCCAGCCATCATCCTCGTTATACTTTTTTCCTTACTTCTTCGTTAATGATGGTAATCAGTTTTTTTAACGCTTTTCCAAGTACTCTATGACATCGATATCAACAAGAGAATGAAGACCATTCTCATGTAACTAAATGGTTTGCTGGTGGTAGGATGCCTATTGTGTTGTCAGGAAGACCCATTTTAAACGCTGATGTCTAATCCACAAAAAATTTTAATGAAAACGTAGAGATCAAGTCAAGAAAGCTTCTTCTTCAATTAATATCAAAACCGAGGGGAAAAAATGATGCCTGAGAGTAATTGCCCTCAGGTGTGTTAATATAAGCAAGCTGAAATTCGACCGCATGAAAGAAAAAAAGCAGCTTCCGATGGGGAAGGTTGATTAGGGACACCAGCTGTGCCTGTCAGTTTGCGAACAATGCCGTTTTAAGAACGTCAGACAAAAATTTACATACATATTATTCCAGCAAATAGGAAAAAGGCAAGCAGAAAAAAATCCGACATCGTTTATACGCCTTCGATCTACTCTGGAGCTGTTGTGTTAAGGATTTGCGATAAATGTGGAAAACAGTTCGTACAATGCAAAATGAGGCGGGTGACAATGGATTTCTTTACCTACAACAATTGTATTTTGTTTCGGTGAAATGGTATCAGGTTTACGCTAAAGCCTTTACACAAAAAGAAGCTATAATCTCGGCAGGGAGTCTTTTTCCATCAATGGCTTAGGAGTTCGTGGATGGAGTTGTAAGTAGTCTTTATAAGTACCTTGAGCATGGCTGGCAATTTATATTTCGATTCTGAAAGAACGCGAGCAAACAATAAATAAATACACTTGAGATAAACAATCTTTATTGACACGACTGTTACGAGGGAAACAGCTTTCTAAGAGATTGTTTTGGCTTCTTACATAAACAGAAAGAAAAACTAATCAATGAAGATTATTGTATTCTATAAAAAAAGCCTCATATTTTTGCTAAAATTCACTATAATAATAACTTAATCACAAGTTTCAAAATTTTTTGCTACTCTATGATTAATTCTGATATTAAACTTACAAAACGGGTCTTAGTTATTAGACATAACTTGATTGGTAACACATCTATTCTGCTTTCGTTCATTTCGATAAAGAATCGCTTCGATTTGTTCTCAAACTTTTCATATAATTATAGATTAAAAAATAACTCTTTAATTTATAACGAAAAGTTATAACACATTTTCGGTTTAAAGTTTTAATAACATTCCTCGGGAAATGTTTATAACAATTTAGGAAAAAGAACGCATGAGATTGGTGATGAGAAACTTCCTCTATGGTGGTTGTATCTTTCTTCCCTGTTGGGTGCAGCAATCGGATGTTGCTGTCTCTACTCCAATAACGGATCGTACCTCTATATGATGGATGAAGGCGTAAACCTCGGTGCAATGGCTATTATGCATTCACTGCAGTGTCCGTTTCAATTTTCATCTCGACTCAATCATTCGGATTACCCTAATTGCTAAAACAGATATGAGATATTTCCTTGGGTATACCAAGTATGTTAGAATTTTTTAAACTATTAAATAGAAATATATTAATAACAGTATAATGTTAATTGATACTTTAATCATTATTTAATGAAAACGTAGCAAAATTTAAATGCAAGATTTAACATCTGTGCTTTCATCAAGGATGAAAACATTCCTTAAAAAACGGACTTTTTTGAAAATTTTATTATTTTACAGAAATCATTAATAACATAATTTTGCATATTTGCTAATAAAAATTTGGCGTTGGTGCTATTTTCTTATGCAATCATTCATATATCCCTTTTTATCAAATAAAAAAAATACATAAAAGCTTTTATACTCAAATTGCAGTATATCTAATAAAAATGCAAAATACTTATAGGGGGGGAACAAATACAAGCAATCTCTGCAACTAATGAAAGAAAATATTTGTTCTTTGTGTATTAGGGTTTTTCAGTTTGACCTAGAACTAATAAATTTGGCTTATGTATGCTTTAGAGAGATGGAGTGTAATTTTTGAAATTTTAATTAACTAAAAATTAGACGAGAAGTTTTTTAAAGATGCCTTCTAATAATATGCGTGAGAAAAATTAATTTTTGTATCATTTAAAAAAATTTTTTAAAAAAAAACATTTTGCCATGACCTTTTAACTGTCAAGCAATTTTACTCTTATTTTATCTTCTTCTTCTTCTTTTTTTTGAAAAAAAAATTGCATTATTTACAACAACATTTTTTATTTCGAAATGAAATTCAAATTATTTTCATTGTTTCATCAAATATTTTACTGCGGGCTTTCCTTTCATTATTGATAACTAAGGAATAAAGTTAGTTTTTTTCTCTGTTATCTTCTCAGTTTATGTGCACGATTGGAAAGGGAAGTCCCAGTACTGCTAAGAAAACATGCAATTAAAATACTGATGACAAAGGCGGTTGCATTTTAAATGCATTATGGTTTTCTAGTTTATTCCTGTACACAATAAGTGTATTCGGTTTAGAATATTCCTGTACACAATAAGTGTAAGCTTGCTGGAATTAAAACGCCTTTATTGTCGTTAGAATCTGACCCCTTGCTATGGGAAGTGCGAACATCAAGTTTGGCATAAGAGAAATTAAGCAAAATCGATATTTCTGATTTGCCAAATAGTCGCCATAGGCGGCTAGTAATAAATAAATTAATTAAACTTAATGTATCAGATATTTAATTAATATTAATTGGAAGAATGTAGGTTTAAGATGCTATTCTATGAAATATCCAAAGTATGGTGTGATGCAAAAATTGCAAGAGAGCTGCTGGCAAGGGTTGTCGCCCTTCTCATCTGTCCAGGATTCAAAATTGAAATCTGGCACAAAATACTCTTAATTAATTCTAGACTTAAAAAATCACAAACCTTAAATGAAATTGTTCTCAAAATACATGTCAAATTACCAAAACAGCCGATGTATAGTTTTCTTCTTGCATTCTTCTCCGGCTTCTTAAATTTTATTCTTGGAACTTTAATCTTACTTACAGAAAAGTATAGATAGGGTAGGGAAACTGTTTTCTTTTATTATAATTAAAATGGATCCCCTCGCACTGCTTGAAGAAAATTACATTTTTCTGGAATATTGTAATACAGTGTCACTAAGTTCCTTTTTCAAAATCTTTTTTTGTATTTTTATGCAAATGTAATAACACTAACAGAATTATTTTTCCTTCAGAAAATCTCTATTTTTTACTTTTCCATTTTTCTATTCACTTTAACTCCTTTTTCTCCTTTTCATACTTTTATACGTTGGAATTTCATTACGAATTTGAATATATACAGTTTTCTCTTTTACTTTAAAGCTAAAATAAGTTCAAAGTTCCTTCACCTGAAGTCTCATGAGAGTCATAATATTGCAGATATTTTTTGAATTAGTAAGCGAAATAAATAATACGTTTTGAAACTCTTCATACTTATAGAATGTATTAATTTAACATTTCAAAATTTAAGAAATACAGCCAAAAAAATATATTACAATTATTGGACTAACTGGAAGTTCCAAAGTGTCTAAGCAAGGGAATAATTTCTAAAAGTAATTTTTGAATATCGTTAATCGTTCTTTTTTTAGCATGCTAAAGACAGAAAAATAATAATTTGCAATGTATCTAGTGGACTTGATTTGTGTATAACAAAGGAAAATGGTTTTTAATTCTCATAGATCAAAATCTTATTTAACCCTTTACATTCCGAACAATAATTACATGCAAAATTATTCACCTAATACAAAGATTTGTTTATTGCTATGAAAAATAAATATACATATTTCTTTTAATTCGAATTTCTTTAAAAAATTAATCTGCATTTCTTAACCATTATGCAGGTGTTTTTAACAATCAAATTTGAAGAATTAATAAGTAAGACGTCAAAATTATACACAATCTCGAATAGTGAGTCAGAGACACCATCGGAGTGCAAAGGGCTAATAACAATAAAAAATTGTGTATCTAATTTGAATTATGTTTTGAATTATCTGTTTCGAAGATTTTTATCTTTGATTTCTCATGATTTATATACTTTCTAATTTTTTTAAAATTTGAATTGGTATGAACCATTATGAGAAGCCTTTACACTCTGTGTCCTAATTTACGGATTTAATTATTTATTCACTTTTGCCATTTGCTGTATTTGTATTTCTATATCTGTAATAAATGAAATTAATTCAGAATTTATTTCTGACAAACTTTCTTTTTCTTATATTTTATAGAAATTTGGCTACATATCACAACTAATAATACGCAAAAAATGGCGTATAAATGAAGTTAACGAAAATTGTGAAAATTATAAATTGTTTTTCGAGATTCTAAAAATTAAATAGATCTGGACTAATGAACTTTCTATTTGTAAAGACTGATTTTAAAAGTTTGTTTTTACAAAACAACATAAACCACTTGAGTAAAAAATTATTAAAAATAAAAAAAAGAAATGAAAATTAGAAATTATATTCTTTGAATTTCTGGAATTTAAATCAATATAAACTCAAATCGTAATTGTGATAGTTGAAATTAGAAGCTTATTTTTCCAAAAAGACGTAAACTGATTTTGTAAAAACGGATTTAAATCTAATAAAATAATATAAGTTAAACAATATGTTTTTTTAACTTCGTTGTAAACTGAAGAATTCTTCTGGATCCTTAATTGTTATAAATGAACACAACGGCTCATTTATGGGAAATAAATACAAAATATGTATAAAAATCTTTTAAAAATTGTACGCTACAAATTTGGTCACAGACAAGAAATTTTACTTTTATATCAACAGCACAGGCCGAATGATTAAGTTTAATCTTAAGTCAGTGCGTTGTTTAAAATGAATCAGAAAGTATACATAGACATCATTAGTAAATATGAAGGTGTTCTGTGTATTAGCTTTAGGAAATGCATTTTAAATACCTTGTAAGATAATGATGTAATTAAGTATAATAAATCATCTTCATGAATTAAGTAACATTGTGGTTCAAAGAAACTTTTGGATCTTCAGGCAATAGTTCCGTTAACCGAAATAATGACTTGTTGAAAACAAATATAAACAAAACACAAAACATGCATCTAACTTATGTTCATAATTAAACACTCTACATTCTTCTTAATAAAACCGGATGTTATTTCAAAGTGGGCTGGTTTGTTTCTCAGATGAGTTGGAATGCTCAAAACTCGACTTTTTCTTCTTCGCTCAACTGTATGATGATTATTAATTAATAGCTACAAACAATAAACAAAAATGACCAAGTTTTTATCTCTACGTTATCTTAGTTTCCCATTGTCAAAGTAATCTAGTTTAGCTAATTGAGGATTCTTTTGCAGGAGATGGACCACCGATAGAATGTTTTATTTGTATATAAGGAAGTTGGAATAATCCTTTATTATTCAAATCGTTCTTCCAATCGATCTTAAATAATTGTGTGTTGCTACACTTAAAAAGCGTCCTTTATTTATAATACTGACCTAACATTGGTTTTTATTTTATACAGACATAAATTATATGGTTAAAAATTTTAGAGAAAATTTCTCAAATGTTATGATTAATGTCTTTTTCATTTCAAAAATTATCCTTACAAATTCAGTTTTTTCAAATTTTTGCTCTTTTTTGATAAACATAGAGCTCAGATATTCCGTAGAATTATCTATTACAATTACAATATTCCGACATTTTTTAATCCTAAATACGACTTGAAAATATAAATTTTAATCAAATATTTATTCTGTTTACAATGTGCCTTCTGTTTGCAAATTTGAGAAAAATTTTATCACAAAATTCAACACTGACTATATTTAAAATTATATTATTAACTAAAAGATGTAAAAGATAAATTTTTTTCAAAAATCTGAAGTTATAAACTATAAGTAAAAGCGGGTGACATTAAAAAATATGGTATGAAGAAATCAAGCTACAGTAAATTTTATAAGAATTAAATTTTGTGGGCATTTTCGCTAATTTAAAAAAGATCTTTGCATTGCTGTTTATGATTTTATTACATCTCTATAATTTTATAGTTTTGCGAGAATTTTTTTTGTCCTCTTTAGTATTTCAAATCTAAAAATCAATGGTAAAAAACAAACGGAAACCTTGATGAGAAAACTATTTAAATTTCGAATAAGATGCGAACAAATAATATGGAATAGGAAGTTTAAGTTATAAAAATACATAATCTTAAAAGAATTTGTGCTTATTTTATATTTTTTCAAGAATCTGAAACTGACTTTTAAAAAATTCATACATTTAGTAAAAATGCTTATTTAGCGGAACCATATCTAGAGTATAATGTAGAATATGAAGAATTCTTCTTTATATATGATAATCATCTGACGCTATTTTTTCAATTTCTGTGAAAGTGAAATGGGAGAAATTTTATATGAAGGAAAAATAAGGAAAGATCTGTTCACTTCAATTAGATTCCTTGGGATGAAAAATGAAAGGATTTCACACTTAAAATAACAGCCAAAACAAACACGCCATCTGAAAAATATAATTCGTTTCTTATATTTACTTGATGGAATTCTCTAAACTTTCAAAACTGATTAACTGACTTTGGCACACAGAGTGCAGGAGATTTAAGAAAGCAATTTCCCTCCTTCGAAATTTTCAAAAGTTTGTAAGTAAATTTCGATCTCTCTTTATATGAAAAAAAAATCTATATGATTTGTTTTTTTATTTGTTCGTTTGGTTTGTTTTATTTCATTCTGGAAGAAACTGTCTGTAGTTGTTGAAAGTCTTGAATTTTCAATTTATTTGAAAAGTTGATTTTATTATGAAATAATTTTAAATTACATATTATGACAAAAAAATTTAAAAGGTTGTTTTCACAAGAAAAAAAACTTTTCGTAAGTTCTATATATTGTCATACTCTTTGAAAATACCATTTTAAGAATTAAGATCCATTAATTACTAAACATACGAGACATTTTTTGAAAAAGAAAATAATCACGATAAAAACAAATAATCTATGATAAAAGTTTCAAACGTGGCTTTAAAATCCGACTAAATAACTCATAGTAAAGGATAAAATATATTCAAGCTATTAAAATCAAAACTTTATTCTGATTTTTTTAAATTAGCTTCAGGGTCTTGAAAAAAAAGTTTTTTTAAAGCACTTTTAATAGAAAATATATCGTGGGTTATTAGTGTTCAAATGATCATTAGCACAAGCATCAACTTTTGTTTTGGTGTTCATAATTTTCAATTATTTTGTGATAAATTGTATCGAATCTTTTACATTTCCATATTTTATTTAGTTACGTTTAGATAGTTCGTAAGAAATTAAAATTTTCAAAACTGTAGAAACAATTATTAAAAGTAAAAGAAAAAATTATTCGAATTTCTCAAATACTCGCAAAATTTTTTTCACTCTAAGTATTTTTTAAGATAACACAATTTTATGTTGTTTTTTTTTTACTAAAACCAGTATATCATTAAAAAATTACATGTACTTCATACATTACATGTTGTTCAAAGTTTTATAGTCTTCCAAAATGATGTATAAAGCATATACTAAATTCATTTATATATGGTTTAATAAGCTTTGTTTTATTTTAATTAATCCTCAAACAGCAAATTTGATGTTAAAATGAAACGTTTTTTTGAATGTGTCCTTTAATCTTTTTTTAATTAATGGTTTTAACTATAAATCTCTAATTTACTTTTTTCTCCAAATATATCTTAATAATATTCCAGTTATACAATATTATTATTATTGCCGTGATTATGTTGGTAATTTAGCGTTTAAAACCATATTGATCAATAATAACATACGAAATACAAATTTTATAATCTTTTGAAAAAATATTTTAAAATGATAGGTCATTCATGAAATGCAGGTTTAGAATTTAATATTTTTATTGTTAAATATCAGTTTCACAAAAGAAAAAGATTTATTTATAACTTCTTGTGGGAAAAAATTCCGACATAGCACCTACCTTTTTTCGTTTTAAAAGCGGATTCTTTAACATGAAAATTAACATTTAATTGCAAAGAAAAGCAGATGTTTAAAAAGTTTCACTCTAAGCAATCTCTATACCCTTCTTTCAAAGTATAAATAATACTTTCCATTTTTAATTAATTCCATGCTCTGAAACGGCCCTTTTTTATAAAAATTTCCATAAAACAAGGAAGAAAAAAAATATTCCGTTGATGTTTCAAATAAAAAATGATTTTTTCCACTTAGTTTACTGCCTTGACGGACTAAGCAAATGGAATCTCCTAATAAATTAAACGGACCAAAAATTGCTTACAAGAAGATCACTCAAAATAAATTTAACTAAAAATAATTAAGTACGGAGTAGTGAAAGAAGCCATAAAATGAGCTGATGACGACCCGTTTAACCAAAGAAACCAATCCGTGACGGCAGATCTTCAAATTAAAATAAACTTGTTAGTCTCTTTTCCCTACTAAATTCTTAAGAAAATTAAAATATAATAGATATGTCGGCGCCCTCAATATACCATCTTTTAAGGTTTGGAATCCGTTTAATAACATTTTCCCATGTTTCTGTTTATATTATTAATATTCCGTTTAATTTTAAATATATAATTACTCAAACTGCTTTTAAATTCTGAAAAATACTTCAGTCCATTAACTCCATGAAGTAACAGTTTTCAACTTGAACACATAAAAAGTTTATTTTTATTATGAAAATTAGATTTTAACGACAAAAAAAGTGTAGGGCATGCCCGTACTATAAGTCAAACAGATGACCCTCTTTCGGCCAAACAAATACACTTTCCACGCGAAACTATTTTCCAAGACTTGACACAGAACTTTTTATTGACTGTTCCCCGACCCTCTTCATAAAAGAGAACAAGGAGAAAAAAATCGATGATGTTTCAAGGGAAAGATAATTTTTAGCCACTTAATTTGCTGCTCCAACGAACAACAAAACAAGCGGACTCTGCTAATAAAATCAGCAAGGTAAAAATTGCTTACACGACAGGGTCAGGAAGAGGGCTCCAACCAAATTTAATTGCAAATCGAGTGTGGATCGTTGAAAGGAACCGTAGACCAAGCGGCCGGTGATTGCACGGGTCAGCCGAGGAAATGAGCCCATGGTGACAGGCCTTCCAATCTAATTAAGCTTAATTGCTTCCCACTGCGGTAGAAGGGCGATTAGAAAAATGTCCCCGCAAGATTAAAAAAAAGAAACCTTGTTTCAGATTAAGAGGAGGAAAGAAATTCTTTCGACTCTAAGATTTTATTTCCGGATTAAAAGCTTTTTTCTAATTAGAAGCTCTCTTTTAAGTCGCGATTGCTGCGGATACCTCAGTACTGCTGATTAAGATAGAAAAATAAAAACTGTCCCCTTCTGGGTACATTGTTTCGAAGTTTCGCGATTTTATTGTTTCGCCAAAGTAATTCCGATTTTTTTCCTTCGTAATTTGCTAGGGTGTGCACTCCACACACTCCCCTTCTAAAGATTTAATGGGGAAAAAAATTCAAAAATTGTGACCTAACGGATTTAAATCCTGTTTTCGAAGCTAATGAAATATTTCTCATCGTCTCAAGTGACTTTTATAAAGACTCGATAAAAATTAAATTCCTGATTGAAAGAACTCAGACGTTATCTTTGAATTTAGCATTTTAAATTTTTTTTTGAAATTAACTAGTTTATATTCGACATGGTTTAAAAGTTATCATAATTAGAAGTTCATTATTTTGATCTCCTGAAAGGAAAGTGTTTTGCAGTAGTTGTGATGATTGTGAAAAGCAATTAAGTCACAGTAAATCCGAAATGATTGTTTCGAAAAGGATTCGAAGTTTTGAAATTAACTCATTTTTTTATATTTTAATTAAAAGCGGTTTTCAATAAAATATGGATATGACTTCTTTCTAATATCACTATTCAATTTTTCTTTCACTCGAAGCTTTAATTAGATGGAAATTGGGGCAGATTTTGTTTTGATTCAAAAGAAAAGAATGATTAATTCAGAAGAAGAAATCATGCTTTCGCATCTTTTAAAAATGAAACAAAGACTCACGATTGTAATCATAATTATTTATTTCGAAAGAAACGCTGTTTTTTTTTCTATTTAAATTACAAAGGATTGTGATGTTTTTCTATTTTTTTATTTGTATCAGCTGTAATAAAGTTTGCCATCAATAATAGTAACCTGCAAATTGCATTGTAAATTCATGTGTGTTTTAAATTTTTTTCAAAATATTTTACCAGCATATAGAATATATTTAACATAATATAATGTTTATCACACTCTTAACCCTCTTCGTTAAACATGAAATTTTGTATTTATTAATCTGTTTTTATATCATATTTTATGAAATATAACAGTTATTGTCCTTTCATTTGACTCGCTCAATAAATTTTCTTGTTGTTATTTATGGTATTTTTCAAGCACACTGACGAATTTTCAGCGTTTTAAGCCGATTGTGCAGTAGCTTCTCTGGATAAAGACCCCTGAACACTCGAGGGCAAAAATCTGACTTCTGAGTCATATGAAGATGCCATTCACACTCTCTTGCGCAACCCCGTTTTACAGGGTGGCTCATTCACACATTTCACAGATAGAACACACAGATAGAATACAGAACATCCCCGCCCGAACCAGGACTCGAACCTGCGGAAAACCCTCTACCCCTATATCAGGTAGCCGGCCAATAAATCTTTTAAAGGGATTTAACTGTATTTAATTCAGATGCATTTCATTGAATTCTCTACTGTATTGATGCATCAGAATTTGCATAACGAAATGTAAAATTTTAAATATTAGTAGCTATGCAAAAATATGACTTTTAGGCAATTATGAATCATAAAGATATGTAATTAGTTCTTCCGTAGATTAGTTAGTCTTTCCCGGATTAGTATGTATTTCGGGTCACAAGAGGAAATTTGCCTCTGTTGATAAATATGTGGTAGATAAAATTCTCAAAAGGTATT